>CM055120.1:230032171-230410363 GCA_029206835.1 Rana muscosa
TTACATGTGGGTATATGTCCCTGCTCGCAGGAGAAGACCTAGGCAGAATGTTAGAGGTTAAAACATTCTAGAACAAGCCAGAGCTGAACAGCCCCACCCAGGGGGGCGGTCCCTCCGGACATTACCCTCCCACCTTCAGCTAACAGCCTCAGTTTTTTTCTGCCTAGCAGAAGGAGAAGACGTGGCTCTCAGGAGCCAGTCTCCTGGAAGATTTTACTTTTCAATTTTATTCCTTTTGGGAATTTTATTATTTTATTTTTGAGACCTTCAATCAACTGTCGGCTGGGCAACAGGTTGGGTACACTAGTATCCTTGTAGTCTTCCCTGTCCGACCATGCTGATCCTCGCCTTGCGTGCGTGAGACTCCGTTCACGACATACCCCATGGCTCCAGGGGTGGCTGGGTTGCTTTCATGCTCCCGCGGTCCTCTCAAGATTGAACAGTACCTACTGTATCTCTCGCGGTTGACCGGGCCGACAGCTACGCAGTACGACTCTGTGATAGGTCTGTCTGAAACAAGCCAGTTATTCCCTCTAATGGCACCGAGGATGTTCTCCAAGGTGCTTGCGGGACGGGTAAGTAGTCTCTCCTGGAAAGAAGGTGAGTACATGCTGGCTGTGTTTCTGTTTGTGGGGGGTTCTCCCTGTCTCCCCCCTGTTATGCTGCTCTCTGTGCCCTGTACTGGTGCTGTGCTGTGTGGGGATGCTTGGGGGGTTGTTCTGCCCTGGGGGGGGGGCCGCTCTCTGCTGTTTTTTTCTGAGGGAAAGTGTTCTGGAGGACTTGTGTGGTGTTTTTTGCGGGCGCCATTGGCGCGCTGTTTAAATTTTAAAAAATGCGCCATCGGCGGCCATTTTGCCGTAGCTCAGGTACAAGCGCCCGGCGGCCATTTTCTTGTAGCCACGGCACTTTTAGTTTCGGTTTCGGCCTCTAGCGGCGCTGCTGAATGGCGCAAAATATTTTCTCCTCACAGCTTCCTCATTCCTCACTCTCCTCAGGCTTCACACCACGCTACAGCGCGGCGCAGACAGCGGAACCGAGCGGACCCTAAAGGGTGGTGAGTCCTCCGGGTATCCCCTCCTCAGCCTCAGCACAGCCAGTGGGTGGACTGTACTATTCACTGTTATAGTGAATAGGGTCTCAGAGGGTGGCAAAAATGGAGTCTGGTTCACCTGCTTCTCCCCACTTGCCAGAGGCAACTGGCAGTGCTCCTGCACCTGCGGTCCCTATGGACCAGTTGTCGGCAGTCCTGGAATCATTCCTTGTCAAGCTGGAAGCGGTGTGCGAACGCACGGGGGCTGTAAAGCGCCCCCTCCCCACGCAATCTCCACATGGGGAGTGCTCTGAGTCAGATATGGGCCTAGCTACTGCTGCTCAGGACCCTAGTTCTGAGGATTTTGATGTGTTTAGTCAGGACATTCCTTGTGAGGAAGACCCCAGTCTTGAACCACCAACTGACAGGGTGCTTGTGAGTGAACTCATTGATGCTGTGAGGGATGATCTCAAGTTGAATGTTGAGGCTGAGGAACCTCAGGTTGACACTATGACCTTTTTGGTTCTTTAAAAGCCGTATCTTCAAAAAAGGTTTTTCCTTATGTGCCTTTTTTTGATACATACATTGACCAAGTCTGGGATAAGCCGCAGAAGACTTTGACGGTCCCGCGGCGCATAGCCTTACGGTACCCCTTTAAGGAGGACCTGGTTAAGAAGTGGGCTCAACCCCCGGTGGTCGACCCCCCGGTCGCCCGTTTAAATAAGGCCACTATGCTCCCAATGGAAGGGACTCCTGCATTTAAGGATCCCGCTGACAGGAGGTCAGAGGTGGCGTGTAAAACTATGTTCACCTTATTGGGGGCAGCCTTACGCCCTATAGTGGCGGCAACGCTGGTGTCTCAGACACTCACAGGCTGGGCACGGATATTGCACCAGACGATGCAGGAGCATAATCTCCCTCCTGAGACCATTGCCCTGGCTCAACAGCTTGCGCAGGGTTTGGTCTTTGTGTGCGATGCCACTGTGGATGCGACCCCTTTAATCACGGGGGCCTCCATTTCTGCTGTGGTGGTGCGTCGCCTTATCTGGCTGAAATGCTGGTCAGCCGACCTAGCTTCCAAAAAGCTCCTGGCTGACTTGCCCTTTAAGGGCGGTAGACTGTTTGGAGCCGCCCTGGATGACATTTTTAAGAACGTCACAGGGGTAAGAGCACTTTCCTTCCCCAGTCTATTAAGGGAAAGGAACCCCACCGCAGGCCGGGCCCTTCCTTTCCGGCGAAGAAGTTTTTTCGTCAGTCAGATTCTGCGGGCAAGCCCACCCAGACTGAAAAAAGTGCTGCTGGGGGACAAAGACGTCCCTGGGTGCGTAAGCCTACCAAGCAAGCTCCCAAGTCCACCACCGCATGAAGTCTTGCCCCTGCCCGACTCTGGGGTGGGGGGACGTCTTCGCAAGTTCTCGGTGCGGTGGACCACCCGGATCTCTGACCGGTGGGTGTGCGAGGTGGTCACCTCGGGATACAGGATAGAGTTCCGCTCGTGGCCCCCAAACAGGTTTTTTCCTTCGAACCTCCCTCTTCTTCCGGCCCGCCGGGCGGCCCTCTTGGGGGCCGTACAGGATTTGCTCGGGCGCGGGGTAATTGTGCCGGTTCCGTCACAAGAGAGGTTTCAGGGGTTTTACGCAAACCTGTTTGTTGTCCCGAAAAAGGACGGGGTTCGGCCTATCCTGGACCTCAAGGCCCTGAATACCTATGTGAGGGTACAAAAATTCAGGATGGAATCCATTTGCACGGTGATCGCGACCCTCCAACGGGGATTTTTTGGCGTCCTTGGATATCAAGGACGCTTACTTGCACATCCCAATCTGCGCAGGCCACCAGAAGTTTCTGCGCTTTGTCATTGGCGAAGTCCACTATCAGTTCGTGGCCCTCCCCTTCGGCCTAGCATCAGCACCACGGGTTTTCACCAAGGTGCTGGCCCCGGTTCTAGCTTTGCTGAGACAGCGAGGAATTGTTATCTTGGGCAACCTAGACGATCTCCTTCTCAGAGCAGAAAATGGCTCAGAATTGGAGGAATGGGTTCTGAACACGCAGAAGTCGGCTCTAGTCCCGACTCAGCGCTTGGAGTATCTGGGTCTGATCCTGGACACTTCGGCAGCAAAGGTGTTTCTACCCTCAGAGAAGCTACTGACCCTTCGGTCAGCAGTACGGGTTTTGTCGTCCCGAAAGTGGTCGTCAATTCGCTTCTGCATGAGAGTCCTGGGACTGATGGTGGCCTCCTTCGAGGCGGTTCCGTATGCCCAATCACACACTCGGGCATTACAGAAGGGAATTCTGTCGGTTTGGGACAAGTCCCCATTCTCTTTGGATCTTCAGATCCAGGTAAGTCACTCTGTCAAGGCGTACCTGATATGGTGGCTGAGGTCCCCGGCTCTTCAGGTCGGGAAGTCGTTCCTCCCCATCCACTGGACGGTGGTCACAACGGACGCCAGCCTGACGGGCTGGGGGGGAGTGTGGGGAGTCCTGTCAGCTCAAGGGCTCTGGACTCCAGCCGAATCTCGTCTCCCGATCAACGTCCTGGAATTGCGGGCGATCAGACTGTGTCTCTCCGCTTGGTCAAAGAGGCTACAGGGCCACTCGGTCAGGATCCAGTCGGACAACGCCACGACCGTGGCGTATGTCAACCATCAGGGGGGCACTCGGAGCCCGGCTGCGGCATCCGAGGTCGCCCACATTCTAAGATGGGCGGAAAGAAGCGTGCCGGCGCTGTCGGCCGTTTACATTCCGGGCGTAGAAAACTGGCAGGCGGACTATCTGAGCCGCCAGTCCCTGGACCAGGGGGGAGTGGTCCTTGCATCCGGAAGTGTTTCACCTCCTTTGTCAACGATGGGGCACTCCGGATGTGGACCTGATGTCGTCTCGACTCAATCGCAAGGTGTCGAGGTTTGTGGCCCGGTCCAAGGACCCCTGGGCGGATGCCTCGGACGCGTTAGTGACCCCGCGGGGTCGGTATCGCCTGATATATGTCTACCCTCCGCTGCAGTTGATTCCTCGTCTGCTGCGCAGGGTAGCGGCCGAGGGTATTCCGGTGATCCTCATTGCCCCGGACTGGCCTCGGCGTCATTGGTACGCCGATCTGGTACATCTCATCGCGGATGCCCCTTGGCGCCTGCCCTTGAGGGAGGACCTTCTATCTCAAGGTCCTATCTTTCATCCTGCTTTACAGTCTCTGGCTTTAACGGCATGGCTATTGAGAGCCAGGTGCTAAAAGACCGAGGTCTGTCTGATTCGGTAATTTCAACCATGCTTAGGGCACGGAAGTCTTCTAGGAAGATCTATCACCGTACCTGGAGAGCTTACATCGCTATGTGCGAGGAGCTGGACTGGCGTCCACGGACGTACTCCGTTCCCAGAATCCTGAGGTTCTTGCAGCGTGGTGTTGCTCAAAGGCTGGCTTTAAGCACTATTAAGGGTCAGATTTCGGCTTTGGCCGTTTTTCTTTCAAAGACCCCTAGCTGGTCATTTCTTGGTTAGCACTTTTGTGCAGGGAGTACGCCATGTGGTTCCACCTGCCAAGCCCCCGCTCCCTCCTTGGGATCTGAACTTGGTGCTTTCGGTTCTTCAGGAATTTCCTTTTGAGAATATAAGAGAGATTCCTCTTTTGACTTTGTCCCAGAAGGTGGCTTTTTTAGTGGCCATCACTTCTGTTAGACGGGTGTCTGAATTGGCGGCTCTGTCATGTAGGTCGCCTTACCTGGTCCTTCATAAGGACAAGGCGGTATTGCGACCGCGACCGTCTTTTCTTCCGAAGGTGGTGTCGGCTTTTCACCTTAACAAGGACATTGTCCTTCCGTCCTTGTGCCCTCAACCATCGCATCCTAGGGAGGTTGCACTTCACAATTTGGATGTAGTGCGTGCCTTACGGGTATACCTGGCGGATACCGCTCCTATTCGGAAGTCTGACTCGCTGTTTGTGTCTCTCTGGTCCGAAACAGACTGTTATTCAGGCCTATGCCATTAGGGGACGGGCTCCTCCCTTTCCGGTCACGGCGCATTCCACCAGGGCAATCGGTGCTTCCTGGGCTTTCCGACATAAAACGTTGGTTGCCCAAGTGTGCAAGGCGGCGACCCTTCTCAAAGTTCTACAAGGTTGATGTGGCTGCATCTTCGGATGCTTCATTCGGCCGCAAAGTGTTGCAGGCCGCTGTCTAATGTTGCAACTCCTCCGTTGAGGGGCTCTGCTGGTTTGGAGTGAAGTTTTGGTTGTTCCTTACTTTTTTTGCTCCCACCCTTTTTCTTATACTGCTTTGGGACATCCCACATGTAATCAGTATGAGAGCTGCGTTGGTCCATGGACCAAAGAGAAAATAGGATTTTTGTACTCACCGTAAAATCCGTTTCTCTGACGTCCATGGACCGACGCAGCACCCACCCTTCCTTTTAAGTTTGTACTGCTTTGTTACGAACTGAGGCTGTTAGCTGCAGGTGGGAGGGTAATGTCCGGAGCTACCGCCCCCCTGGGCGGGGCTGTTCAGCTCTGGCTTGTTCTAGAATGTTTTAACATCTAACATTCTGCCTAGGTCTTCTCCTGCAAGCAGGGACATATACCCACATGTAATCAGTATGAGAGCTGCGTCGGTCCATGGACGTCAGAGAAACGGATTTTACGGTGAGTACAAAAATCCTATTTTTTTAAAGCACCCCTGTCCCCGTGTGCTCACACGCAGAAGCGAGTGCATACGCAAGTCCCGCCCGCATATGAAAATGGTGTTCAAACCACACGTGTGGTAGAGCTGCACGATTAATCGCGAAGAATCAAAATTGCGATCTTTTTCCCTTCCCGATCTTCAAAACGGCATGTCACGATCTTTCTAACAAGTGCAGAGTTCTCACAGCTGGAAAAACTAAATCCAGGCAGCCTGACAAGTTTTAATAAAACACGCAAATAAGTGCAAACATAGTATCTTTTCGTTCTTTTATCAAAGGAAAGAACTCCGGCGTGTAGATGAAGGAAGTTTAACCATTTAAAGACCAAACCTTTTCTGACATATGTTGCTTACGAGTAAAAAATCATTATTTTCTGCTAGAAAATTACTTGGAACACCCAAACATGATTTTTTTTTTTGCAGAGACCCTAGAGAATAAAATGGTGGTTGTTGCAATATTTTGTCACACCGCATTTGCGCAGCGGCTTTTCAAACGCAATTTAAAAAAAAAAAATACACTTTAATGAATTAAAAAAAAACTAAACAGCAAAGTTAGTCCAATTTTTTTTTTTTGTAGGATGTGAAAAGATGTTGCACCAAGAGAATTGTTATCTTTATTCTAGCTCATTATGCCTTTTTGTCTTTCAGGGTTTTTTTTTTTGTTTTTTTTTTTATCGCCTTCTGAGATGCCATATTGTGACACACCCTAGTTTGTTAGAAATTACATTATAAAAAAAATGCTTCGTAAATCAGACTGTTAGGACATTCAAAAATAGAAGTATTAAAGGGGGGAAAAAAGGTATCAATTGCCTAAATATTTGTGTTTTCCTTTCATTTTAGGCAACAGATGTTTGAGTTTGATGCAAAGTCTTCGGCAAAAGACGACGATGCTTTTCATTTCGTAAGTTATGTTCCAGTCAATGGGAGACTTTACGAGCTGGATGGCTTGAGAGATGGACCTATTGACCTAGGTAAGTGTTTTTTTCTTTCTACGTTTAAAGTATATTAGTTAGACTTCAATGTATTTTCTATTTATTGGGTATTTGATGTAACAATAACTCCATAACCAATTATAGTGTGCCAATATGACAGTGGTATCCTGTATTTACATGTAACTTATTTTCTGATAGCTTCAAAACAACTCTTTCTTTCTCGTACACCACGGGACACAGAGCGACATAGTCATTACTAATGGGTTATATAGATACCGTCAGGTGCTGGCACTGGCAACTTCCAAAACCGGAAGTACCCTCCCCTATATAAGCCCCTCCCATCCGGGAGCACCTCAGTTTTTTGCCAGTGTCTAAGGTGTTGGCCAAGAAGAAACATGTGTTTTTCACTGAGCTTGCGTACAGGTTCTTTTGGGCCTCAGTAAGCTATTCCGGATCCGACCAAAAAAAGCTTCATAGCTAAACGGTCGGTACCCGGGCCTTGCAGAGAAGAGCAAGGTTTTGCCTGTAATGCTTCTCTTAGGAGAGCTGGACCCTGGGATCCAGAGCTCTGGTCATACCCACGACCAAGATGTTTTCTGTGCAGGGTGCTATACAGGTCCAGGGGAGTGGAATCCTTGGGAACCCGGTCCCTGAAGGTTTGATTACAATGCCTGCCGTGATAGGTGAAGTTTGGGCTTCTGTGGACCAAACAAAGTCCTGCGGCGAGGAAAAGGTAAGTGGGGGCCCTCAGGAACTTGGTTCTATTGAGGGACCCCCAAGCCTATTTTGTCTTTCTGCCTGTTACCTAAGGTATTCCCGCTAATATTCTGTGTATGCCTGTTACTACTGAGAAAATGTAAAAATGTTAATAGTAGGCAAGAAAAAAAAAAAAAAAAAAAAAATGTAAGACCGCGGTACCTGTGTTAGACACTAGAGGCCGCTATGGTTCTTTTTCTTGTAATGTGGATTTTTTTCTTCCAGAATCAAATCCAGGCAGTTGGTATGTTCTCTGCTGGGAAGCTGTCTCCTCTGCCCTGTTGCTGCGCTCATCCATCCCCGGGCCCTGCGGCAAAGGGGGCCCTGGCTCCCATCTAGCTCCTTATTGTTTTTAAAAAAGGGCGCCGAAGGCGCACGTGCCCGCGCGCGTGCGCGTGCACGCGCCTCTATTCATAGAGGCGATCTGAAAAAAGGGGCGGAGCGGGTGGATGACGCTCAGGTGTGCGGCGCTACTGCGCATGTGCGGGCGTCCAGCGTGTTTTAAAGCACATTATAGCTGGCTATTGAATGCACAGACAGAGCTAGCAACAGATAAAGGCACACAGAGGCGGTTGATGCAGGCATCCCCTAGAAAGGCACTTTAGTAGACACCAACTGTGATATAGCAGCAATTGTGCTAGACTATTCTCAGTAAAAGTGGTGTATTACGGCTGGAATACCTCAGCTTTAGGCTTAAGAATATGCCGTCCAGAAGCTCCGGAACTGAATCTTCCAGGAAGCGAAGGGGGTCTCATCGGGCTCTGAGGTGGGCATGCTTCTGCTGCACCAGTCTCCCCTGAAGTTCAGAGGTAAGTGACCATAGAGACCCCGCAGGGGTACTTGGTACTGTGGCTGTCCTCAGTCACCTGCTCCTGTGTATATAACAGAGGAGGTTTTTTCCTCAGCTCTGGGAGGATTAGAGAGAGATTGTCAACATTGATCGCTGCCTCCCTGTCAGGGAAAGCACGCCGATCTCCGTCTCCTCCTTCAGAGTGCCTGTTAGCAGAGCAACAGTCCCATACAGGGATCGACCTGCCTGAAGGGGATCAGGATGAGGTTGATTCTGTTATAGAGGAATCAAACAGTGGAGGAACCTTTCTCAGCAGCTCAAGCTGAAAGATTGTGGGTTCAGTCTCTGACTAACATGGTCCGATCGGCATTAAAAATGCACCTTGCGGAACCATCAACCACTACTGTATCCTCGTTGGGGTCGCTAGAAACCCCCAGACTGTCTGTTCTTTTCCACTTCACCCTTTTACTGAAAGGGCTTATTTACCAGGATTGGGAACGTCCTGAGAAAATATTATTCCCCCAAGAGATTTCCGGTGGTCTATCCCATGGAGGATAAGTTCATAAAAAAAAAAAAAAAAAAAATGGAAGTTCCCTACAGTGGACGCAGCCATCTCTTGTATGTATAAATCACTGACATGTCCAGTGGATAATGTCCAAATGTTCAAGAACCCAATAGATAAAAGATTGGAGTCCTTATGAAAGTCTGCTTCTTTCTACAGCAAGCTTGGTGACACAACCAGCAGTAGCAGCTATTGGGGTCTGCTAAGCAGTGAAGGATCAGTTAAAACAGGTCTTGAGGGACTTGACAGATCAGCAGGCCTTGCCCTAGCTGATCTACCTAGAGCCTTAGGCTTTGCGGTTGACGCCATAAAGGATTCAGTCCATCAGGCCTCCCGCCTTACGCTGTCTAGAGTACATATGCGTAGGCTTCTATGGCTCAAAAACTGGTCTGCTGAAGCTCCCTGTAAGGAATGGCTGGTTAGCGTCCCATTTCATGGTGAACGCTTATTCAGGGAAAACCTGGACAAATATATCCAGAAAATTTCCAGCGGTAAAAATACGCTCTTGCCGGTTAAAAACAGAGTTAGAGGTCCCTCTTTAAGAGGCCTGCTTCTCCAGTCCCTGGGGCATCGGCTGTGAAACAGTTCCGACGGCCTCCTCGGTCAATTCCCGGGGGTAAAAAACAGGGACAATAGCAGGGTAATGAGAAACCCTGGGTCAGGGGAGGTACAAAACCTCCCCCAAAGTTAAATTCATTGGAGGGTTGCCCCCACTCAGTCGGGTGGGGGGAGGACTCCAGTTGTTCACAAGAGACCTGGCGGGACGCGATCAAGACAGATAGGTGCTCTCCGCAGTATGTTGGGGATACAGATTGGAGTTAAGAGACTCTCCTCTTTCCCATTTTTGAGGTCAAACGTGCCAAGGGATCCCCGGAAGAGAGAGTCCCTCCTGTTGGCACTAGAACAACTATTGCTCCAGGGAGTAATTATGGAGGTTCCCCTGGAAGAATGAGGGTTCGGGTTTTACTCAAACCTCTCTACAGTCCCGAAGCAAACGCGGACGGGAGGCCCATATTAATTCTAAAAGGGCTATACAAATTCCTGTATATCAGGACTTTCCGATGAAGTCGATCCGATCGGTGGCCACTGCCCTACAAGGGGAGGATTGGTTAGCCGCGATCGACATCAAAGATGCTTATCTGCACATTCCCATCTTTCCAGTCTACCAAAAGTTTCTACGCTTTGCAGTAGAAGGGCGCCATTTTCAGTTCAGAGCCTTACCCTTCGGTTTGGCCACAGCACCACGAGTGTTTACAAAAATTCTGGCCCTTTATTGGCCAATCTAAGAACACAAGGTGCAATGATAATGGCATATCTAGATGACTTGTTGCTGATAGACCACTCAGTGAAAAAACTAGAAGTGGTTGTTCACGAGACAATCAAGTATCTGGAATATCACGGTTGGATTATCAACCGAGACAAGTCAGCCCTAAAACCAGTCAAAAGTCTGGAATACTTGGGGCTAAGGCTGGATTCAGACCAGAGAAAAATTTTCTTGCCTCAAGAAGAGGGGTCGTCTTTGAGGGATCTGATCCACTTAGTGGGTTCAAAAAGACAGCCATCCATACGCCTGTGCATGAGGCTGCTGGGAAAAATGGTGGCATCATTCGAAGCAGTACCCTACGGTCAATTCCATTCAAGGAATTTGCAAAGGGCCATACTGTCAGCCTGGAACAAAAAAGTTCAGGCTCTGGACTTACCAATGTCCTTGTCCCCTTCCGTTCGCAAGAGCGTCCGCTGGTGGTTGGTTCCCCAGAATCTGGAAAGAGGGAAATCCTTCAGTCCGATTTCCTGGAAGGTGGTCACTACAGATGCCAGCCTTATAGGCTGGGGAGCAGTACTGGAGCAATGGTCTCTCCAGGGCAGATGGTCGGATGCAGAAAAGGCCCTGCCCATCAATCTCTTAGAGATACGAGCAGCCCGGTATGCCCTAGTAGCATGGACATCCAAACTCCAAGGGTCCCCTGTCAGAATTCAATCAGACAATGCCACAGCAGTGGCATATATCAATCATCAGGGGGGCACCAGGAGTCGTGCAGCCCAGAGGGAAGTAAATTACATCCTGAGATGGGCAGAAAGATATGTCCCAGCCATATCTGCGGTATTCATTCCAGGAGTGGAGAATTGGAAGGCGGACTTTCTAAGTCGCCAACAATTATGCCCAGGGGAGAATGGTCCCTTCATCCCGAGGTTTTCCGGACAATATGTCAGCGGTGGGGAACACCGGATGTAGATCTGCTAGCATCCAGATTCAATACAAAAGTGGACAGGTTTGTCTCTTGGACAAGGGATCCCCTAGCTTGCGGCTCGGATGCCCTAGTGTTCCCTTGGGATCAGTTCAAGCTGATATATGCATTCCCACCGCCACAATTGTTACCTCGATTACTCCGCAGAATCAGGGTAGAAAAGAAACCAGTGATTCTGGTGGCTCCAGCGTGGCCCCGAAGAGCATGGTACGCGGAGATTGTAAAGATGTCTGTGGGGAGTCCTTGGACCATCCCACATCGTCCGGACCTGCTTTCGCAAGGACCGATATACCACCCTTCCTTACCAGCCCTAGGTTTGACGGCCTGGCTATTGAAGCCCACATTCTAAAAAAGAGAGGGCTCTCTAATGCTGTGGTATCTACCATGATCAATGCCAGGAAGCCGGTATCCAGGCAGATCTACTATAGAATCTGGAAGGCGTACATCGCCTGGTGTGAGGCCAAGAAATGGCATCCACGTAAATACGTAGGATTCTGGACTTCCTACAATGGGCTGTAGATAGGAAGCTTGCCTTGAGTACTATCAAGGGTCAGATTTCGGCCTTGTCAATATTTTTTCAAAGGCCCTTGGCTTCGCATTCACTAGTCAAAGCCTTTATACAAGGAGTGATGCATATTAGTCCTCCGGTTAATATTCCCATATGTCCATGGGATCTAAACTTGGTTCTGTCGGTTCTACAGAAACAACCATTTGAACCATTACAGCATATTTCCCTGGTTCTTCTCACCAGGAAATTGATTTTTCTAGTAGCCATTTGTTCGGCTAAAAGAGTGTCGGAATTAGCAGCTATGTCCTGTAAGGAGCCATATCTGGTTATCCATAAGGATAGAGTAGTGTTACGCCCTCATCCAGCCTTTCTTCCTAAGGTGGTATCGAGGTTTCATTTGAACCAAGATGTGGTTCTTCCTTCTTTTTTCCCCAAACCCTTCGGTAGAGGAAAAGTTATTGCATTCTTTGGATGTAGTAAGAGTAGTTAAAGCTTATCTAAAAGCCACTGCTCAGATTCGCAGAACGGATACTTTGTTTATTCTGCCGGAAGGCCCCAGAAAGGGTCAGGCAGCGTCGAAATCTACTTTAGCCAAGTGGATTCGACAGGTCATAATGCAAGCCTATGGCTTGAGAAGAAGACCGCCTCCGTTCAAAGTTAGAGCGCACTCCACGAGAGCAGTTGGAACTTCATGGGCAGTGCATCACCAGGCCTCCCTGGCTCAAATCTGTAAGGCCGCAACATGGTCTTCAGTTCACACGTTTACTAGGTTCTACCAGGTGGACGTTAGAAGTCAGGAGGATGTCGCCTTTGGGCGCAGTGTGTTGCAGGCCGCAAAAGATCCTCATGTCTGATAGCGCTCAGCTTATATATGGTGTATCCCCCCCCTCATTGGGCATTGCTTTAGGACATCCCATTAGTAATGACTATGTCGCTCTGTGTCCCGTGATGTACGAGAAAGAAAATAGGATTTTTATAACAGCTTACCTGTAAAATCCTTTTCTTGGAGTACATCACGGGACACAGAGCTCCCGCCCCTCTTTGGGGACACTTATTGCTTTGCTACAAAACTGAGGTGCTCCCGGATGGGAGGGGCTTATATAGGGGAGGGTACTTCCGGTTTTGGAAGTTGCCAGTGCCAGCACCTGACGGTATCTATATAACCCATTAGTAATGACTATGTCGCTCTGTGTCCCGTGATGTACTCCAAGAAAAGGATTTTACAGGTAAGCTGTTATAAAAATCCTATTATTGTGAAAAATAAATCTATAAATAAGAGGTATGCCCGGTTCTCCACTTTTCACCATGGTTCCATCAGCCAGCTTCTACTTCACTGCAGGAAGTGACCAAAGCTGTATTGCCTAACTGCATTCAGGAAAAGTTAGGTCTCCAATGTCGACCTTGCAGGCCTGTGTAAATCTCAACTTTTAGGCTTCGTGCACACAGGCTTAAAAGTCGTTGCTTCGTTTTGCATTTTGCCTGTAGAAGCAGCTCAATGTTATCCTATGTGTCCATGCACATTAAGGATTATTAGGCCCCTTTCACACTGAAGCTTTGCAAAAAACGCGCTAAAAACTATTAGCGCTTTTACCGCGTTTAGCGTTAGCGCTATTTTTAACGCCTATGCGTTTTTACCGCGGTACTCATTCATTTCAATGGGGATAGGCGTTTTTACAAGGCTGTTTGCAGGATTTTTTCAAACGCACAGCCAGCACAACGCCTCAGTGTGAAAGCCCTCAGGGCTTTCACATTGAGAATGCTGGGGCAGGATTATTTCAGGCATTTTTACAGCGCTATTTTTAGCGCTAAAACGCCTGAAAAACGCCTCAGTGTGAAAGGGGCCTAACAGGCATATTTTGAGCTCAATGTTTAGAGGCAAAAAACAAAAACCTTTCTCATTTGCGCTTTTGATGGGCGCTTTCAGGCAAAAAAAATGCTAAACTCGTCTAAACGCTGTACAAAAATGCTCTGAGCGGTTTTGTTTTGTTTTCTGCCAAAGGTACTAGAGTATTTTTTAAGCCCAGTGTACATGGAGCCTTAGATGTAAAATTTCCTGAAATTTTGAAGTCATGACCAAAAATATCCTGTGGTGCTTTTTTTTTGGTTTTTATTAATTTTTTTCACAGTAAAATTGGGGAAAAATATTCAGCGTGGAGTTGTACGAATTGAAAGTCATTTTGTTAAACTAGGAATGTGAAATGCAGTGTATATAAAAGTATTATGCTTGGGGGGGGAAAAAAGTAGCTCAGTAAATAAACTAAACTTGCTTTTTAAAATTGTATTTTTTATTACAAATGGAATAATGACATTTCAACTATATATGAGAATGGGTAACCCCCCCCCCCCCCGCCCTCCCTTTCCCGCATAATATAAAAGCTTCTTGTCAATATGAATTTTCAGTTAGGCACAATGCTGATCCAGAAGCATATATTGCTCTTGCAAGAGCTTTATCAATTTTCTCCTGATTTTCAGATGCCATTTTATCTATAAATTAAGGTGCTGTGTATTTTTGAGAGGCAGTGGTTTGCAATACTTCCTTCTTGGAAGATGCTGGTGAAGAAACATTTTGTGATGATCCAGAACAGCAGAAAGTGTTTCTGGAGTAAGAACTCTGGAGGGAAAGCTGCTTGCACTTTTATTATGGGCACCTCTGGAATGCGAGTATGTGTGTTGTCATCCTTGTAGCATTTGGTAAAGAATATATCTTCTCGCAATATTTGAAAATTGCACTGTGGAAATGTTTCCAAACTCTGGATGTTGGTCTCACCATTTTACTAAGAGGAGGGAAAGAAAAAACTATTTACTGACCAGTCTATAGGTGAACATTCTTAATCATTTAGTCCCATTTCACACTTGTGTGACCTGTCCTGTCCTTGCTTCAAGTCTTGTCAAAGTTGCGGGCAAAAATCGTGGCAAAATCGCATCATCTACTGGATCCCAACACACACACACAACTGTAGAAGGTACAAGATGGAGCACACAAGCAAACTAAACTGGAGCTTTTCCCCTGCAGTGCCCCTAGAGGAAGAAATCTGAAAGCGTTTACATAAAGTCTGAACTTTATTAAGATCTTCATGTTTATAGATCTGTTTATTTATCATTGTAAAAAACATGTTCCACACTTAGAGTATTTTTTTTTTTTTTCTTAAAAAAATGGCTTTGGGGGGGGGGGGGGGGGAATCCCCGGCAGGTTTTTCCATTTTTTATTTTTTTTTGCCCCATGCATCTCTACTCACTTTTAACCTCAGTTGATGCATTTCAAACAGGATGGTGCATTTCTTTGTAAGGGCAAACTTTGTTAGGGGTAATAGTTATGTTTTAATTGTTAGAAATATGTTGGAGGACAGGGCAATACTAGTCCAAATTTGAGGACCAAAATAACTTCTCAGTGAGGGGTGTTTAGTGAATGCAGAGATTCAGATTCTGATATTTTAGTTCTCTGCTACACTTTCAACTTTAAAATATCACATTCATCATTCGAAAAAGTAACATTTGGAAAATTTGCACAAACTGAAATATTTGAAAACACATTGAAAATGTATTTTCCTGTCTGCTTTTATTGCAGGGACATGCAACCAAGATGACTGGATCAGTGTTGTGCGGCCGGTTATTGAAAAGCGAATGCAAAAGTAATTTCAAATTTTTACTACTTTTCCTCAGTCTGGTGTGACTACATGCACTGGGATTTAAAATAATGCTAAACAGGGACAGATCAAGTTTCCACTGCCAGATTCCTACATGTGAGTTAGGTTATTTTTAAGTAGTAACAAGGCTGATTTAGTCCAGTTTATAGTTAATCTAGAGAAGGTACCAAGTTATTTCATAGTGTCCATTAAAGCCTGTATCAAACTCTGGGTGTTACCCCAAAAAAAGAGCATTGAACCAAGTCCTTTAAAATCATTAATATCCTCATTTTCCTTTATCAGAGTTGCCAGCGGCTCACTGGCTAGTGCAAATATGAGGGGCAACATGGTGTATGAATTTTTTTTTTCAGAATGTGAGCCTTCCTTTCTAATGATGGCTTGCAGATGAAAGTAGAGCAGCTGCACCCAAGCAATAAAAGATTCACCAAAGAATCTCACCACCCTTTAAAGATACGTCCCGTCTGTGCTGTCAAAGACTTCTGCTGCATCCAGTGACAGCAAGGCCGGTCCACCTGGAATTTAAGGAGGAGTTTGTGTGTTTTTTTTTTTTTTTTTTTTTTATACAGCTTACTAAGGTTCATAGAGGTGGGTTTGTTTGCCAACAATCCTAACTGGTCACCATGTATTGATTGACTGACTGACTGACATCAGGTGGTTTGCAAGTACTTTTCCCAAAATTGTTTTTATTGCTGGTTAATAAGGCTATGGGCTTATAAGAGCCTGAATCTAAGGGATGCTTACCTTCAAGAACTGGTACTATAGTAGCCTCTGTCAAGCGCCCCCTAGTATACCTTTAGCAATTGCGGAAGTAAAGTATCTGTATATCTGTATATCTTTTTAAATATTTCGAAAGGAAACCTCTGCCTTAGTCAATTCCTCAATGGTCAGTGGTGAGTCCAGGAAGGATTTTTAGGTTTAGTTAGTGGTGGTAGGTTAATTGCGAGCATAATCTTGCAGGTCTGTGAGGAACTTCATAATTCATAAATTGTGTTATAATATCCAATAACTAATCCCACAAACTGCATGATTATCATTTTTAGAATTATCCCACTTTGCTATCTAATGGCCTCTGTAAATTTGGAAGTCTGCTTTGATTTTGGCTATAGTGGCCAAGAGATGCCCCATGCATTTCCTTTCCTCATAAAATGACAACTTACAAAAGAATCGCTTGTTTTCTTCCCTAAAGGTAGACAAATATTTCAATTATACCCTGAGCTGCCATCCATTCAGCTTCTGTATGTGGGTTAGGTGAAGCAATGTACAGCTGTTGTGTCTGGTCCATCTGATGAGTCAGACTCTTCCCACTTTCTGGAGGAGGATTTTATCCCATTAATTTTTTTAATAAACAGTCTTTTTTTTTTTCTTTTTTCTTTTTTTTTTAAATGCTTTAGGCTGCATCACTTCTGAGTGTTTTCAGCTCATAAAACGCCCAACAAGCAAAATCCCATTTATTTCAATGGCACCTGTTCACATCTGAGCATTTTGTCACCTGAAGTAAAACGCCTGTAGCTCAAAAAAGAACATGAGCTTCTTTGGGGCAGATAGAGGCGTTTTTCGGCCTTTTGCATTGGTCACCTGTACAAAATTGCGGCATAAACGCTGCAAAAAAAAAACGCGGTAAACACGCGCGACTTTGAAACGCTCAGGTGCAGCCTTAAACTAGCTGTCAGTTCAGGCCTGCACTACCCATGCTTCTTGAAAATGTATTGACTGCTGCTATGCCTAGATCTCCTCCTAAACAAATGATTTTGGAATTGTATGCAGCTCTCACAGATCCTTCAGCACAAGCCCGGGATTATAATAAAAAGGTTTTTCTCTTTCGTCCATGGACGGACACAGCCTTAATCGTGACAAAGTGGGTATTAGCCTTCCTTCAGGAGTGACTAGGCAGAAAGTGTTAACAACTTCAAAAGCTGAACAGCCCCGCCCCCTCAGCCTGCACTAAGCAGATCAGTTTTTTTCTGCCTAGCTATGGAGAAGACAAGGCTCCCTTCGGGCCCATAGGCCTGGAGGTTTTTATTCCAGATAAAATAATTTTTTTTTATTTTTTGTTCCTGCGATCTTTGATCAACTGCCGACTGGGTTACAGGCTGGATCCCAGTTCCTTGTAGTCTCCCCAGTTTCGGCCATCGTGCGTGTGCCGACCATAGCTACGCGCTGGGTCGTCCACGACATGCCCGTCGCTCTACGGGTGGCCGTGAGCTATACGCTCCAGGGCATGCATAGGACCGGTCTATAGGGCCGAGTCGCAGCAGCCGGGCCGACAGTCACCTCCACCATTCGGAAGGTGGTCTGTCTGGGATGCTTCCAGCACAATCCACACAGGGAAGGGTAAGTAGTAAGCCCCTGCTTCGGCAGGAGGACATAGATGGGCATTCCTGGAGAGGTGAGTAAGAGGTTCTATCCTTCCCTTCCTCCCTTCTTTCCTTCCCTCCTCCCTAGGCTCTCTGAGCTAGGCTGGCTGCTGGCGCGGGGGTTCAAAAATGTAAAAGGAAAAAAAGAGGGTGCACCGACCTAGTGCACTACCAATGGCTAGGTTTATTAAAAGTAAGTTAAAAGATTACAAATACTCACAAAGCAAGTATAATAGTAGGCACATATACCATTCCATCAAAGGAGATTGCCTCCTGCTGGAACCAGATAACCAGAGAGTCCAGACGACAGGTATTACAGCTACGGCTGACGCGTTGCGAGGGTGAACCCTCTTCTTCAGAGCCAAAAAGTGATAGTAACTGGACCCCTCTCTGGACTCCCTTGAATCCATGTGTAAGTGGGCGTGAGTGGTCACCTGTCTACAGCTCCACCCACCACAGGCCACTCCTCCTCTCACCCAAAGGGCATACCCATATAAACTTAACCCCTCACTATCCATACTGATATACCCATCTGTATACAAGATTCCTGGTCATTTTCTTTCCTACGGAACACTCTGGTTGTGTCACTAAGAGACCAAACTTCCGAGCGCAGGAGACTGCCCCCTCCTCCCGCCATCTTCTGGGGACAACTCTGATGCAGAGCCGCGCCCAGCTACGGCTTATGGCCCTGGTTCTGACATACCAGATGATGCGGACCATGGCCTTTCGGACAGTGAGGATGACTCCGGGTCACCACGCGATAATGCTCTGATAGGTAACCTTATCACCGCAGTGCAGAATACTCTAAAGATGGAGGAGCCTGCAGAAACGCCAGAGGCATCCATCGGTCCCTTTCGGGTTCCGTAAAAGCCGACCCGAGCTGCTAAGGTGTTCCTTGTGCGTCTTACCTAGACAAGCTTTTATACAAGGAGCGGGACAAAACCACAAAAGGTTTTCGGTCTCCAAAGAGGTTTGGCGATGCGTTACCCTTTTTGAGGAGAGTTTCCTGAAAAGATGGACTTCTCCTTGGATAGTGGACCCTCAGGTGTCCAGATTAAACAGGGTAGCCACAATTCCGGTGGAAGGGGCTCCTGTTTTCAAGGACCCTGCGGACAGGAAGGCTGAAGCGGTCATCCGCTACCTATACGGCTTGGCTGTGCGCCCAACAGTGGTTGGGGCCCTGGTGTCTCAGACACTTACTGAAGGGGCAAAAATGCTGCTCCATGGGTTAAGGCACATGAGGCTCCCTCGGACGAGGTGGCTATGGCTGACCAGTTGATACAGGGCATCAAAATTGTCTGCAAATCAGCCTTGGACACTATTCCTCTGCTGTCCAGAGCCTCAATCTATGCGGTGGGTTACGCCGTCTGCTCTGGCTGAAAGGTTGGTCGGTGGACCAATCTTCCACGAAGGCCCTGATGGATTGCCCTTTAAGGACGACAGACTTTTTGGAGCATCCCTGGATGACATTATTAAATATGTCACAGGAGGTAAGAGCATGCTGCTCCCACAATCCAAAAAGGGTAAGGAGCCACGCCGTGGCAAAGGCCCTCCTTCACCGCGCGAAAGCGGTTTTTGTCCGCCTAGTGCGGCAAGTAAACGATCGCATCCCAGGCCGATAAAGCGCCTACTGAGGGACAGAAGCGTCCCTGGTTTCGCAAGCCTGCAAACAAATCTACATCCGCATAAGGTCTGTCCCCACCCATCTCTCGGGCAGGTGGACGTCTTCGAATTCCCGACCTGGTGGACATCTCAGATCCCCGACCAGTGGGTTTGCGAAGTAGTTTTTCTCAGGGTACAAGATCGTTTCTCTCTTGCCCTCCGAACAGATTTTTATTTATTTTTTCCCCTTCAACCGACTTGTCGGGAAGCCCTATATGGGGGCGGTTCAAGACCTGCTGAGCTGCGGGGTGATAATTCCTGTTGCAGTACAGGAACGGTTTCAGGGGGTTTTACTCAAATCTGTTCATAGTACCAAGGAGGAGGGGGTTCATCCAAGCTTGGATCTCAGGGCCCTCAATTGCTTTGTGAAGGTACAGAGATTCCAGGGGGAGTTGGTTAGCTCTGTTGAAGTACGCATACTTGCAGGTCTCCATAGGTACCAGGCATCGGACATGTCTGCGCTTTGCGGCCAGGGAAGACCACTACCAATGGTGGCGCCCCCCTTGGCCTGGCAGCAAAGCCGAGGGTGTTCACCAAGACAGCATGGCTTCGCTATCGTGGGCTACTTGGACGATATTCTTCTGAGAGCTACCTCAAGCTCAGAATAGAGGTGAGCGTGTCTATAACCTGTCAGACCCTCCGATACTTTGGTTTGGTGCTGAACACTTGGAAGCCAGTATTGGTACTGACTCAACTCCTAGTGTATTTGGGGTTGATTTTGGACTCTTTAGAGGCGAAAGTTTTTCTCCCTATGGGAAAGTTGCAGACCCTTCTGCTCCAGTGCGGCAGTTGACATTCCCAGGATGGTCGTCACGCCGCTTTGCAGGTGAGTCCTGGGCCCCATGGTAGCCTCCTTCGAGGCGGTACCGTATGCGCAACTTCACAAGCGAGTGCTACAGAATTTTTTCTGTCCAGAGGGGACAAGTGTCCTTCATCCCTGGATTGTCAAATCCAGGCGAGCCACCTAGTTAGCGAAGTTGGGCAGAAAGGAGCGTACCGGCCCTGTTGGCCGTATACATTCCGGGTGTGGAAAGCTGGCAGGCGGAGTCGCCAGATGCTGGACCAACGAGAATGGTCTCTACACCCGGAGGCGTTTCAGCTCCTTTGCCAAGAGGGCACGCCAGACGTAGATCTCCTGGCTTCTTGACTCAATCGGAAGGTATTGAGATTGTGGCCAGGTCAAGAGACCCATGGACAGATGCGTTGGTGGCACCATGGAGTCTGTACCGGCTAATCTTCCCTCCTCTCAAGCTCCTTCCTCATCTGCTTCACAGACTGGAGGCAGAGAGGATTCCAAGGCTCCCTATCTTATCTTCCACAAGGATAAGGTGGTGCTGCGTCCACAGACTTCTTTTCTTCCTAAGGTCGTTATGACCTTCCATCTCAAGGAAGACATTGTACTGCCATCCTTGTGTCCTCATCCGTCGAATCCTAAGGCGACGACGTTGTCCGAGCTCTAAGAGTATACTTGTCTGTTACTGCTCCGTTCCTGAGTTCAGACTCACTGTTTGTTTTGGTGGCTGGTCCCAAGAGAGCCCAGCGGTCTCGTCGGCCACCATCTCGAGGTGGATCCGACAGCGTGATCAGGCTTACGCCATAAAGAGTCGGGCGCCTCCCTTTCCCGGCGCATTCGACCAGGGCAAGAGGTGCCTCTTGGGTTAACGGCATGGCCTCTCGGTGCTTCAGAAACCACCGTTTGAGAACAGCAGCGAGATTCTCTTGTTGACACTTTCTCAAAGTGTTTTTTTTGGTGGCTGTTACGTCAGTTAAGACGGGTTTCTGAGCTGGCAGCCTTGTCATGCAAGGCTCCCTATCTGATCTTCCACAAGGATAAGGTGGTGCTGCGTCCGCAGCCTTCTTTTCTTCCTAAGGTCGTTCGACCTTCCATCCCAAGGAAGACATTGTACTGCCATCCTTGTGTCCTCATTCGTCGAAGCCTAAGGAGACGATGTTGCATTTCTTGGACTTTGTCCGAGCTCTGAGAGCAGCAAGCGTCTGTTTCCCAGGTGTGTAAGGCGGCGACCTGGTCGTCCGTTCACACTTTCACTAGACTCAAGTTGAGGTGAGTGCATCTTCGGCCGCAAAGTTTTGCAGGCGGCTGTTTAGAGTTACAACTCCTCTGTTGAGGAGCTCTGTTTTGTTTTGGGGTGAAGTTGTTTTAATGCTGTTCCCACCCCTCGTTTTTGACACTGCTTTGGGACGTCCCACTTTGTCAAGATTAAGGCTGTGTCCGTCCATGAACGAAAGAGAAAATAGGATTTTTGTACTCGCCGTAAAATCCTTTTCTCTGAGTTCATGGACGGGCACAGCACCCACCCCTCCTTTTTACGTTTGTACTGCTTTTTGACGAACTGATCTGCTTAGTGCAGGCTGAGGGGATATAGCCAGTAGGACTGCCCCTGGGCGGGGCTGTTCAGCTTTTTGAAGTTGTTAACACTTTCTGCCTAGTCACTCCTGAAGGAAGGCTAATTCCCACTTTGTCAAGATTAAGGCTGTGTCCGTCCATGAACTCGGAGAAAAGGATTTTACGGTGAGTACTAAAATCCAATTTTTTTTTAGTAGGGTAATTTGATGACTAAGTCTTGGCACTAAGTTCTAACTAGCCACCTGTTAGTCTTCCTGAAATGTATTATTTGGTTGCTTCTGAGTCTTTAGAATTAAATACTTTATTTGCATACTTTTCTGTACAAGGTGCTGTTTGCTAAGAAGTGGATAGACAATATGTAGATTCAAGCTGTGGTACCTATTGTAGAACAACGCAAGTCAGAGATTTATTAAAACAGTCTAAAAGAAAATGGATCTATGACAAAAGATAGTGTCTGAATTTTTTTTTCTTTATAAATTTGGGGTATTTGGAAGGCAGAAAGCAGTTTCTATCCAGTCTTAAAGGGTGTTTCCTAATTACAGGTTAATAAAGGGTAATACCATATCTTCTCTGATGCCTACTGTGTCCTATCCTTTAGGGGGTGCCATGCCCTATTACCGTAGTTTTTTTGTTGGGGGGCGCATCCTTTTTGTCCGGAAAGGCCACTTTCTACACATCTTAGGGCCAAAAATGTTGTATTACTGTGTATCACACCTTCTTTCTCTGTTATGTCTATGGGTGCTACCAGTGGCGGCTGGTGCTCAAACTTTTTGGGGGGGCGCAAACAAACTGAAAAAAAAAAAATCAATTGCTGCCACTGTGCCCAAACGCCACCAGTTTGCCCCCTCAAATACAGCCAGTTTGCCCCCTCAAATACAGCCAGTTTGCCCCCTCAAATACAGCCAGTTTGCCCCCTCAAATACAGCCAGTTTGCCCCCTCAAATACAGCCAGTTTGCCCCCTCAAATACAGCCAGTTTGCCCCCTCAAATACAGCCAGTTTGCCCCCTCAAATACAGCCAGTTTGCCCCCTCAAATACAGCCAGCTTGCCCCCTCAAATACAGCCAGTTTGCCCCCATATATACAGCCAGCTTGCCCCCATATATACAGCCAGTTTGCCCCCATATATACAGCCAGTTTGCCCCCATATATACAGCCAGTTTGCCCCCATATATACAGCCAGTTTGCCCCCATATATACAGCCAGTTTGCCCCCCATATATACAGCCAGTTTGCCCCCCATATATACAGCCAGTTTGCCCCCCATATATACAGCCAGTTTGCCCCCCATATATACAGCCAGTTTGCCCCCCATATATACAGCCAGTTTGCCCCCCATATATACAGCCAGTGTGCCCCCCATATATACAGCCAGTGTGCCCCCCATATATATATATATATATATATATATATATATATATATATATATATATAGCGCCAGTCCCCCCCCCCCCCCCCCCCCAGCCCTGCACTTACCTTCCTTGGTCCGCGCCGTCCTCGATGTGTTCTCCCGCCCTTGATGTCGCTTCAGCCAATCAGTTTACCGGTAACCAGATCCGGTGAACCTGATTGGCTGAACCACCTGTGACTGTACTCCAAGGAACGCACCCCCGTGCGTACCTAGGAGTTTTTGGAAGCCGATTACAGCGTGAGAGCTGTATTCGGAAAGCCTATCAGAGCCGCTGGCTCTGATACACTTCCAAGTCACACCCACCGCTCTAATTCATATGGCCGGCGCTCACCAGAAGGTGATGCATGAATCTGTGTATTGTCATTCAGTGGCGGTGCAGGAGCGAGAGGGGGCGGCGCTCCGGCGCCCTCTATGGACGCACCGCCACTGGGTGCTACTGAATTTCACATGCTCTTGTACGAGAGGTGGCAAACTACACATTTGGTTCTAGTTTGTTGTAAGCATTGCTGCTGTTAATATATGCCCTTTCCACTACCAGTATGTACCCTCTTTTGGATTAATACATTGCCCTAAACAAGGAAGCAAATTATGGGTATCTAGGTTACGGGCTAAGTCAGGGTTCGACAAACCCCGGCGCCAGGTCGCCATTGTGACTAGAATTAGCTGTGGTATCCTGTGTCCCCTGTCTGTTTTCACTGCCATCTCATTCCCTCTAATTAGAACCCCCAAACATTATATACATTTTTTTTATTCTAACGCCCTAGAGAATAAAATGGTGGTCGTTGCAATACTTTCTGTCACACCGTATTTGCGCAGCGGTCTTACAAGCGCACTTTTTGGGGAAAAAATACACTTTTTTTAAATTAAAAATAAGACAAGAGTAAAGTTAGCCCAATTTTATTTTATATTGTGAAATATAATGTTACGCCGAGTAAATTGATACCCAACATGTCACGCTTCAAAATTGCGTCCGCTCGTGGAATGGCGACAAACTTTCACCCTTTAAAATCTCCATAGGCGACGTTAAAAAAAAATTCTACAGGTTGCATGTTTTGAGTTAGAGGCGGTCTAGGGCTAGAATTATTACTCTTGCTATACCAATCGCGGTGTTGCCTCACATGTGTGGTTTGAACACCGCTTTCATATGCGGGCGCTACTCACATATGCGTTCGCTTCTGCGTGCGAGCTCGGCGGGACGGGGCGCGTTCCTGGCTCTTAACTTTTTTAGCTGGCTCCTAGATTCCAAGAAAATTTGTCAAGCCCTGGCTAAGTAAATATTAAAGTTGCCTATTACAAGGAGGGGCACGTTTAAAATTTCCCAGCTCATGTGCCAGCGGTGAACACAGAACGTTCCCCATAAAGATGTGGTGGTATACAGATTACCTGAGCCTGTTCTCGATTCAGTGCTGTGCCCGTCTCTCTCCCATTCCCGTAGGAGAATAGGCCGTTCTGTGCAAAACCATTGCACAGAGTAGTTAAGTATAACTAATATGTTTTTTTGTTTTTCTTTATTGGAGCTCCAGTATTTTTTTTATTAATTTTTTTTTTCTTTTATCCTGGATGCCACATGCAGTGCTATCTGACTATTGTGCAGTGCAAGGATCATGACGTTGGCTCTGCCGGCCCTACCCCCACTTCATTCACAAAAATCCTTGTATTCTTTTCACAAAGTGCAAGGCAATGCTTTAAAAGACTGCACGCTTTTCGGTTTTTTTTTTTTAAGTGTTTTTATTAAATTTTTATTTATTTTTCTCAAATATCTCTGCACTCTAAGCTGATGAGAGTACGGGGCAGTGGTTTCATTACTATTATAGAGAAGTGATTGGACAGCTTTACGGCTCCCCAAATCTGCTGGCAGTTGGGAGTAACAGCAAAAGTTTGTGCGCATGCCAACATTGCTACCAGCATAATAATTACATAGGCAGCAAGGAAAATGTTGACCTGCCCATCCATTATTACTACCATAAGCTGTTTTTTTTCCTTATAATGATGTGGCTCAAAAATTTTGTTTACCCTTTCAGATACTGTGAAGGTGAGATACGTTTCAATCTGATGGCAATTGTTTCAGACAGAAAGAAGATATATGAAAAGAAAGTCTGTGATTTGCAAAAACAGCTTACAGAGGTCAGTAAAAATGTTTATTTTTGTATGTAGATCAAAGATTAATATTTTTTTCTAACTGGTTTGAAACATTTGCTTTGAAAAAAATAAATTGGGTTATAGTGCTGCATCACAAGAGACTGTTACTGTAAGAATATGGAAAGCTGTTGTCAGGTATGAAGTACAGGCAACTAGAATGGTGTAGCGGCTTTCAGTATCCCTTGCTTCGCTTTATTGCCAGTCCTGGTTTTGGCAAAAAACTTGCAGGTAATGCGCACCTAAGCCCTGTCCCAGCTATCTGTCTTGGTCTGTTACTATGATGTACTGCTAGGGAGGAGATGAGCAAGCTTCAGCACTATGAGAAAATACTAAAGCTTTTGCCCAGTCTGAATGCCTGGTGGATGTGATATGTCATGCTCCTTTTTTTTTCCCTGGTCTGATGTGTACCTGAAAAACAAAATTGCCTGGGTGTATGGTAAAGGTATGTGAAAAATTATCACTTCCTCCTAGACTCCTGAAGTCTGACTTTTTAGTCCATACCAGTCTGGTGGATCTAAAGAAACTGAATTGAGTCCAAATTAGAGTAGTCTGAATCCACGTACTGTAAAAAGACAGGCAGTTGATCTGCCTGCTGTGAATTTGTCATGACCCCATTATTGAAATGCCAGAGGGAATAGTGTTTATTAAAGTTTTTTTTTTTTTTTTTACAGTACAAAAGCAATAAAACAAAAAAACAAATACAAAACAAAGATCTCGGGTTTTCATGAAGCAGTATACAGCAATCCTGAGAGTCATACAATAAGTATTTTGATTTACTTGAGGAATCCTCCTCTTATTGCATACATAGGCCATTGCACCACCTAATGTTGGCAGAAACTCCTTTGCTCAATGAAATGTGGTACACATGCCTTTCTCAATACGAATCATAAATTGTATACAGTGCCGCCGTGTCTATGACTTAAAACATGTTGTCAACCCTAGGGTAGGAGCCACCCACCGGGAAGAACCAGCTCGCCATCCGACTATCGGGGGAGTCTGGTTCCACCGGTCGCACGGGCACCAAACCCCCCCCACTGCCCAAGCAGACCGCGGTCTGCCGAAAGTATAAACGAAAAACACAACCTATATAACAATAAATTTTAAAAACACAATTATAGCATTAATATGAAAGGGAGGGTAAAACGAAATAGAGAAAAATTGCAGAGGAAAGTGCGAAGAAGGGAAGGCTAGGGTAGGGAGGGGGATTACGGCTCCGAGCTCAGAGACCTATCTCTTGATGATAAAATCTAATTTGTGAGTGTCCTGGGGTCATTTTTTAGGTAATTAATTCATGGGTCCCATACTCTGTGAAACAACTTCATCTTGTCTTGTACTATTGCTGTTAACCTTTCATTTAACATTAGCCATGACATTTTGCGTTTAAGCTGATCGAATGGCAGGGCAGCGGATCTCCAGTTCCTGGCTATCGTTATTTTAGCTGAAATTAATCTAAAAGTAAGAAGCCGTCTTTGGGCTCTAGAGGCTTCCGCTACCCCGCCACCCAGGAGTGCGTGTTTCACAGATTTCGTCAGGTTTATTTGGGTAAGGGTATATATGAAATTGTAGACCCTGATCCAAAATCTCCTGACTTTGGGGCATGTCCACCATATGTGATAGGTGGATCCCACTTGGCCGCAGCCTCTAAAGCACCTAGTGGTGGCTCCGGGCACAAAGGTGGCCAATCTGGCCGGGACCATATACCATCTCAATAAGACCTTATAGTTAGCCTCTATAATAGAGGTATTGATGAGCGATCTATATGCTGCTTCTGATATTGCATGCCATTCCTCTAATTCAAGGGTTTCCTGAATATCTTGTTCCCATTGGAGCATATAGTTCAATTTGGTCGAGATATTCGTCAAGATTGTATCTATAGCCGATATGTGAGCCCTGAGTTTATCATGTTGTCTACACAAATACTCCATGGGAGTCATTGTTGCTAAATCACCTTTACGAGCTATTGTTTGTACATAATGATGTATTTGGGCATATCCATAGCGTTCAGAGGATGGCATTTGATATTTTCCTACCAGTGCGCTTTCAGATAGCATACCCCTGTTATCACAGAGGTCTGCGATCCGTATTAATCCCTTATTGGTCCACCATTCAAATGTGGGGGGAGTGAGACCCGGGGTGAATTCCTTATTTCTCAAAAGAGGTGCTAATGGATTATGGGGTGACTTGATTTTCTGAGTCCGAGAAAGTCTGTCCCAAATTTCTAGTGGAAAGGGTAGGACAAAGTATGATTGGTCTCTCCTTCATTGGGCGCCACATAATATGTGAAATTGGTGCTGGGCGACAGGAATATGATTCCATAGTCATCCATATTGCTTGGGGATGTTGGGAATGAAATCTAATGAGTTGGGCTGCATTAAAGTATTTCAATAGATCGGGCAAGCCAAGTCCCCCTTTTCTTTTTGGAGTATACATTGTCCTTTTGTTCACCCTAGGCCTCTTATCGCCCCAAATAAACTGGAAATTTGTATTTTGAAAGGCTTGAAGATCAGTTCGAACTAATGACACAGGTATTGTGCGGAACAAATATAGAATCTTTGTAGTATGTTCACCTTAATCGAGTGTAGTCTGCCGAACCACAATGGGGGGGGTGAATCTGCCATCTGGCCAGGTCTCCAGTCAGTCTCTTAAACAGGGCAGGGTAATTTTGTTTATACAGCGTTTGAATAGATACTGTCAAATGTATCCCTAGGTATGGAAGGGCCTCCGGCTTCCATGAGAATTGGTAAGACTGTTCTAGCGTTTTCTGGGTGGGACTGCAAAGAGAGATTTAAAGCTCTAGATTTGCTGTGGTTAATATGTAGACCTGAGATCTCGGAGAATGGTTGTAAAATTGCATATAGATTAGGGAGGGAAGTGATTGGCGAAGATAAAGCAACAGCAGGTCATCTGCAAAAAGAAGGCATATACCTCTGATATCCGGGCAGGTGCGAATCCTTATAGCCAAGGGCTCTATCGCTAGAGCAAATAATAGCGGGGACAATGGGCATCCCTGCCTAGTTCCCCTCTTGATGGCAAGGGGTTGGGAGGAGTAACCCGAAGCATCAATGATGCGGTCGGGGTGTCATACAGTGTCCGAAGGAGGGCCAGAAAGCGTTCCCCGAAGCCAAAGCGACGTAGCACGTCAAACAAATAGTCCCAGGAGAGGGAATCGAACGCCTTCTGGATGTCCAACGAAAGCAGCATGCCCCGTCTAGGTCCCTTACCATCCCAGTCAGACTGAATTTCAGAAATTCTATTTATTATCCTACGGGTCTGATCTGACACCTGACGGTTTGGGACAAAGCCTGCCTGGTCTGGATGTATATAACATGGGAGGAAAGAGTTTAATCTAGACGCTAGGACTTTAGTTAATATTTTCAGATCCGTGTTGATCAAGGAGATCGGCCGATAGTTGGCACAGTCTCCGTGATCCTTTCCCGGTTTTGGTATAACGTGTAGATAGGTTGCATTCTCGTTATTGGGGATCTTATTTCCTCGTCTCAGGTCATTAAAGTAGGAGCATAAATGGGGGGGGGGGGTGAGGACCTCTTGATACTTTTTATAATCGTGTCCTGAGAAGCCGTCAGGCCCTGGGGCTTTTGAAGGGTGGATAGTTTTTATGGCCATATAAATCTCTACTTCCGTAAAGTCTTTGTCCATCAGCTCCATGTGAGTTTGAATCAGTTAGGGTAATTGTACATCTCTAAAGAACACGTCTGCCTTAGTGGACTCATATGAAGTCGGTGGACTATACAGTCTGGTGTAAAATTTATGAAATTCCGTGAGAATCAACTCGGGATTTTGAGTAGGATGTCCTGTGGGTAGTCTTAATTTAGGTAAAGTCGGTGTATATGGTCGGGTACGAGTTTCTTGGCTAACATTGTGGTTGGTTTATCTCCCATAGTGTAGTATTTGTGCTTGGACCAGGTAATATGTTTTTCCGCCTGAGTGGTCAGACATAAGTTAAGGAAAAATAGAAAAGCGCCTCTTAGCAAAACAGATTTATTATGTAGCAGACAATTTGTATCAAACACTTACATCATGGTAAGTATCAGGTGTCATCCAGTAGGATCAATGTTTACATGCACACTTGCAACCGTGCATCATAGGGAGAGGGCAAATAAGAAAAGGGGAACATTTTTTAGAGGATCGTGTTAACCTCTAGTTCCTCATTTAACCCATTCGGCACAAGGGTATCCAGAGTAAAAATCCAATAAGTTTCGCGCTCACACAGTCTGGAAAAACGCTCGGCCTCAGAATAGGCCTTTAGGTATGGCTTCTATCACCCAAACCTGTAGGCCCTCCGTGGACTGGCCATGAAATTCCAAGAAGTGCCGTGGTACACTGTGTTCATCACAACCAGTTTCCACAAAGCGACGATGTTTGCCAAAACGCTGTCTTAGTGGTTAATAGTGCGACCCACATATAGCATTTTGCATGGGCATGTAGGCAATAAACGACATAATCACTTGAACAGTTGAAAAAATTGTCAAGTTGATAAGTCTTATCCCTATGAGAGAAGTTTTTTTGTCCATGTTGGACAAAATTGCAAGTTTTGCACAGGGCTTTATTGCATCTATACATCCCTTTAAGGGGGGCCGGACAAATGGCACTAATTGGTTTAGTGTGTTTTAACTTTCTAGGCGCTATTTTGTTTTTTAGAGTCGGTGCCCTTCTGTAGGTAACTTTAGGTTTAAAACTCCCGTTTTGTTCCATGCAACACACTTGTCATAGCAATTATTGAATTCTGCTGCGCTGACGGGCAGAATTACTTTTAAAACATCCGTCCTTCCTGTCTCCTTGTACACTTGAGAAAGGAGCGCGCATGCCCTGTACGAGAGCTGCGCATGCTCTGAAACGCGTTGTGGTTCCCTGCACCATCCAGCTGACGTCAGACGCTCCTCCCTGGACCGACCGTTGCCATCTTTCGCTGCTGTCTCCTATCACGGACAAGCCAGCCTGCATCCCGGCTACTTGCGGCCGCCATAACCGGGACCTGGGAAATCCGTGGACTAGCGTCCAGAGATCCTGGACGCAATATAAACATTGATCCTACTGGATGACACCTGATACTTACCATGATGTAAGTGTTTGATACAAATTGTCTGCTACATAATAAATCTGTTTTGCTAAGAGGCGCTTTTCTATTTTTCCTTTCATGTCATTTTCCTTGAGTCGGCTTCAACTTGGAGAAGAGCTGCCCTGGGCAACTGAGTTTTTATTGAAGACTTCCTATCCACAATTGTTACTATAGAGTTTTTCAAAACCTTATGCTACCTGCCATCCCTTGGTAACAATAATAACTTTATGTCCACCCGATTGGAATACTTTTTTGTTTTTTGATTTTCAACCTTTGTATAATATCCTTTACACATTTAGGATTAATAGTGTTTGTCTGTGCAGGCTTCCAAGCGCTTGCATTTGCTATTGTTAGACATAAGTTAAGGGCCAGTCTTGCTTCATCTATTTTATGCCTAATATCAATCTGGGGGACCCCATGCTGTTCTTTCATTAGTTTGTCTAGATTAGCTTCCAACTGTCTGTTTTGCTCTCGGGACCGTTTCGCTCTGGCCGCAATTTGAATCAGTTTTCCCCTGATCGCAGCTTTGTGGGCTGCCCAATTGATCGCGGGGGAAGTGTCCATTGACTTATTGGTCCTAAAGTATTTCTTTCTCAATTTCTGCATAGATTATGGGATCATTTAGTAAGCTTGCATTAAGTCTCCATGGAGAGGGGCTAGATTTAGTCCAAAGTCCTGTTGTGGAAAGCTTAATCGGGGAATGATCAGACCAGGAAGTGGACAATATTTTAACCAACGTCAGATATGGAATTAACAGGTACGTACTAACAGGTGATCTATCCGGCAGTAAGTGCGATGCACCTGTGAGAAGTGTGTATAATCCCTAGCTGTGGGATTAATCTCCCTCCAGGCATCTATCAGGTCGTGGCGATGAAGCAGGCGTGCTATCCTACTGCTATCATTTGGTGGACGTTTAAGGATTGGTCTGATGGGGTCAGATTTGTCCATAATCCTATCCAACGGTACATTACTATTCCCCCCCCCCCCCCCATGATCACCTGCCCCTGTGCCTTGGGCATCAGTATTCTAAGTATTTTGCTTAAAAACTCTACTTGTCCTGTGTTCGGGGCATAATGGGATATAAAGGAGGCCAACTGATCATGAAGACGGCCACTGCCATAACATATCTCTCCCCTTTATCCTTGACTATCGTAATAGGCGTGAAGGGGGGCCGCTTTGAGAAGCAAACTGCCACCCCGGCTTTTTTGTCTGACCCGGAGGCCAAGTAATATTGTGGATACTTGACATTCAGGTATCGGGGGGCGGATGTTTTAGAGAAGTGGGTTTCCTGCAATAGGAGAACTTCGGCTTTTTGCGTGTGGTAAAACTGAAAGGCCTTGGTTCGTTTTGTCGGGGATTTAAAACCATGAACATTGTGGGTGATTACCGAATATTCGGTGGGGTATTTATGTGCCATCGTGGTAGGGCAGAGCACTCTTACCTTGTGTAGTGGAAGAAGTAGGCGTGGCTTTTGGGGTGGGTAATGTCATCTTCTGAAACATCCTGGACCAGGTAGCACAAATGGAGCACAGAGCCAAGACTCGGGAGGGAAAAAGGGGGAAAATAAAGAGAAAAAATAAAGAGAAAAAAAAACCAAATGAATAACAGAACAAAATATTTGGCCATAGGCCTATATGTATACGCTTTTAAACGTAGTTGAAGTAGCAACATTGTGGGGAATATCCCCAACCGGACGCAACGTCCGGGAACTGTATATGCAAGGATACCATCCTCCTCAGAGGGTAAGTAGTCTCACAGTGAGGCAGCATGTTTTGCCGCCCCGGCTCAAAGAACTAAAACCTATAAACAGGTTAACAGGGTTTAAACTTGGGCTAATATAGTCATATCATACTGTGTAGGTAGTCCACACCCAACCTTCCTCCTCCAGGACCCTGGGATCAGGGCAGGCGGGTTCCCCATCGGTTACGCCTGCCCCGAGCCCACCATCCCAGGGGGACCCAATAAGTCCCCACGACGAGGGGGCTGGCACTCCACCTTGCCAAAAAATAGAAATACAAGTTAACTATCTACTAGTAATGAACCATAATCGACCAAAAACAATCTGATGAATGTGCAGGTTGAACAGGGTACTACACTGTTCATGTGTAGCCAGGAGGACCGCTGCAGATCCACATGCAATTGTGGAACTTAACTGGTCAAACGTGGAGAGACAGTAATGTTTCCCGTACAGGGAAACCGCCCAACACCATGTTCATGTTTTCCGAGCAGATTTTCTGGCCTGCGACTTCTTTTGATCCTGCCACAATGGAAAAAGGGGGTGATCAGCTTGATGCGAGGGGAAGGGGGCATGGGAGTCCCGAGTAATGATTACCAGCTCCAGCAGTAGATCTTCACCTTCTTGAAATGTCGTGAAAGAGTGGGATCTGTCTTTGTTCATGAAAGATAATTTGAAGGGAAACGCCCAGCGATACTTTATCTGTCTGTTCATCAACTGTTGTAGCAAGGGCCTCAAGTTTCTGCGTTTTTTTGCACCGTTGAAGGAGCTAGGTCAGTGAAAAGTTGAATTGGTGCGCCAAATAATGACAAGTCCTGCCTATTGCGGGCTGCAAACATCAACTTCTCCTTTATGCGATAATAGTGCGGCTTGACTCGCGTGGCAAGCCATCCATCCGTGGGGCTGTTGGGGCTCGATGGATACGGTCAATCTCTATGTGGTGTGTGTTTATATCAGAAATAGGATCCATCATCGGCTTCTTCATAGCGCCTTCTAGATCGGTATGAGTTTCAGGGAGTCCTCGTATGCGCACGTTTATACCTGCAAGAACGGTGCTCCAAATCTTCGATTTTACTATATGCCTCTTCTAGCCTGTCCTGTAGGTCAGTGATCATATTGAAATTCCGATTGACTTTTTTAACGGTGCTGTCCACCTTAGTTTCAATCATCACAAATCTCTCCCCTAGGCTGTGAATGTCCCTTTTTAGATCAGTGGTAATCATTGTGCAGGCTTTGGAGAGCTCTTGCTGCAGCATGGTAGAAAAGCGTGCAAGCAGGACTGCATCGCCTGAATAGTGGGCCGACTGAGGCGTAGTGTTATTAAGGCTAGATTGACTGACTGAATAAGGCCTCTGTCATTTCGGGCCATATTCCTGTCCATAGAAGACATTGGGGAGTCTACAGGCTCTTGTATGTCCCTGTATACATCTGGTGATGGGGGCTGTGACAAGATCTCACCCTGATTGTCGGCATCTCGGTCTCCAGATGACTGGGATGAGAAGGGGTCACTGATGTGGGCAGGCTGAAACCGATTGGTATCCCTCTGCTGGGATCCGTCTGCCGCTTGTTCTGAGCCGCCTCGTGTGTCTCTGCCGCCCGGCGCCATCTTGGATTGTCCTGGGGCGGGCACCGCTCCTTTGTGGGCTTTAGCCTGTTTATTCTGGCCTTTCTTAGGCTGTCCTGCCGCCCTCCTGTTCATCCCCGCTGCGGGGTGCAGATCGCTGCGTTCTCGGTGGGGTAACCCTGCTGCCTGTGCTTAATGTAGCTTGTAGAGAGCCGGAGCGTGCGGAGCCCGTTCAGAGCAAGTCCTGTCCCGGGATCCCGCGCATGCGCACTCTCTCAATTCCACTTTAAAGTGTGTTAGCGAAATTAGGCTGTACGCAGAGCATACAGCCAAATATAGTGTCTCTAATAGTAACACATTTAGTCTCAGTGATATAATGCATGTTAATCTAAGTTTCACTCACCATTCATCCGTCCCATTCATTCAAAGAAGGAAGCCTCACCAGCCAGGTCTCATTATCAAGGCATCCCAGAGCAGAGTCCTCCCTAGGATAGCCAGCTCCCTTTATTTATAGTGTCAACATGAATAACAAAAGAAGGTGGTGGCTTCACAAAACAGCCAATCAGACATTTTGTATACTTTCAAAAGAACCAATGACAGACATGTATATATTCAAATAGAATGCTAGCAGTGTGATGTGTGCAAACGGTTGGGTACAGGGGCCATGCTTTCTGTGAGACAAAAGAACACTAGAAAGCATGGCTTTGTACAAATCCGTGTGCAAACCAACTCACTGCTACCAATGACGCCAACCATACTTAATCATGGATCAGATAACCACAATTTTCGTATAGTTATGCTATAGTTCCCATAAACGCAGATCTGTTCGCTCGGAGTCATTTAATGCAGTCGACAAGAAGTGGCCAGTCCCTTGGTGAGGCATAAATGAACATCCCTAAAAGGAGCAAGCAAATCTGTTGTGTCTGTGGGAGGGTGTGCGCCACCGGTCTTCCACCAACTTCTGTATGTGCGAATACACTCACATGAGCGCATTACAGCAAAACCAACACTGGGGGACATCTGACAACATACATTAATAAAAATTTCCACAACAGTCCTCCCTTTTTTGTCTTCTGCACCCCATGTCATCGATGAAACTTGATCTGCTTCTTACACCTGGAAATGAATCAGTCCTTACAGTCCATACGAGTCCATAAAAAGGAAAACGCGGCTTGACATGTAGACTCTGTTCTTCAGGAGCATGACTTATAAAGGAGGACACGACATGGTGAGCTGTAGTAATCGCTGATCCGTCTGTGATCCTCTGTGTCTTGTATGTGGGTCCGGCTTCGGGGCGTCTCATCAAGGAAACTCTGGTCACGCATCCAATCAGGCAACAGGAGCACCTCATCACAACATAGAAAGAATAGAAATAAAACGACATGAGTATATATATTACCACTTCCTTTAACCACGATCCGCTGTAAAATAAAAATTAGATCCCCAAAGATTCCCAGACCCGTAAAAGGACTCCCAAACTTCACTTGGCTACAGCTCTGGCTTCAACAGTTACATGAAGAATCCTATCCTTAACGGATGAGAATTTGTTCAATCGTATCCTGAGATCGAGCCCCCCCCCCCCCACCTTGTACATCCAGGACACCATGCCCAGACCTGGTCAGGGTTAGTGAACAATTCCCTTCTAGCTGTCCCTGCCATTCTTAATTTCTCGCGCCATCAGATCCTCGCGATCGGCCAAGAGATAAGATGCTGGGACAGCTTCACCATCACGCATGAACCTCTTGCATTGGGGGAATTACCTTATAAGCTGCAGATCCGCATAAACACCAAACTAAAGTTCAAACACACTTGTGGGCTGCCTAGATACCCAAACCGACAAGAGGCAGAGCTATTAAAACTATAACCAATTTTGCCCTCTAAAAATGTATCGTTGGATTCCATTGACAAGTGTCTGGAGTCGTCACCAGTTTGTCAAAACTCCTCATACCCATAATAACATCATATATGGCATGTACCGCTGTCATCGCTGGGGACTAAAACTCAGTGGAGACTCAGAACAGACCCAGCAATCGATCCTGTTCGCTTTCTGAGCTAGTCAGGAAATACACTTTAAATAATAACTGGGGGTGCTTTCATCGTTACCCTTGCTAAAATTTACTAAACAAAAATATAAATAAACAAAGATACTACTCAGTTCTTTGGTGTGATTGAGCCGCTTCTTGCAGTGGCTGGCGTGGTCTCATCCCTCAAGCTTATTTACAACGAACCAGTCACCTGGTTGGAAAGAATGTAAACTGGTTATTGTGTCAGGGTCCAGGAGGGACTGGTGAACCCTGTGGTGGACATTTTGAAGTTCATGTCACAGCGATCTCACCCACACCATCAGCCGGGAATATAAGTGACAGCTAATGAGCAAAGTACGACTCTGGTTTTGATTGACCTCCAAACAACCCTCATATGACAATAACCCAGACATCAGGACTGTGGTCACTGCATAACCTGTGCGTGGCTTACAATACCTGGAGCCATTGCCAAAAGGTTCTTAGCATCTGGGATGGGAACCTACTTCACCAGACTGCTGCTTGCGGTTTCAAATTCTATCAAAGAAAGACAGTCTTGGCACAAAGTTGGTTAGAATTACAGAGGTTGACATTATTTGTTTGAAAAAAAAACTGTCATTCTTACATTTATCACTTCTCTCCCCATTTTCTTCCTCATTACAGACTGAAGGAAGTAATTCGTGGTGCAGGAAAAAAAGAAACCATGAAATAGCCTATGATACTTTTACCTCCTTAGACTCATATTTATCCATATGTCCAGCTGTCTACATACACCTGCTCTCTATGCACAAACTCCTTGGACCTGAAAAATACTTATAAGCAAAATCATTACTCTATCCTTCATATTTAACCTGCAAAGAATGGTAAACAATAATGACATTCCTGTACATTGGTAAATTTTCAATGACATTCTTTCAAAACCGATTCAAACAAAACCCTCTGTAACCCTTACTTTTCCCGTTCCTACAAAAATACAACAGCCGCGATGCATCGGAGGATCGCCGTGGTAAGTTTGAACATATTCACGTTACTACATACAAACTTTCAGATACAAATGTGGGGGAGATACTTCATAGTTTCCAAAACCAAAAATGAAAAAAAAAACAAAAAACAGCCAGAATTCTCCCTTCACTCTTTCAGCAATAGAAAAAAATACAATGGGACAAACATGAGAGCAGCTCGAGAACCTTGCATGGACCAGCCATACAAAGTTCAAACAAACGGGCATGAGAATTTAACCACCATTCCTCTTCTGAGAATCACAAAAGCGTGTACTACACCTCCATCAACACTCATCATTACAGATTTCTGAAGCCGCAGCTGAACTACATCAACTCCAGAGGGATACCCAAAATAGTATCCTTGGACCACCTATGTTCATCTTTTTGGGGTTCAAAGGCCTTTGCCCCAAAACTAGGCTTCGTGCACCATGTGACCGTCTGACTGCGGGAAGCCTCCATTCCTTCCCTTTGCACAGACCTCCTTGTGTCCATGGCGATTCGAATCGGCTTATTGTCTTAGCCCTGCGTCCAGGGTAAACCGCTGCACCCATTTCGGGGAGCACAGCCCGGTGTCTTCTTCTACGGTGGATTGAAGGACTACAACCACTATCTGGTCAAGTCCCCCAACTAGAAACCCTAACCGAGGCGTTATCACCCCCCCCCCCCAATTAGGCCTCTACCCCTCGCAGTGTATGCATACACAAGCATTTTCCGCTATACACCCATACACTGCGTCGCCAGACTAAACCACACAGAACACTTCCGCCCGTTTACCACCTGCAGAACAATGTGGCTTCTCTCTGTATCCAGATGTTACAATAATGGTGATGCCCCTCTGTTTGCTCTCTACCCACAACTGTATTTCAGTATAAAACTTCACAAAAAACTGGAACAAAATATAAAACACTTTTAAACGGCAAAATGCTTTCCATTTTCCTTCCAAGCACAAATCTCATGGCTCACCTTTTAAAACCCCAATCTCCTCCCACCAACTTCCTGTTGATACATAAATGCTGAAAAGAAACTTCCGGTTACATGCTCAGCTACTTAAAAAAACCAAACTGGTTTATTTACATATCATTTGTACAGGAAGAGGGAGGGGGAAGGGGGAGCCCAGCCACATTGCCGTGGCTATTAAGACACCAAAAAATCCATGGCTAAACATCATATATATTTCAACAATTTAAAAAAAACCTTTGTCAAGGAAACAATGGAGCAAACCCCCCCTTTTGCAAATGGGAGGGAATCTCCCCCTGACCCAAACATCCCCTGGAAGCAAAACCACAAGTTGACACTCAAATACAAAACTCCTGCCAAAAGATGGCTATACAGTACAAGCTTCAAAACATATGAATTGCCTTCTGGGGAAACTCCCAAATATTTAAACCTAAAAACACACACCACTGTACAAAAACTCTGTCTTACAATCTATCAAATTCAGTGTAAAGTAGGGATTTCACTTAAAAACGAAATCCAATAAAAAAAAAACGCCGCTCATATACTGCAAAGTCAGCTAACCCTGCAATAGCTTACATTCACTTAAATGAAAACAGAGAAATCCCCATCCTAACACCATCTGCATGGAGTTTGCATGTTCTCCCTGTGTCTGCGTTGGCTTCCTCCCACATTTCAAAGACATGCTGGTAGATCAACCAGATCCCATCCATAAATGGGCGCCAGCATGTTCATGTGTCCGCAAGCGCGTCGGGACCCCTCGGGGTAAGACCGCGCTATATCAAGATGCCACTCTACTCAACTCAAAAGGCGATGCTTAGAAAAACAATTTAAACCAGCGAATTCAATATTTAACAAAAACAGCCTCTCAGTATGTCACCCTGGTGTCTCACTACTCTCCCCAGTAGTGCACAGGTCAAACTGTAAACGCATAAAACAGGCGAAAAACTGCGCCAATCAACAAATGTTAATATAGCATCCAGGCGCTGTGTTTGCCAACCCGGAACTTCCTATCTCAAACTGTAAACGTCTCTCAAGATGGCCGACAAGCCAGGACAACAAAATGGTGGATGACCACCGCACACCTCATGGACAACAACAAAAATGGCACCATTAACGCATGCAATTTTTCCCGCCAAAACCAGCACAAACATGGACAAGACCACATTGGTTCCCACACACAAAGGAAAACAAAAATGGTGTCCACCAGTTTCCAACACAGAAAAGACTGCACTAAATTCGCACCAAACATCAAAAACTGAAATTCCACCAGCAAAATAGCCGACGAATGCCACAGCACGGTCACATGATATCACACCCAAAGGAAAAGTGGCTGTGCGTTCCCCTATAGGATACCCACAGGCTAAGGAAACACTGCGCCTCAAGATGGCAGACATACCACATGGCCAACAACAAAAGCCAGGAATGGCGGCATTACTTTTTCCCGCCAAAAAACAGCATCTCTTCACTACTAGCTAAAACATCTCCACAAACACTGGACCTTTTCTAAATGACCATCAAAATCCACTGAAAAATGTGTCTTGAGTCAGCTACACTCCACAAGGATCATGCCATCTCCACAAAGCCTCACACCTGAGGCACCACATGAGCACTAAAACATTTTAAAGACCCTTTGGCCACTAAACAGCACATTCAAAAATGTCCGTTACATGCGCAACCTTAAAACAAAACTTTTCTCTACGTAAAGTTCATATACAATTACACACTGTGGCATCAGCCTCCATAAAACAGCCTGCAACCATTCAAAGGGCGTATTCCTTTCAACAAAACAGCTACTATTGTCTGGCTTCCAACAATGCCTGGCCACTGGAATATTCAGCAAGCTGCTTTCAACTTAAAACCAGACCCTTTACTTAAAATATTTTTACAATTATGAGGACATGTGTCTTGTCCCATACGAAGGTAGAAATTGCAATTTATCCATTTCTATTTTTCATAGAAATCACAAATGCTACACACATACAGTATATTGGTGCTTGTAACATCAGATCATCTCTCAGGGCATAGCCCCTCGAGCACAACTCCTGCGTGCTATTGTTTACAGAGAGTAACCAACTTTCACTATTGTAAATGGCCATGCTGGCTCCCCTCCCCCACTAAACCTCATGGTGCACAGGAACAAGACTTTGAGAAATACAAACAGCTCAGCCAAACACACACATTGCAGGCTGAATAATCCCACATCTATACCTACATTTCATCCACAATATACAGTTTCCATATGCATTCACACAGGCACACACAATCTAATTCACAGGCATACGATCAAACTCCCAACAAAATCACACACACACATACTGCAAACTTACAGCATTATTTCAAAAAGACGAAAAATTTGTTCTTTTGCAGAGCCCCCCCACGCGTCGTGACATGTCTCCAACCGATGCTGGGGGGGGTGGGGGGGGGCATGTTCATGTCCTTTTCTGGCCCGCCAAGATGTTAGCGAAATTAGGCCAAATATCGTGTCTCTAATAGTAACACATTTAGTCTCAGTGATATAATGCATGTTAATCCTAAGTTTCACTCACCATTCATCCTTCCCATTCATTCCAAGAAGGAAACATCACCAGCCAGGTCTCATTATCAAGGCATCCCAGAGCAAAGTCCTCCCTAGGATAACCAGCTCCCTTTTATTTATAGTGTCAACATGAATAACAAAAGAAGGTGGTGGCTTCACAAAACGGTCAATCAGACATTTTGTATACTTTCAAAAGAACCAATGACAGACATGTATATATTCAAATAGAATGCTAGCAGTGATGTGTGCAAACGGTTGGGTACAGGGGCCATGCTTTCTGTGAGACAAAACACTAGAAAGCATGGCTTTGTACAAATCCGTGTGCAAACCAACTCTCTGCTACCAATGACGCCAACCATACTTAATCATGGATCAGATAACCACAATTTTCGTATAGTTATGCTATAGTTCCCATAAACGCAGATCTGTTCGCTCTGAGTCATTTAATGCAGTCGACAAGAAGTGGCCATTACCTTGGTGAGGCATAAATGAACATCCCTAAAAGGAGCAAGCAAATCTGTTGTGTCTGTGAGAGGATGTGCGCCACCGGTCTTCCACCAACTTCTGTATGTGCGAATACACTCACATGAGCGCATTACAGCAAAACCGACACTGGGGGACATCTGACAACATACGTTAATAAAAATTTCCACAACAAGTGTTAGTGAATGCAGGGTCCTGGGTTTAGTATCTGGTCTCCCACAGTACACAAAACATGGAAATGCAATATAAGTAACTATAAACTGCTAAATACCCTTTCTCATCCGCATTGTATAGCAGTCTTGTGACCTCTATCAGTGTCTGGTTAAAGCTTGTAGGATGAGCTTTCATTCTACTGACTGTCCTATGAGGCTGCAGGGACCCCTGACCCTCTATCTGAACAATGCTGATTGGCCCTGTGTTGATCACATGCACCCTCACAAGAAAAAAAAGAAAATTTACTCTCTAGCAATACACTCCAAACTGAGCATGTGCAGAGTGTCCCAGAGATCAGTACTATGAGGAGATGGGTTGGGATCAGTGGAAGAAAGGTGGATCAGAGAAGACGGGATCAAACAGCCCTTTTACACAATGCAGAGAAACAACCCCTTAGGTTCCACAGTGAGTATAACGAGCATGCTTTATTGCATATACAGACTGATTTTACTGTTGTGGCTTGAGTAACAGTGTTTCTCAACCAGGGAGAAGTCCCCAGGGGTTCCACTAAGATCTACCATCAATCGCAGTCAGCTGACGGGTAGATCGAGTCTCGACCAGCATGCAGAGTAGCACTGTAATAAGAGCTCTCTCATATCGCGATCCTTCCTGCTGGCTCCTCCTTTCCTCCCGTCCACCCCAGGGGATGTCATATACAAGCACCTGGGGTGGATGGGAGGAAAAGAGGGGCCAGCCGGAAGGATCGCGCTATGAGAGAGCTCTTATTACAGCCGCTTCCCGCGCTAATCTGCATTTGAAAAAACTCTTGTACCCTGGCGTGTGCTGGATTCCCTATGTGACATGTACCCTGACGTGTGCTGGATTCCCTGTTATGTGACCTGTACTGTGTTATGTGCGCCTGTACCCTGCTATGTGACCTACTCCTATATCATGTTGTGTGCCCTGTAACCGGCTATGTGTCCTGTACCGTGTTGTGTGTTTCACATAAAATGGGTAAGTTCTAATACTTCTATTATTTAATGCCATTTCTTAAAATATTTGTTATATCACAGCTCGCTAATCACTCCAATGTTCTGTGAGCTGTAGATCTGAATGATATTTTTGGGGTTCCCTGAGATCTCAAACCCTTTGCCAGGGATTCTTTGACGGTAAAAATGTTGAGAAACACTGCTTTTAAGGCATTGATGTAGCATGACAGCCAGGAAATGTAGCATTCCAAAAAGGAGAGTCCAGAGTTCAGCAAAGGAGGCCTCGATGATTCTAACATGACCATTTAACACAACAAATATTCACTCATCTCCCTGGACCACACAGATGTGAATGGACCTTAAATAATTTATTTTTGTGCCGGAAACTACTCGCCGCTATTCTGCTGCAATAGGAGTACAATGTAACCAGCTGAACAGAACCATTAGGAGCACCCAACTGCTCATTCAATTGATTACATATTTTTGTAAGAACATAGTGAGTGGGTAGTTTATGGTACATAAAGATATAATTTAGAGATTATACAGAAGAGATCATTCTGCATATGAAAATGTGTCCATGGTTATGCAATGTTTACACATCAAGGCAGATTTAAAAAGCTGCAGTACGACCATTGCTCATGCCTGGAAAACCCAGGGTGTGAAAACTCATATGAATGCTCTGATGATAGATGTGCAGATGTCCAGTATCCTGAAGGATTCACATTTCAAGGTTTGGGAACCCTGGATCAGTTATTCCTTGCTCTCTCTGGATCCGGCCTGTTAGGTCCGTCTCTAAGGCCCCTTTCACACTGAGGCGTTGAAAAAACGCTAAAAAATGACATTCTTTACCGCAATTTTACCGCGTTCGCGCTAAAATTAGCGCGAACGCGGTAACGCATAGGCGTTAGCGCTATTTTTTAACATACCGCTTATGCCTATGCGTTTTTACCGAGAATCCCATTCATTTCAATGGGGATAGGCGTTTTTACAGCGCTATTTTATGCGCCCTAATGTTGCTCTAAAAAAGCTGTTTGCAGTATTTTTTTCAACGCCCAGCCAGCAAAACGCCTCAATGTGAAAGCCCTCAGATTTCACATTGAGAATGCTGGGGCAGGATTATTTCAGGCGTTATTACAGCACTATTTTTACCGCGAAAACGCGGTAAAAACGCCTCAGTGTGAAAGGGGCCTAATTGTTGTCTGCGATGATCCCAAATATATAGTATAAGGGGTAGTATTTGGGTGCTGCTGCCCTTTAGAGGACAGCCTTGCTATGATTGGGGATATGTAATCTGACCGCATTGCTGGTCATCATATGTATCGGTTTGTTTTTCCTGATGCCAATATGTGCCTGCTTTCTTATTTGAATGTTTATCTCTGTGAGCTTGTCATGTTCTGTTTAAAAACAAACATATTGAAACAGAAAATGTTGCAGTATGATCATACCCCTGTTGAAGAAGAAAAAAAATACTTTGCACATTTATAAAGTACAGCAACGTTGAAAATGTGAATTTGAGCAGTGTTTTTACCACCCCCCAACCACAAGTATAAACAAGGCCTTAACCAGCCTGCATGCTAAATGCTGCAGGCTGGTGGTGTTCGTTGAGCCATTAAGGGTTGTTTTTTTTCAGTTTTGAAACGTTGATGAAAGATCAGAAATATCATACTTACTCTTTCGTCCATGGACCGACACAGCTTCTCTATTGACAAAGTGGGTATTATCCGTTAATTAGGAGTGACTAGGCAGAAAAACTTGTAAAAAAGTGTTGCATCACACCTTCTACAGTACCGCCCAGGGGGCGGACCCTCTGGGTATACCCTCTCAGTCTGCACATCGCAGATCAGTTTTTTTCTGTCTAGCAAGGAGTAGGACATGGCTCCCTTCGGGCCCATTGGTCCGGGGAAAAAAGATATATATATATATATAATATTTTATTTTTTTGCTACATTTGTTGTTTCCTGCGATCTTCGATCAACTGCCGACTGGGTGACAGGCTGGATCCTCGATCCTTGTAGTCTCCCCAGTTTCGGCCATCGAGCGTGTGCCGACCCTAGCTACGCGCTGGGTTTTCCACGACATGCCCGTCGCTCCACGGGTGGCCGGTGAGCCTACGCTCCAGGGCCTGCATCGGACCGCTCAGCTTCGGTTGACCTTACGGCCGAGTCGCAGCAGCCTGGCCGGTGAGCTTACGCTCCAAGGCTTGCATCGGACCGCTCAGCTTCGGCTGACCTTACGGCCGAGTCGCAGCAGCCTGTCCGGTGAGCGTCATGCTCCAGGGCATACATATGATCGTCCCTTCTGGGTCCAATCACAGCATGCCTGGCCAACAGTCACCTTCCGTGCGCGGACGATGATCTGTTTGGAATGTCTTCCAGCAGAATACATGCAGGATAGGTAAGTAAAACTCCCCTGCCTCGGCTGGGTGATTTAGCTGGACATCCCTGGAGAGATCAAGTAAGTGGTTGTGGCCCCTTTCTTCCCTCTCTCCCTGCCTTTCCCTCCTCCCTGGGCTTCTAGCTAAAGGTTGCTGGGTGCTGGGGGTCACCTAGGGGGTCCCACTGTAGCGGGGCTGGCTGTAACTAACATTTAAAAGAAATGTCATTTTTGCTTACCTGTGTTTCTGTGTCTCCATGCTGTCGGCGGCCATTTTGAGGTGGTCCATGCCAAGTTTGGCCTCTTGTAACTGCCTGGCGGCCATCTTCCTGTGGTTCGGCCACACCCACTGGCCCCTATCAGGTGATCGGCGGCCATGTTGGTCCACCCTGTATGCAGATATTGCCGTTCGGCGGCCATCTTTTTGTGGGCTATGGCTGCCTGACCTCTATCTTCTGTCGGCGGCCATTTTCTTAGAGCCCACATTATCTTCCATACAGACGTTTTTGGCAACCATTTTGCGAGAGCCTCCGGCCTCTAGGGTGCATTACACTGGCGTGAAAATTCACACAGGAAGTGCTGATAAAAGAAGCAGACTGACACAGCAGCAAGGGGACAGCATGGAACAGATGCCCTTCATCTCTGGATTATCAAATCCGAGTGAGCCACCTAGTCAGGAGATCCCTGGTATGGTGGCTGACAGCACCGGCTCTAATGGCCGGGAAGTCATTTCTTCCGGTTTACTGGATAGTGATCACGACGGACGCCAGCCTTACAGGTTGGGGGGGAGTCTGGGGTGTCCAGTCGGCGCAAGGTCGCTGGACCCCAGAGGAAGCCCTCCTGCCGATCAATGTCCTGGAGATCCGGGCGATCAAGCTGTGCCTCTTCAAATGGTCTCAGAGACTGCAAGGGCGTCCAGTCAGGATCCAGTCAGACAACGCCACAGCAGTGGCATATGTCAATCATCAAGGAGGAACAAGAAGCTCAGCTGCAGCATCGGAGATCGCTCGCATCCTGAAGTGGGCAGAGAGGAGCGTACCGGCACTGTCGGCCGTGTACATTCCGGGTGTGGAAAACTGGCAGGCGGACTACCTGAGCCGCCAGATGCTGGACCAGGGAGAATGGTCCTTACACCCGGAGGTGTTCCAACTCCTCTGCCAAAGATGGGGCACACCAGACGTAGATCTTCTGGCTTCCCGACTCAATCGGAAGGTATTGAGGTTTGTGGCCCGGTCAAGAGACCCATGGGCAGACGCAACGGACGCGTTGGTAGCATCGTGGGGTCAGTATCGGCTAATCTATGCCTTCCCTCCCTTAAGGCTTCTTCCTCTTCTGCTCCGCAGAGTGGAGGCAGAGGGAATTCCAATGATCCTAATCGCTCCAGATTGGCCTCAGCGTCCTTGGTACGCCGATCTAGTACGTCTGGTAGCAGACGTCCCCTGGCGCCTACCACTACGGAAGGACCTGCTATCGCAAGGTCCCATATTCCATCCTGCTTTACAGTCATTGGCTTTAACGGCATGGCTGTTGAGAACCAGGTACTGAGAGATCGGGGCCTGTCACTCGGTAATCTCTACTATGAGAAGTGCTCGGAAACCGTCCTCTAGGAAGGTCTATCACCGCACTTGGAGGGCCTACATTTCCATATGTGAGGAAATGAAATGGCATCCGCGTACCTATTTGGTTTCCAGAATCCTGCTGTTTTTACAGCATGGGGTAGACCAAAGGCTTGCCCTAAGTACGATTAAGGGACAGATATCTGTCCTGGCTGTCTTTTCAGCGACCCCTGGCGACTCACTCTCTCGTGAGTACATTTGGGCAGGGGGTTCGACATGTGGCCCCTCCGGTCCGCCCCCCATTACCTCCGTGGGACTTGAACCTGGTCCTCTCGGTGCTTCAGACGGCACCGTTTGAGAATACTAGAGATATTCCCCTGTTGACACTTTCTCAGAAAGTGGTCTTTTTGGTGGCTGTTACGTCAGTTAGACGAGTCTCTGAGCTGGCAGCCTTGTCCTGCAAGGCTCCCTATTTGATTTTCCACAAGGATAAGGTGGTGCTGCGGCCGCAGCCTTCCTTTCTTCCGAAAGTCGTTTCGGCTTTTCATCTCAACGAAGACATTGTACTTCCATCCTTGTGTCCTCAGCCGTCGAATCCTAAGGAGTCGGCGTTGCATTCCTTGGACGTTGTCCGAGCTTTGAGAGTATACATATCTGCTACTTCCCTGTTCCGGAAGTCAGACTCACTGTTTGTTTCGGTGGCTGGTCCCAAGAAGGGCCAAGCAGTCTCATCGGCCACCATCTCTAGGTGGATCTGACAGATAGTAATCCAGGCTTACGCCTTAAAGGGTCAGGCGCCCCCCTTTCCTGTCACGGCGCATTCGACCAGGGCAATAGGTGCCTCTTGGGCTTTCCGACATCAAGCGTCTGTTTCCCAACTATGTAAAGCGGCGACTTGGTCGTCCGCTCACACTTTCACAAAATTCTACAAAGTTGATGTAGGTGCATCTTCGGATGCCTCTTTCGGCCGCAAGGTTTTGCAGGCGGCTGTTTAGAGTTGCAACTCCTCCGTTGGAGGAGTGTTGTTTTGTGTTTTGGGGTGAAGTTTGTTTTTATGCTGTTACCACCCCTCGTTTTTTCTCTGACACTGCTTTGGGACGTCCCACTTTGTCAATAGAGAAGCTGTGTCGGTCCATGGACGAAAGAGTAAATAGGATTTTTTACTCACCGTAAAATCCTTTTCTCTGAGTCCATGGACCGACACAGCACCCACCCCTCCTTTTAAGTTTGTACTGCTTTTTGACGAACTGATCTGCGATGTGCAGACTGAGAGGGTATACCCAGAGGGTCCGCCCCCTGGGCGGTACTGTAGAAGGTGTGATGCAACACTTTTTTACAAGTTTTTCTGCCTAGTCACTCCTAATTAACGGATAATACCCACTTTGTCAATAGAGAAGCTGTGCTGGTCCATGGACTCAGAGAAAAGGATTTTACGGTGAGTAAAAAATCCTATTTTTTTTGCACAAAAATGCAGATAAAAATAAAAGTGCTTTAGGGGAAGGCTAGAAGTCCTGTAATGTTTTTAATTGTCCGTATCCCTGTTCAAATTTCTCTCACTTCTGTCTGCTGAAGTTATGGCTGTCATGACAGAAAAGGCAAATCTCGAACACAGCCCCAGATAGCAGTATACACATGACTGGGTTTCTATGTTCTCCACATTGTCCAGAACTACAAAGAAAAAATTGCTTTGACTGGACTTGCACTTCATCTCCTTGACTAACGATTTTGTATTTGGACTAGGGATTGTACAATAACTTGTCTGGAAAGCTATTTCAGATCAGCTTCCACATAATTTCATCTGTTTTTATGTGTAAAAAAAAAAAAACTAATGATGTGCTTTTCTGCTTATTGACAGGTGCAGCCAATGGAAATGGATCACTGTAGTTTTGTAAGCTCGATTAAATCTGAAATTGCTAAATATGAACTCCTTCTTGAAGAAGAAAACCAAAAGACTAAGCGATATAAGGTTCGTTTTATTGTGCTTTATTGCATTTTTTTTTTTTTTTTTTGGCTACCTGTAGGTTATGAAAGTAATGTAATTCAGAATTTGTAAACTAGGATAGGGGTAAGAATGAGGTTATAGAAAAATGGATGCTATAGCTAGTAGTTCAAGACCAAATAACCAAAGCTTCCAGTTTTAAAAGCAATAATACATTTTAATATGGGCTACCAAGCAAGATTCTGTAATTCAACTTTTATATATTAGGCCACAGATACATGGCCAGATCTAAATCGGGTTGCCCTGGCTGCTAATTGGCAGTTTGTATCTCTGTCTTCAAATAATAGAAGATTTTTAATATAATGGTTATAGAGAGCAGATTAACATATTTCTAGTTTGTACTTGAAATGGACCTTTACCATTTGAAACAAGGGTTTAGTTCAGGATTTAACATTTAATTCTCTTCCCGTTCCAATAATTTTGTATCGTAAGCCTCTTCAGAAAAACAATTCTCTCCTTTCAAACAGTCCATTACTTTACATGTGTGATGAGGGAAATAATAGTACCTTTTGCTAGGTGTATGTCAAGTTTTTGTTCAGCTCACATCTACAAAAATATGATGTGGCTTTCAGGTAAAAGGAGAAATTCTCGGGGGGCGTGGCCTGACTTAGCATGGAGTAGGACGTGCATGATTTGAGCTCCGTCCAATACTCCTGTACAGCCCATCCTGATCTTCAGTGTCATCCTGTACCAGCCCAGCGGGACCCCCTGGGGACCCTGAACATCCGTGGCCGCAAATCCACCATCCTCCGCTCGTACGGCGGCCTCCGCAGGGCCGCGATCCCGATCGCGGGTGCCGCATTTAGGAAAGCCCCCGGCTTCGGCCTAGCCCTGGAAGTCGGCGGCCATCTTGCTCCACCCGACCTGCCGCCTGTGCTGCTTCCTGGCCCTTCTGCTCTCAGGTAACAGCCTGCAGGGGCCCACCGAGTCCCCCTGAGGACCCCTCACACCCACAGAGGCGGATACATCAGCCCCTGACTGCGCGGCCGCCGCGTTCAGGAAAGGCCCCGGCTTCGGCCTAGTGCTGGTCGGCGGCCATCTTGCTTCACCCGGCCTGCTGACTAGTGACTCTTCCCGGCCCACCAGCCCTACAGCTCCCTACCATTCGGTATAGACTGAGCTGCCTGCTTTGGAGGGGGAAGGGAACACAGCGGATACCTGCCATGACTCCGCCAAAAACGCCAAAGGCCACCCTGGCGAAATTGGACCAGTACCGCCGCCAGGAGGAGGAAAGAGATGGCGGTGCCGTAGGCGGTGAGCAGGACGCTACGGGAGGCGACACAGCTAAACTGCTCGAGGCGATCACATACTGCCGGACGTCCCTGACGGCGCAAATAGAGGGGGTCAAGGTGGACCTTTCACTCATGCGACAAGACTTCCAGAAACTTCGTGAGCGTGTCACGACTGCCGAAACCCGCATTGGAGAGGTGGAGGACACCGTTACGCCGCTCCAAGTCAGCTCCGATCGAATGCAGCTCCAAATCAATCAGATTCTAAGCAAGCAAGATGATATGGAAAATAGGCTCCGGAGGTGCAACCTCCGTTTCATCGGGCTCCCCGAGGGAGCTGAGGGCAAAGATCCTACCACCTTCTTGGAGAAACTCCTTGTTGACACCTATGGCCGCGAGGCCTTCTCCCCCACCCTGGCGGTGGAGAGGGCTCATCGTATGCCTGCCAGATCTCCTCCTCAGGGGGCTCCCCCCCGCACGTTTATAGCAAAATTCTTGAATTACAAAGATAGAGATGCAGCGCTGCGCATGGCCAGGGAAAAAGGAAACATCCACCTTGGAAACTCCAAGATCGCTATCTTCCCCGACTTTTCTGCCGAGGTGCAGCGCCGCCGCCAAGGCTTCATGGAGGCGAAGAGGAGGCTCCGGATACAACCTCTTAAATACTCTATGCTATTTCCAGCTCGTCTTAGAGTCGAAAGGGACGGCCGTGTGTTCTTCTTTGAGGATCCTCAGGAAGTCATTGCCTGGTTGGAGCGTCCGGGGCCCGCCAGAGGGGCGGCGGAGTGACCTGACCGAGCATGTTCATCAGCACTATTGATTGCCTGTCATCATCACCAGCACATTATACGCCGCAGCGGGAGTCTGCAAATCCTGGTATGTTACCCCCCTTTTTTTGTCTCCCCTTTACTGCCCGCGGCGCATACCCTATTGCTCCTTACCCCTGGGACCCCCTTTTGCCTTCCCCTGCTATAATCCTCTTTCAATTGTAACCTGCATAGGGGGTCTCCCATACTCAGGGCCCCCACTGACTGGTTGATCCATGTAACTACCCTGGAGACTGTAATTGCGGAGCACAATCAGTCCTACACTCCACATGCCTAACACAGCGAATTTTCGCCCCCCAGCAACCGGAACACGCATCTCTTTATTATGTGACTGCAGAACTTTCTATACCACCGACCCCGCACTGTACTTCTGGTTCACAGTACAAGAAGAGCCTGTTGCTCTTTATTTGCGGGCATTGAATCTTCCACACCTCCCATGTGAGGCGATCGCTGCAGATCTTTTACGTAACAGCAAGATATTTTGGTTTTATCTGCTACCGGTTGTTACTTTCTTTTGGTTTTGGGAACATACCCGCATCAGTTGGGGAAGATGCAGGGTGGGGAGGGGGGGAGGGGGAGGTTTGTTTTTTCTTGATGGACTGCAATACAACGAAGTGCATGCTAACATTGATACTGCATAGATGGCAAACCTTGTATTCATGTAATGTTACTGTCCCACGATATGTTTTAATGTTTGAATTATGGCATCGATAAAACTGCTCACTTGGAATGTGCGTGGGCTTGGGGACAAGGTAAAGAGATCTGCAGTTTTCTCATTTCTCAAAAAACAACGAGCCGACATTGTGGTGTTAGTGGAGACACACGTTGAGGGTCGGCTCCAGATGGCATTCCGCCGGCCATGGATTGGGTGGGCATATCATTCATCCCACTCGTCCCACGCCCGCGGAGTCTCAGTTTTGATTGCCAAGACGGTACATTTTGAGCTGTGTGATGTTCAGTCTGACCCACAGGGGCGCTATGTCTTTCTTTCGGTTAAATTGTATGGTGAACCTTTCCTACTGATGGCATTCTATGTACCTCCACCATTTAATTCTACTATAGTCACAGAGGGCTTGCTATATATGACTCGTCATCCTTCGATTCAGGCGGTGTGGCTGGGGGATTTTAACGCTACGTTGAACCCTACATTAGACAAACTGTCGCCCTCGCCATTATCTACTACAGCTCCAACCCACACTAGATTCTCCCGACTTATCTCTTCCTTTAATCTCACTGACACCTGGCGTTTTAAATTCCCGCTCACTCGAGCTTAATCCTGTTTCTCAACTACCCATAACACCATGTCCCGTATAGATTTTATATTCATTTCTAGTACCCTTGCCCCAAGATTACTGGGAGCTGAATTTGCCCCCAGATTACTTTCAGACCATAGCCCATATTTCATTAGCCTCTCCATCCCATTAGACAAACCGCCCCAAACGTGGCGCCTGAATCCGTTTTGGCTCACCCTGTTGTCGGAGGATGACGAGCTTGGTAACAGTTGGAGAACTTACTTTTTAGAGAATGACTGATCTGCATCCCCAGACGTAGTATGGGAAGCCTTCAAACTGCATGCACGTCTGACTGTGACCTCCTTTATCAACAGGCTGAAGGCTAATTCATCAGCCATACTGGATGGGGCAATGCGGGATCTGTCCTCCTCTGAACAGGGATACATGTCGAACCCCTCTCCTGATGGAGCTGCCCGACTCAGGTTACAAACCAGGGTGGTTAATCAGCTACAACACGAGACGGCCAGGAAAAAACTTTTCTTTGCCAGACAAAAATTGTATGAACATGGGGAGAGAGCGGGTAAACTGTTGGCCTACTTAGCACATAGTGAGGATAGACCCCCTACTGTCATTTCCCTCACTGGTCCTAATGGGGAAAAGATTACGGAACCCCAGGCTGTCACTTCTAAATTTAGGGACTTCTTTTCTCAACTCTATACGTCCCAGGTTTCTACCACTGACTCTCAATTGGAAGATCTACTGGCGGAAATCATCTTTCCACAGCTAGATGATGCCCAAATGGCTATGCTAGACGCACCTCTTACACTCGACGAAATAACCACAGCGATTGGGAGCTTCGCCAGATCCAAGGCCCCGGGTTCAGATGGGTTGCCCATAGAATTTTACGCCCAATGCATAGAGATACTTGCCCCCAAGTTATTGTCCCTCTTCAACCATCTATTTGACAATTTCACCTTACCCCCATCGATGGGCGAGGCGGTAATTATCCTCATACCTAAGCCAGGCAAGGACCCAGGCCTCCCGGAATCCTATAGACCAATATCGCTCCTCCAGGTAGACATAAAGATTCTGGCTAAAGTACTTGCCCTACGCCTTAACCAAGTGATTCTAACCCTGATTCATGCTGACCAAGCTGGATTTATGCCGGGGCGTAACACCTCCTTCAACCTCAGAAAATTGTATATTAACTTACAAGCGACACATACTAATGTTGGGTCCCGGGTGGTGGTGGCTTTGGATACTGCCAAGGCCTTTGACTCAGTGGAGTGGCGGTACCTTTGGGGATGCCTCCGTGGCTTTGGTTTTGGACCTAAATTTATTAAGTGGGTTCAATTATTATATCTGGCACCCAGGGGTAAAGTAGTGGCCAACGGGAGGGCCTCCCAGACATTTGACTTATCCAGGGGCACTAGACAGGGCTGCCCACTGTCTCCGCTCCTCTATGCCTTGGCGGCGGAGCCCCTTGCAATCTCCATTAGAGAGGACCCCGAGATACAGGGTCTCTGCCTTGGTTCCCTGACTGAAAAACTTAGCTTATACGCAGACGACACGCTACTATACCTGGCCGACTCTGCCACATCACTTCGGAAGGCGTTACATACAATTGAACACTTTGGTCAGTTCTCTGGCCTTAAAATTAATTGGGAGAAATCTCAAATATTGCCTATGGATAGTTTCCCCTCTCCCAAGCTACAGGCACAGTTACCACTCCAGCGAGTGAACACTATCAAATATCTTGGAGTATTGGTGAATAGAACACCGGCTGACTATATATCCCTGAACATAGAACCCCTTTTTGATCTCATCAAGTCTAGAACCCAGGTATGGGCGAGACTACCGCTCGGCGTGTGGGGCCGCATTAACATTGTTAAAATGATATTATTTCCTAAAATATTGTATATACTCTGGCACACACCCGTATACTTACCCTTGAAATTTTTCAAGTCAATGGAGGCCATACTCAAGACATTTATTTGGGGTACCAACAGACACAAGCTGGCCTGGAGAGTCCTTAAGAACCCTACTGACCTAGGTGGAACAGCCCTCCCTGACTTAAATCTTTATTACCTTGCGTCCCAACTGTCTCAACTATACCACATAGATAAAACCGACAGACTCAGATTCCTCACCCTTCTCTGTCCACGGTGGGCACAACTGACCACTGACCCACTCACTGCAATTGCAGTGGGACATAGTGGGAATAACACCAATAGAGACCGTGGGTCCCTATTGTACCAATATAGGCGCGTATGGGACATCACCACTAAAATATTAATGACCCCTAAACACAACAATTATACCCCCTTATGGCACAATAGACTACTATCAGAGTTTCTCTTGATCCCTGACACAGAGATATGGTGCGAATATGGAATATATTATTTGCACCACATAATTTCCGATGGCACACTTAAAAACTTTGAGGACCTCCAAAATGAGTTCCTGCTGCCCAATTCTATGCTTTTTAGATTCTTCCAGGTGCGTCACGCAGCCCAAGCTCAGTTTCCCCAGCCTTTGCCACAATCTACGCCCAATGTTATTATGGCAGTGATTAAGGGTGTGGACCCGCGAAAGCTGATCTCTGATTTTTATGTCATGCTTCTCACCCCATCATCTACCACGCTAGCTTACAGCCTTAAACCAAGATGGGAAAGAGAGGTGGGCCCACTGGAGGATGAGGAGTGGAGTGAAGCACTAGACTCGTGCAAGACTGTATCCCCCAAGCTCTCTGACAGGCTGACCCAGTTATACGTGGTGCACCGAGCGTATCTCACCCCCCTAAGAATCGCCCGCTTTAGACAGTTTTCTACCTTGTGCACAATGTGTAACCAAGCGACGGGCACATTCTTCCATCTACTCTGGGCGTGCCCGGTCCTTCAGGGTCTGTGGAAGCAGATTGTTGACTTCCTCCATGATGACATGGGATCCCCATTGACCCTGGAACCCAAACAATGCTTACTGGGGATATTCCCCGACTCTGGGATGGACAAATTCACTAAAACATTCTTGCATGAAACATTGTTTAATGCTAGAAAAATTATAGCCAGACAGTGGATGAGACCCACTCCCCCCAGCTTCAACGATTGGAAACTAGATATAAATAACACTCTTCCCTACAAAAAGTTCATATACATCAACAGAGGTTGTCCAGATAAGTACTACAAAATCTGGGATCGATGGCTTGAGTCCGCAGACACATGCACTGATGGTCCGTAATATTGTACATCCTTCTAGCGTGCAATTCCATGAATAGCGTGGACATAGGGTTTTCCACTTATTGATAGTCATTGAATCCAGTGTTCAATCTGAACAAGTTTTTTGTTCTACTGTGCCTATATATGTGTAAGCCACATTTCTTTGTTTTATGCATTTCTCCAGTATTGCCTTGTAACTTGCAGAATTATGTTCCAAATGTAAATTGTTCAATAAAAACTTTTTTTTTTCAAAAAAAAAAAAAGGAGAAATTCTCATGTAAAGTAGCCTTGAAACCTGAATTGCTGAAAACCCTAAATAATTTTGCTAAAAAACGCAAAAAGTTTAGAAATACCTGGATGGCACATAGCTATCCTGATCATTGTATCCTCCGCATAAGCTTTGGAGGCTGTACTCATATTTTGTTTAACTGCACGACTGTGGGGCTAACCTGTAAGTGCTTTCCAGACCTGAGTATGCTGGTTAAGTTAGCCAGTGAGCACTTTCCTGATCAAGAGTCATGGCACAGCCACAAGAGTCACTTTGAAGACTCACACTTTTAATAGGCTTCTGAGCGCAGTGAAGCTAGCCTGGAATGTGACCACTGGGCTCCAAATTTGTAGTGCTTTCCAGACCTTTATGTACTTTGTTAGCCCCATAGTGCTTTCTTGGTCCAGAGCTATGACACAGCCTCTGGTGTGCCCTGTCTTTGAAGACTAACTTGCTGAGCAAGGCTGGTCAGGCTGAAGCACCAGGAGCTATCTCACAGTTTGTACCGTTGGGTGTCCTTTTTCAAATTTTTCACCTTTTTTCCATCTTCACCGCAGTAAGGGTTAAGTCTGAGGGAGTGATCACTGACATCATCTACTAGGTGGAGTGCTGCCCTCGCTCTACATTCTTTTCTGGTGTTCAGCCTAGAAAAAGCACTATCGCACTACTGCTCCTGAAGCACCAAGTGGAACTACGATCTCGGATTTCATTCCACTGCCTGCCTAAAATGACCTAAAACCCTCATGAGCACCCACTGCCTGGGTAGTGAGTACATGAGGCCTTTCCTGACATTGGGCCTAGTAGTTGCAGACCACCTGACTTTTAAACAAGTTTTCTCAGGTATACAGGGGGCAGTCCTTCTATGGGTGACCTTAACCCATGCTCCCCTAATGGGTATAGGCAAATAAATGTAGTATCCACAGAAGTAACCAACGTCTATATTTTGAAACCTGGGACCTACTAATTTTTTTATAGGTTCTTCAACTGTTGAGTTTAATGCAGGTCCATTGGGCAGAGTTGATGCTTTCTCCATGTCCATGGAGAATTCCAAGCTGTTTATGCCCATCTATTGGATCATTCTAACCTTAAGGTTTAAGTCATAGGACTATTTTGTCCATGGTCTGCCTCTGACCATCCTGTTATATGAATCAAACCAGGTCTGTAGCCCCTGTTCTCATTTTGAGATTCAGAAACTCAATAAGTCAGGGGAGGCATTTATTTCAGTTGCATCACAGAATGCTTACTGTGCTTCTATTTGTAGCAGCGCCTTTACCCAGACCTCTACACTCTGGACCCCTGTTCCTGTCTCATTAGGAACTTGCCCCTTTGGAGTTATTCCCCACAAAGGTATTCCCTCAGGAAAATTCTGTATCCTCAGATAATGCTAATTCTCAGTTTTGTACTATAAACAATTCTTGCAGTGCTCGCACACAAATTCTTAATGTAAAAGAAATAACATGTAAAACAAGACCCTCACTCTTTATTGCCAGCTGCATGTTGCTTCTGAGCTGTGTTGCTTCAATTTTGCTACTGCAGTGTCATTGTGCCTAATGACAGGTTCAACAGAAGCAGAGCGAGGAAGAGGAGCACTAATCAACTTTAAAGCGGAGGTCCACCCTGAAAAAATATTTACATTAAAAATCCTCAAAAAAATAATAAATGAATGGGAAAAAAAATAAAAATAAATTATACTCACCCTAAATGCCTGTTGCTATGCGGAAGTCCCCTAATCTGCCTCTAATGTTCCTCTTCTCGTCCGCGATGGGTCTCCTTCCTCTTCTGCCTTCTGGGAACTGTGTGTATCCCAGGAGGCAAGCCGCCCATTCACAAAGCGCCGTGCGAGTGGCGCATGTGCAGTAGGAAACGGGCAGTGAAGCCTTACGTGGCTGCACCTCCGCTTTAACACAAACGGGCTGGGCCCCGGCGGTTTACACCTAGCATGTATGCAACAGTAAAAAAACTCTGACCGTGCACACAACAATGCACATGTACTAAAAATGGGGGTAACTAATGCGCAAAACCAAATTAAATATAATAAAAAAATATAATAAAAACAAAAAGTAGCTGCCAACAACTAAAAGGTGTTCACAAACCAGCAAAATCGGTAAATAAGGGGGGTGTAGTGGCGCTCACTAATTGATAGAAAAAAGGTGGGGGGGGGGTTTAATTGGCTAAGCTAATAACCAAATCCCTTGGTGTGAAGGTGCAATAATAATCGTGGTCAAAATTAACTAAAACTAATTGCATAGAATATTAATAGGTTGAAATAATAATTTCCATAGTTGTATCATGATGTCATCATTTATGGAAATGTATTATTTCAACCTATTAATATTCTACGTAATTAGTTTGTTAATTAGTTTTGACCACAATTATTATTGCACCTTCACACCAAGGGATTGGTTATTAGCTTAGCCAATTAACCCCCCCCCCCCTTTTTTCTATCAATTTGTGAGCACCACTACACCCCCCTTATTTAATGCACATGTACTGGCAACCTCACCTCCTGCTTATACAGACCTATTTCAACTGGATACCGCCAATCTTTCTCAAGGAAGGCTGGTCAGGGGACACTGGTGTCTCTTTATATGCTCTCCTTCTCTCCATCTGCAAGTTAACCCTGCATTGCCCAAATGGCAGCAGCAAGCAAACAAATCTAAGAAAGCCACATATAATAATGCGTTCATATAGTCTAGTAAAATTAGATACATTCATTATTTTACTCAAAATTATACACACAGTACCCCATAATGACAATGTGAAACAAGTTTGATGAAATCTTTTCAAATCTATCAAACAAAAACAAAAAAATCACATGTACATAAGTATTCACAGCCTTTGCTCAATACTTTGTTGAAGCACCTTTGGCACTAATTACAGCCTCAAGTCTTTTTGAGTATAATGCTACAAGCTTGGCACACCTATTTTTGGGCAGTTTCTCCCATTCTTCTTTCCAGGACCTCTCAAGTTCCATCAGGTTGGATGGGGAGCGTCGGTGCACAGCCACTTTCTAATCTCAACAGAGATGTTCAACTGGGTTCAAGTCTGGGCTCTGGCTGGCCCACTCAAGGACATTCACAGAGTTGTCCTGTAGCAACTTCTTTGTTATCTTGGCTGTGTGCTTAGGGTCATTGTCCTGTTTGAAGATGAAACTTCGCCCCAGTCTGAGTTCCAGAGTGCTCTGGAGCAGGTTTTCATCAAGGATGTCTCCTGTACATTGCTGCATTCATCTTTCCCTCGATCCTGACTAGTATCCCAGTCCCTTCGCTGAAAAACATCACCACAGCATGATGCTGCCACCATCATGCTTCACTGTAGGGATGGTATTGGCCAGGTGATGAGCAGTGCCTAGTTTCCTCCAAACATGATGCTTGCCATTCATGCCAAAAAGTTCAATCTTTTTTCATCAAACCAGAGAATTTTGTTTCTCATAGTCTGAGAGTCCTTCAGGTGCTTTTTGGCAAACTCCAGGTGGGCTGTCATGTGCCTTTTACTGAGGAGTGGCTTCCGTGTGGCCACTCTACCATACAGGCCTGATTAGTGAAGTGCTGCAGAGATGGTTGTTCTTCTGGAAGGTTCTCCCCTCTCCACAGAGAAATGTTGGCGCTCTGTCAGAGTGACCATCGGGTGCTTGACACCTCCCTGACTAAGGCGCTTCTCCCTGGGGGCCCACTCTAGGCAGGGTCCTGGTGGTTCCAAACTTCTCCCATCATGGAGGCCGCTGTGCTCATTAGGACCTTCAGTGCTGCACTGCAGAAAGTTTTCTGTACCCTTCCCCAGATCTGTGCCTTGATACAATCCTGTTTACAGAAAATCCCTTGGATTTCATGGCTTGGTTTTAGTTCTATAATGCCCTGTTAACTGTGGGACCTTAGACAGGCGTGTGCCTTTCCAAATCATGCCCAATTAACTGAGTTTACCACAGGTGGACTCCAATAAAGTTATAGAAACCTCTCAAAGATGATCAGTGGAAACAGGATGCACCTGAGCTCAAGTTTGTGTCATGGCAAACGCTATGAATACTTGTATACATGTGATATTTTTATTTTTTTTTCATTTTTTCTAAGTGCAAAGATTTCAAATAAACTTCTTTCACGTTGTCATTATTGTTTGTAGAATTTTGAGGAAAATAATGAATTAAATCTATTTTGGAATAAGGCTGTAACATAACAAAATGTGGAAAAAGTGAATCGCTGTGAATACGTTCCGGATGTACTGTGTATATATTAAAAAAATACATATATATTTTTTTTTTTATTCTCACCTTATTGCGACCTGTGCACTTTATCTAATTTTATTATGATGTCTAAATACATTATTATTTGGGGCTTTCTTAGATTATTTGTTTTCCTACTGCAGCCTTTTGGGCAGTTGAGGGAGTAGAGGAAGAGAGCAATGTTCCCTAACCATTCTTACTTGAGAAAGATTAGTGGTATCCAAATGAAACCTGTTAGTATAGGCAGGAGGTGAGCTCTCCGGTACAGGGGCATTGTTGTAGGGTGAGCATTATCAGCAGAGTTTTTGTTTTATTAATGGTCAGATACAGGCCTGCAGCTGGGGCCCAGCCTGTTTGTTTTTAGTTGATTAGTTCTACTCTTCCTTGCCCTGCTCCTATTGAACCTGTGTTTAGGCACACACGTGCTTGCACTGCATTAGCAACATTGAAGCAATACAGCTTGGAAGCAACATGCAGCTGGCAATAGTGTTTTTTTATTTTTTTATTGTTTATTCTTTGGCGCAGCGGTGCTAGAGGTTACTCAGGGCGTTTGTATCCTATATCGGCAACATATTATAATATAGAGTAGGGCTGAAACGATTAATCGATAATGAAAATCGTTGTCAACGATTTTCATTATCGATTAGTTGGTCTAGCGGCATGTACCTTCCTCCCTGCCAGTCCCGCCTCGATCCAGTGTGAAAATCCCGTGTACAAGCCGGCGGTGCCGCTGTATTCATGAGAATACAGCGGCACTCCTGTGACCAGGCACCTCCCCCTCCTCCTCCTCCTCCCTCCTCCTCCTCCTCCCTGATGTCAGCCCCCCCGATATTCTCAGCCCCGCCCGCTGCTGCCTCGAGGGAATGGAGACTGGTGTGAGAGAGGCGAGAAGCAGCTGTGAGCGCCGTGCTGCACCTGCAATATAAGGTAGCGGCTATGGCAATATTACAATACAATACTCGGTGTACTTTACTTTCTGTAATGACAACAAGTGCCCCATCATAAGTATTTATGGGGGGGGGATAGTGCCCCATCATTGGTGTTTCGGGGGGGTGGATTAGTGCCTCATTGGTTTTCCTGGGAGGGGGGAAATAGTGCCCCATTGGTGTTCCTGGGAGGGGGGGATAGTGCCCCATTATTGGTGTTCCCGGGAGGAATAGTGCTGCCCCATCATTGGTGTTCCAGGGAGGAATAGTGCTGCCCCATCATTGGTGTTCCTGGGAGGAATAGTGCTGCCCCGTTATTGGTGTTCCCAGGAGGAGAAGTGCTGCCCCATTATTGGTGTTCCAGGGAGGAATAGTGCTGCCCCATTATTGGTGTTCCAGGGAGGAATAGTTCTGCCCCATTATTGGTGTTCCCGGGAGGAATAGTGCTGCCCCATCATTGGTGTTCCCGGGAGGAATAGTGCTGCCCCATCATTGGTGTTCCCGGGAGGAATAGTGCTGCCCCATCATTGGTGTTCCCGGTAGGAATAGTGCCCCATTTTTTTTTTTTATGATTTTATCCGATTAATCGAAGCAATAATCGGCCAACTAATCGATTATGAAAATAATTATTAGTTGTAGCCCTAATATAGAGTGAGTGTCTTGTTCTATTGTTATACATGCCATTTATTACTTTTTTCTGCACAGGTTTTGTGTGTGAGCGCTGCAGGAATTGCTTATAGTGCTTGACTTGTGCTGCTTTTGGCAGATTTAGGCTGTCTCCTAGCTAACTGCCCTACAGGTTTTTTTTTTTAACTACTTGTTGCTTTTCTATTTGTGCTGGAGCCATTTATTATTGGTTTCCAATCCTCCATTTTCCCTCTTCCCTTCTGAGTCATTTGGGATCAGTGTCAACTGCTCCCTTCACTAGCAGGATCCTGACCCCTAAGTGTGCTTCAGAGCACTTGTAGTTGTTTGTTCTTGGCAGACCCTTTGCGGGACACTTGCTTGCCTTACTCGACTCTTAATAGCCAGAATTCTGTCGACAAGCACGTTTGCATTTTTTCACAGGTTAGACCCTTACAGATGTGTAGTAGTGGTAGCCACCTGATCCCAACGATGCAGGCGATCCCTGTGGGTCTAACGGCCGTTTATATGACCCCTTAATCTTTTAGGGTCCATGGATGGGTTAAACTATCATGGGAGGATTCCTGTCTCGGCTGGAAATCGAGTCTAGTTCCCTGGAGTTGTTGGCACCTGGTTCTTCTGCTGTGAATAGGGCCTTTTGACCTAGACAGTTGCATGTTACTTTCATACTGTAAAACTTTTACTTAAGAGAAGGCTTGGGAATAATTCTCCCTTTGACAGGCAAGTGACCTTATCCCTATGCTGATGTTGGGAATGTCACTCTTGACTGCACAGTTCCCTTTAGAAGCACTGTTCTTGCCTTCTGAGCCTCTCTGTCCTTTAGGCTGTATTCTGGGGACAGTGATTTGTGCACTTGGGTAGCACACGTCTAATGTTCGGCAGATGGATGTTTGATTGTCGGCAAACATTGCATCCTGCAATCTTGCTGCACACACTGCCCATTGGAAATGGCATGCATCTAGGTCCCTGTTGGTTTTGGATTATTTGGAGTCTGGCTCTCCTACTGTGGCTGATTGACATCCTGAGGTAAAGTTCCCAAAACATGTCAGTTAACTGCAACTGTCTTTTTAAAGTGGTAGTAAACTCAGTTTTACCACTTTTACCTACAGGTAAGGCTTGCCTGTAGGTACTGAGAATATCTCCTAAACTTGCACGGTATAGGAGATATTCAGAGTGCATGCAGCTGGTGATGTCATGGTATGCCAGACCGCGCCCGCCACTCATGTAGCTGGATACCGCAAATCCAGAAGGAAGACCCCGGCGAAGATGGAAACCCTCTCAGTGGTGACAGCGCAGGGCTGGAGGGCTTTGTTTTAAGGTAAGTTTTACACACACACACACACACACACACACACACACACACACACACACACACACACACAACACAGTTATTACATTTGTGAAATTTCCTACCGTTTAGGAGATATGATTGATTGGCTTTTCAGGAAGTCGGTTTTTTGATTTAAAAAAATGCTTCATCTTTTCTGGCAGGTAGGAAGTGTTAGAACAGTGATTGCATCATATCCTCTCTCGATCTCTCGCGCTCTCTCTCTGTGGCCTGTACATGTAAATGTGAACTTACCCACTTCAACATAAATCGCACCCCTCATTCTGCAGCCAGCAAGCCATACATAACACACAGTATGATAGGTTACAGCCTTATAAATGCAAAGCATTTTAATATAATATTATTTTAATGCATTTAATATAGATGCAAACCAGTGCCGCTTGTTGGTGTCCACCATGTCAGGGACCACCATGGGACCAGCATGTCCGGGACCCATCAGTGCAGAGCGGGGATGATTATCAGTAATCCCTTGTGTATATACGCAGCAGGGATCTCCCGCGGTGTCGGGTATTGTATACAATAGCGCTGGTGCCCTGCCCCCCCCGCTGTTATGATTGACAGCGCACTGTTCCTATAACGGCGGGGGTGCAGGAAATCAGTGCTCGGCGTTCTCGTATACAACACCAGACACAGCGGGAGATCCCCGCTGTGTATATACAAGGGATTAAATATGATTGTGCCCACTCTGCACGGAGATAGCGGGGGGGGCATAGAGTGGTGGAGGTAGAGTGGGGGCGGTGACTGGCAGGAGAGAGGACACCTCCATGGGCAGCACAAACCGGGGGCTTTGAGACCCCATCCGTGGCTTTCAGAGGACTACAAGGGGACGTGCCAGACCGCTGGCTGAGGGGAGGGATAGCAGACAGTGGGCTTACAAACAGGAAATCCCTAGGCAATAACGTTTTTTCAGCAAGTTCTGCAAATTACAGAGGAACTACAGAGCTCAAATAAACATGGATGGCAAAGTGGGTGAAGGTAGATCAGCAACAAGGACATGCAAAAAAAAAGTTCTGCTTTAAAAAAAACATGTTATACTTGCCTCCTCTGTGCAGTTGGTTTTGCACAGAGCAGCCTGGATCCTCCTCTTTTTGGGTGTCTCTTTGCTGCTCCTAGCCCCTCCCTCCTTTTGAGTGCCCCTCAGTCAGCAGCTTGCTACAGCGGACACCCAAGCAGAGTCAGAGCTTTGTGTATCCATTCAGACACGGAGCCCCGACCTGGCCCTGCCTCCTCTCTCCACTGATTGGCTGACTAACTTTGACAGCCGTTGGAGCCAATGGTACCATCACTCTGTTTCAGCCTATCGAGGAGTGTCCTTGATGGCTGAGGTTAAGTGGCTCAGGTAGGTAATTAGGGCGGTCCTTGGGGGCTGCTACACACACAAGGTTTTGTTGCATAGGTTGATGCATAGAATGCATTAAGATAAAAAAAACTTCTGCCTTTACAACTCCTTTAACTGCGGTTTACTGCTGCTTTTAATTAGGTGATCATTCTAAGCTGTGTGGCTGAGATTCCTCTCCTTCGCTTCACGGCTGTGAGCACTCTACTGGATTGATTAAGGTCAGAGGACTTTGTGCTCCTATGTCCCTGGAACAAGTAAGACCACCCTACAGGGGATTTTCCTCTTACTCTGCTGGGTGTCTTTGTAGACAGGTCTGCTTGCCCTATAGTTTTCTGGTGTTGTTTCACTAGTATAGGTATGGTTGTCTTTCCACTCCTGTCTGTTTTGAGAGGGGGTTCCTTTTGCACCCTTTTTTTTTTCTCCTTTTGTTTTGTCAGTCTCTGACTTAAGGTGGTTCCATTGGGGGTGTTTTCAGCTCCTTGAATCCTTTACCATCCCTTTTTAGTGTATTGTGCTAGATAGTTCTCCATCTTAAATATATCGTACATGATTGGATGACTGTCCTAGACGTCCCTACTCTTCTCTACTGTTAAAGTTTAGGGTTTGAGTCTTTTGTCATCCATACACGCGATTTGACTTTTTGACAACAACGGTCCGACGGACGTGTTTTATCGGACAATCCGACTATCTGTATGCTCCATCGGACAATTGTTTTTCAACGGACAAATGTTCGCTGTGCATGCTCTCAAACTTTCCGGCAACAAATGTCCGATGGAGGATCATCCGATCATGTGTACACAAGTCCATCAGACTAAAGTCCAAAGTACAAACGCATGCTCCGAACCAATGCTAAAGATCAGACAACAATAGTAGAAGTTGCCCAAAGGGTGGCGGTAAAGAGCTAAAAAAAACACGTGATTTAGTGAATGTTGGCTGAAGAAGTTCTGCCATGTGTATGCATACCAAGTTCATGGCCAACGCCCCTTCGGACCAAAATCCACGGAAAAGTCCGATGGAAGTCCGATTGTGTGTATGAGGCTTTAGACTGGCTGGTCCTACCCTGTTGTCCAATTTTCTCTCTTAAGGATCTGTTTGCGGCTGGGAAACCTTCCAGTTTTTTCTTTCTTTTTTTTTTTTTTTTTTTCTTCTGGAAAATCCTTGTTGGTCTGCACTCTGTTCGTGTAGTTATATTACGCCTTACTAATATTGTCCTTCAAGGTAATCATTCCCTTCGGTGGGATTTCTTGTAGTGGTCTGAGCATCAGGTTGATCCTTTGTGACCTCCCCTAGGTAATTAGTATTTCCCCAGTTCTGTAGGGAACCTTGCCCATTCTGGTTCAGATTCAGGCATTGGTCCTTCTGCAGACGGCTCCTGGTTCTATCTCGGGTCTGTCGGGCTGTTGCCCACCCCCCATTTGGACTGCTTTTGACCATCCTGACGGTTTCAGAATTCTTGTGTTCCTGGATGGACGATGTAGATTTTTTTTTTTTTTTGCAGTAGTCCGTCTTTTCTCTTTCGTTCATGGAGGGACACAGCACTTAGTCTTGACCTTAGGGTTATCCACCTTCTATCAGGAGAGGCAGAACATGTTAACAAACATCAAACCTGTACAGTACCGCCCAGGGGACGGTCCCTCTGGCTATAACTCCTCACACTGCATCCAGCAGCTCAGTTTTTTTTTTTCTTCTGCCTAGCATAGGAAAAGGACCTGGCTCCCGGTTGGGACCATTGGTCCTGGAGATTTTTTGCTACTTTTTTGATTCTGAGATCTACTATCAACTGCCGGCTGGGTGACAGGCTGGATAATATAGATCCTGGTAGTCTTCCCAGTCCGACAATCGAGCGTGAGCAGACCTTTAGCTACGCGCTGGGCCGGCCACAACATGCCCCGTTTGCTCCAGGGGTGGCCGGTGAGCTATATGCTCCGGGGCACACATATGACCCGGCTACTGCTGTCCGAGTCCGTGTGCCATGGCCGACAGCCACCCCGTACCGCTCGAGTGATGTCTGTCCGGAATGCGTCCAGCAGTCCCCGCAGGATGGGTAAGTATGGTTCCACCTGTCTCGGCGTGATGGAACAGCTGGGCATTCCTGGGGAGATCGACTAGGGGGTCTCTCACTCTCCCTTTTCTTCTCTCCCTGTCCTTTCCCTCCTCCCCATGCACTGTGGTGGCTGGGCCTGCTGTGTACCTGGCAGGGGGTTCTCCCGGGGGGAGGGGTTTCGAGTCCTGGCTGGGGGCTGCACGGGGTGTCCAGGGTCTGCTCTCCATAGTGGGGTGTTTCCTGGTCTGCCATGTGGGATGCCTCCGCTTGGCTCAGCGTGTTCGCGGCCTTTTTTCCTTCCCTCAGAAACGGCTGAGTAAGCACTAACATTTGTAGTATGAAACGTGTCCGCTGATCCCTGCCTTGCTGTGACCTGTGGTGCATGCGTTTTTTATCTTTTTTACAATATAGGCAACCTTTAAGGTTTTTTTTGGAGTGCGGCTGTCCATCCCTTCCTTTCTGCTGTTCCTGTTTGCCTTGTGCATTGCCAGCACCCATGGTTTCCTGATTGTTGAAGGATTAAAAGAACTCACTCACCTGAAGCAGTAATTTCCTCTCTTCATCACAAACGGCTGGCAGCCATTTTGGCAGAGCCCTGCGGCCATTTTCTTGTAGCCCGCGCGCTTTTGCTGAGGCGTCCATTTTCTTGTAGCCCCTGCTTAGTTTTTGCCTCTAGCACTGGGAATATCTCTCTGAACGGCGCGAGCAGCACAGAAACACCTCGGACACAGGAGAACACCTCGGACACGGGAGAGGGGGCGGACGGCGGCGCTGTGCAGTACCTGGGTCGGGGTGGTGAGTCCTCTGGGGGGCCCCTCGGTCTGTGGCAGCTAGAACGGTGGACTTTTTATGTACCTTGCCTTGGTCCCTACGGATGTCAGACGAGTGTGGGTCAGCATTGCGTCAGAAGCTGGCGCTTCTTCTCAAGACATCCCTGTGGTGGCAACCGGTGCCCCTGCAGTGCCTATGCACGCTTTGTCGGCGGTCCTGGTGTCCTTTGTTGCCAGGGTGGAAGCGGTGTGCGGGCGCAAGGGGGGTAAAAAAACGCCCCCGCCCCCTCCATCTTCTGGAGAAAGCTCTGATTCAGACTCGGGCCTTGATGTTGCACACGGCCCCTGTTCTGACGTGTCAAAGGATGCAGACCAGGACCATACGGACAGTGAGGATGACTCCGTGTCTGGGTTAGCGCAGCAAATCGCTTGTTGGAGCACTTATCACTGCAGTGCGGGATACCCTAAAATTGGAGGATACGGCGGGGGCATCTACTGAGGTGTCGGTCCCTTTTGGGTCCCACAAGCCGGCCCACACTGCTAAGGTGTTTCTCTACATAACTTATTTTGATGAGTTTATAACCAAAGAATGGGAATGACGGCCTTTTCGGTTCCAAAACGCATGGCGGTCCGCTACCCCTTTTGAGGAGAGTTTCCTGAAAAAATGGACATCTCCCCCGATTTGTGGTACCCCGGGATCCAGGTTAAACAAGGTAATCACGATTCCGGTGGAGGGGACCCCTGCTTTTAAGGACCCTGCAGACAGGAGGGCCGAGGTGGTGGCCCAGTTCATGTTCACGGTAGTGGGGTCAGCATTGCGGCCAGTGTTGGCCACAGCCCTGGTGTCAGACGCTTACAGAATGGGCAAAATTGTTGCACCACGAGTTGGAAGAGCAACAGGCTTCCCCGGTCTGCGTGGAACTGGCCAAACAGTTGGTGCATGGCCTTAAGTATGTCTGCGATGTGGCCTTTGATACAGCTCCCTTGCTTTCCAGAGCCTCAGTATCTGCTGTGGTGCTACATTGCCTGATTTGGCTAAAAACGCTGGTCCGCGGACCAGATATCCAAGAAGGCTCTGGCGGATTTGCCCTTCCAGGGAGAGAGGCTATTTGGAGCCTCGCTGGATGACATTATTAAAAAGGTCACTGGGGGTAAGAGCATGCTGCTCCCACAATCCAGAAAAGGTAAGGAGCCACGCCGTAGGCCAGGGCCCTCCTTTTCCGCTCAAAATCATTTTTTTTCGTCCTCCTGGGGCTGCAGGTAAGCGTTCCCAGGCCGACAAGGTGCCCGCTGAGGGACAAAAGCGTCCCTGGTTTTGCAAGCCAAACAAGCCTGCAAACAAATCTGCGACAGCATGAAGGTTTGCCCCCGCCCGACTCTTGGGTGGGGGGGGTCGCCTTCGCGAGTTTGCAGCTCGGTGGACCTCCCTGCTTTCCGACCAGTGGGTTTGCGAAGTGGTTTCATCAGGGTACAAGATGGAAATTCTTTCTTGTCCACCAAACAGATTTTTTCCCTCCAACCTTCATCATCTTCCGGCTCGTTGGGAACGCCTTGTTTGGGGCAGTGCAGGACCTTCTGATACGCAGGGTGATAGTACCTGTGCCGTCGCCGGAAAGGTTTCAGGGATTCTACTCCAATCTGTTTGTAGTCCCATCGCTATCGTGGGCTACTTGGATGACCTTCTGAGAGCAGCTTCCGCCTCAGAATTAAAGGAGCATGTGGCGATCGCCAGTCAGACTCTTCGGGAGTTTGGTTGGGTGCTGAACCTCCAGAAGTCAGTGTTGGTGCCGACTCAGCGCCTGGAATACCTGGGCTTGATCCTAGACTCCTCAGAGGTGAGAGTTTTTCTCCCTTCGGACAAGTTGCAGACTCTTCAAGCTGCGGTGAAGCTGTTGGCGTCCCGCAGGTGGTCGTCGCTGTGTTTTTGCATGCGAGTCCTGGGTCTCATGGTAGCCACCTTCGAGGCAGTACCGTATGCTCAATTCCACACTCGAGTCTTGCAAAGAGAGATCCTGTCAAAATGGGACAAATCTCCATTGTCCCTGGATTGTCAAATCCGGGTAAGCCGGCTAGTCAAATTCCCTGATCTGGTGGCTGAGGTCTCCGGCCCTTCAATCCGGGAAGTTGTTCATTCCTTTTCACTGGACGGTGATCACGACGGACGCCAGCCTGACCGGTTGGAGGGGAGTTTGGGGCGTTCAGTCGACACAGGGTCGCTGGCCGCAGGTAGAATCCCGCCTGCCAATGTGCTGGAACTTCGGGCGATCAGGCGGTGCCTCTCCACATGGTCTCCAGAGGCTGCAGGGATGCCCAGTCATGATCCTGTCGGACAACGCCACAGCGGTGGCGTATGTCAACCATCAAGGAGGAACAAGAGGCTTGGCTGCAGCATTGGAGATCACTTACTTCCTGAGGTGGGCAGAGCGGAGCGTGCCGGCTCTATCGGCCGTATACATTCCGGGCGTAGAAAACTGGTAAGCGGACTACCTAAGTCATCAGATGCTGGACCAAGGAGAATGGTCGCTACACCCGGATGTGTTTTTGATTCCTTTGCCTGAGATGGTACACGCCAGACATGGCTCTCCTGGCTTCTCGACTCAATCAGAAGGTATTGAGGTTAGTGGCCAGGTCCAAAGATCCCTGGGCGGACGCGGCAGACGCGTTGGTGGCTCTGTGGGGACAGTATCGGCAAATTTTATGCCTTCCCCCCGCTAAAACTTCTTCCTCGTCTGCTTCGCAGAGTAGAGACAGAGGGGATTCCGATGATTCTACTTGCCCCAGATTGGCCTCGGTGTCCCTGGTACGCCGACTTGGTACGCCTGGTGGCGGATGTTCCTTGGTGACTGCTGATGCGAGAGGACCTTCTGTCGCAAGGTCCTATACTTCATCCTGCTTTACAGTCCCTGGCTTTAACGGCATGGCTGTTTGAAAGTCAGGTGCTAAGGGACCGAGGCCTATCGGATTCGGTAATTTCCACCATGCTGAGGGCACGGAAGTCATCTTCTCAGAAGATTTATCATCGCACGTGGAAGGCCTACATCTCTGTGTGAGGAGATGGTGTGGCGTCCACGGACATATTCGGTTTCCAGGATCCTGTTGTTTTTACAGCGTGGAGTGGATCAAAAACTTGCCTTAAGGGGCAGATATCAGCCTTGGCTGTCTTCAACGACCCTTGACGGCTCATTCACTGGTGAGTATGGTTTGTGCAAGGGGTTCGACATGTGGCCCCTCCGGTTCGACCACCGCTGCCTCTGTGGGATTTGAATCTGGTTCTCTCGGTACTTCTTCAGAAACCTCAGTTTGAGAACATCAGAGAGATTCCCCTTTTTGACACTCTCTCAGAAAGTTGCCTTTCTGGTGGATATTACATCAGTCAGGAGGGTTTCTGAGTTGGCGGCCTTGTTTTGCAGGTCTCCCTACTTGATCCTCCACAAGGATAAAGCGGTGCTACGCCCGCAGCCTTCGTTTCTTCTGAAGGTTGTTTCGGCTTTTCATCTAAATGAGGACATTGTGCTTCCATCCTTGTGTCCTCGGCCGTCGCACCCCAAAGAGGTTGCTCTGCATTCCTTGGACGTGCTCCGAGCTCTGCGGGTGTATCTGTCTGCTACGGCTCCGTTTCGGAGGTCAGACTCGCGGTTTGTGTCGGTGGTTGGTCCAAAGAAGGGCCTGGCGGTCTCATCGGCCACCATTTCTCGTGGATCCGACAGATTGTGATTCAGGCTTATGCCCTAAAAGGGCGGGCGCGCCTCCCTTTCCTGTCACTGCGCATTCAACCAGGGCAATAAGTGCCTCTTGGGCTTTCCGACATCAAGCGGCTGTCTCCCAAGTGTGTAAGGCGGTGACCTGGTCGTCCGTTCACACTTTCACTAAGTTTTACAAGGTTGATGTGAATGCATCTGCGGATGCTTGCTTCGGCAGCAAGGTTTTGCAGGCGGCTGTTTAAGGTTGCAACTCCTCCGTTGAGGAGCTCTGGTTGTTTTGGGTGGAAGTTTGTTTGCTTGCTGTTCCCACCCCTTGTTTTTTTGACACTGCTTGGGGACGTCCCTAAGGTTTAGACTAAGTGCTGTGTCCGTCCATGAACGAAAGAGAAAATAGGATTTTTGTACTCATCGTAAAATCCTTTTCTCTGAAGTTCATGGACGGACACAGCACCCCTCCTTTTTTATGTTTGTACTGCTTTTTGACGAACTGACCTGCTGGATGCAGTGTGAGGGGTTATAGCCAGAGGGACCGCCCCCTGGGCGGTACTGTACAGGTTTGATGTTTTTAACATGTTCTGCCTAGTCTTCTCCTGATAGTCTTGACCTTAGGGTTATCCACCTTCTAAGTGCTGTGTCCGTCCATGAACTTCAGAGAAAAGGATTTTATGGTGAGTACAAAAATCCTATTTGTGTTCCATTCCATTGAGGGATGCAGGGTTCTGTTCCTCTGTTTATTGGCCCTGTGTACTTGTTGCTCACAAAATTGAGGCATGACTGTTAGTGGAGGGGGTTATACTGGGCTGCCTTTTTTGGTTTGCCGGTGTCCAAACCATCTGTAGGCAACAGTGAAACCCAGATTATTTAAGAATTGATGAATTGCTGTGCTCTTCAATGGACTTTAAGAAGACGATTTTGCCGTAATTACAAGTTTTATTCTTTATTGTCCATTCAGGAACACCGTAATTGAGGAATTCAAAAACAATCATCAAGTCCAAAAGCAATTCAACCTGGGGGTGAACAACCCCTGAAACCCCATGCATGCTTCAGTTTCTTGCTAGTGTTTTTTAGGGAGAATTCTTAAACCCATTTTACTTGAATTTTTTTCCACAAAATATTATTCAGGCAAGATTCCTTATACGCTGCGAAGTCGAGAAAGCTCAGTTTGCGATTTTGCGGATTGACGGATTCTCGATGCAGCTTTGAAGGCCAAACCCAGACCCCGCCATTATGAAGACATGAGGCCTGGCTATAAAGTGACCTTTAAGGCACTGTTTGTTTTTCTTGTGGCACCCTCCACACCTTTTGTACTGTTGGCCTCAGGGCACTTTACTGTTCCAAGGCTGTAATACATCTGCAGACATAATCCTGTCCATTAAGACTGTTGGGAGTATACCCACCTTTTTTTTCTTTTAATTTCCCATCACTTTCAGTTCTGGTGACGGTGGTCATCAGGGCACATAGAGTGATGAATCTCACCAATGGGAACAAAGAAAAAAAAACTTGAAGTCTAACCCTTATTTTCCCTTTTTTATAGTATAAAAAAGAAAATTGTTTTTGCATCCACTTTAAAGTGAAGACAGATTAAAGATTATGGTCCACATATCACACATTCTATCACTTTAATTAAATCACTTCACATCCTGGCCTTGAAGTGGTTAAAACAAGTTCATGGCTGCAGCTGTGCATTTTTTATAGCCGAAAATCACCTGTTCAGTAAAGATGATCTGTCATTCTACGTCAACTGTAGCCAAGAATGCAGCTAATCAATTTTAAGTCATGACCTGATTGGTATCCATTTACTCAACCCCATATTTCGTATTTTACTAAACAATGGGGTATTGTGTTTGTGTGCACTAAAAATCCATTTTAATGTATTTTTTCCTAAAAATGCGCATTTGATAAATGGCTGCACAAATATTATGCAGCATTAAAAATAGCAAAATAGTGCAGAAAAGGGCCAAATGTAGTTTTTAAAGTGGAACTAGACCTAATGATTTAACGGTTTCCCAAAACGCTTACATTCAAGGCATGCTAGGAATGATAACTGTCACAGTTGCTTGTTCTCTCAACCAAACTGTCAAACAATTCAAATGACTGGTGTCTTAACTGATCACATGTGCAGCACCATGTCAAATGCAGATCAAATGGAGGGGTTTATTTCTGCTTTAGGTATAGTAACAAGTTTTCTTTCACTCATTGACAGACACTTCTTCTCTTATCTATAGTCATGACTGATAGGGTTTTATAGCGCCACCTACCAGGAGTAGAACAATATGCAGAAAATAACTCGGCACCTCCTATGGGCATTCCTTACTGGATAAATCCCCCTCTCTGCATAGGCAAGCCAGTTATTTTTATCTTCTGTTTCAGGTCTAAGGACCTAGTTCCCTGCTGGGACCTGTGATTCCATGCCTTTTTTTTTTTTTCTGCAGAGATCTTCAATTTGCAGCAGAAATGGACAATGGTCTGGATAATCTAGATCCAGTGGTCAAACTCAGTCTGGCCAATGAGCGCATGCAGACCTTTAGCTACGCACTGGGTCGACTGTGACGAGCCCCATTCTGGAGCGGGGTGGCCAACGAGTTTAACATCTTGCGGGGACACGTATGACTGGGTGCCTGCAGTCTGTGTCGCTGTTACCCTGGCTGACAGCCCCCCCCCCCCCCCCCCACTGTGACCCACAGTTTTAGTGTGCCGCTGAGGCTCGATCTCTATGGTGAATAGTGTGGGTGATGCTGCAGGAGTACCAGAGCAAGGGGTGGAGCTTGTCCCAGCTCCTGTAGTCACTGGAAGGAAGAGAGGAAAGATTCCTGGGGTCACTCATCCACCGAGTTCTATGGTGGTATGAAAGGGACAAGCCCAACCTGGGCGGCCGCCAGGCCATGCCTTCAACACATTTAGCTTTGCCCCACCGAGCTTAGTCTGCAATTAACTGATTCACAATACTAAAATAAATAAAACGGCCCAATACAAAAACAAGTATGAGGTCAAATTCTATTAGTTGTTATATACACATAGAGATATGTGGCTATATACACTATATTACCAAAAGTATTGTGACGCCTGCCTTTACACGCACATGAACTTTAATGGCATCCTAGTCTTAGTCCGTAGTAAAAGAGAAAACTGGATTTTTTACTACTCACCGTAAAATCCCCTTTTCTGAGTTCACAGCGCCCACCCCTGTTTTGGAGATTTACTTCCGACACTACTTTAGTATGAACTGGCTTGCCTATGCAGAGAGGGGATTTTATTCAGTAAGGACTGCCCACAGGAGGTACCAAGTTCTTTTCTGCCTAGTGTCCTACTGGTAGCTAGCGCTATAAAATTCTATCAGTCTTCAATTTAAAGAAGAAAGAAGCTGTGTCCGTCAATGAACCTGGAGAAAGGCATTTTAGGGTGAGTAACAAAAAATTATTTTTTTCGTGTTGGGTCTTAAAATTAAAAAATTTTTTTTTCCAGATTGAAAATATCAGACGAAAACACAACTATCTACCATTCATCATGGAGTTATTAAAAACTTTGGCAGAACACCAACAATTAATACCGCTAGTAGAAAAGGTAAGCAGAAACTGACAAAGGGTTTTTCTACCTCAAACGTAGAACTAGACTGTAAACTATAAACCACAAAAAACATGTATAATTCAGTTGTAGAATATGGTGTTTAATCAAATAAAAAAATAAAAAATAATTTGAAATGTGTTTTTTCTTGTGCTATCAGAAGAAGATAAACAAAAAGGTCCTAACAGATAGATAGATAGATAGATTTATAAAAGGAAAAAAGATAAAAAAAATAAAGAAAATAATTTGAAATGTACCTGACCGCTGTAAAAAAAAATAAAACTAGTCTTATGGCTCTTCACTTCTGGATTACATGACCTAAATTATGTCTTCAATCACTGGGGTCAGTAAAGCCTGGAGTAAAAAAATCCTCTCTTAAATAAGCTGTAAAATAAAATCTGATTTCTATAGGTCAAAGATTCTAAATAAACTGTGTACCTCGCGGGTATTCCAGCTTGCTAGAAAAAAACTTCACATCTGAATATTTAGCAATTAATAGATCACTAGCAAACTCTGTCACTAGCAAAGTTTGACATGGCACTTAGTACTGCAATTGCAGATTTCCTTGTGTTAGTAAAGGAAAACTGTTTTATTTTATTTAGATGCATTTGTTTTATTTCATTTGTTCAAGTGTTGCATTAAAAATGCATATAATAAAAATAAAAAAAAAAGATCCTAACAGATGACCTCCCCTCTCCATGAAAAGCAGTAGGCAACTTCCATTGAGACAGTTAATACTTAAAGCGGAGTTCCAGTAGTTTGTGTTTAGTAAAAGTCAGCAGCTACAAAAAGCTTTTTTGTAGCTTCCAACTTTTAATAAACATACACTCACCTGTCCCACGATCCAGCAATGCGGCCGCCATAACCCTCAGTCCTCTCCCTCGCCTCTCCCCGGCATCGCATGCGCGAGTTGGCCGGGCAATCTTCTGGGACCTGTGACGTGTCCCAGAAGGTTGCAATGAGGGAGGGGGAGAGGAGAACTTCCGCTTGAGTGGCCTAGGCGGCCCGAGTGGAATTGGGAGCTGGGGTACCTGTCAAAACTAGGTACCCACTCTCTCCCCCCCCCCCCAAAAAAAATGAGATGCCAAATGTGACATGTAAGGGGGCGAGGAGTCCTTAAAGTGGAACTTCCACTTTTGGGTGTAACTCTGATTTAAGCAGTCCATAGATGGATCAAAATTTGGTCAGTTCAGCAGGGACCAGCTAAATTTCAATCCATAAGACCCCTTCCACACTGGGGCGTTTTTCAGGTGCTTTAGCGCTAAAAATAGAGCCTGTAATGCGCCTGAAAAAAGCTGCATCTGCAATCCCAATGTGAAAGCCTGAGTGCTTTCACACTAAAGCGCCTGAAGAAAGCCCCAGTGTGAAAGAGGTCTTGGCGTTAAAAAAAAGCGCCTGTAAAACGCCTGAAAGAAGCTGCATCTGCAATGCCAATGTGAAAGCCCAAGTGCTTTCACACTAAAGCGCCTGAAGAAAGCCCCAGTGTTTAAACGGGGTCTTAGTGTTAAAAAAAGCGCCTGTAAAACGCCTGAAAAAAGCTGCATCTGCAATGCCAATGTGAAAGCCCGAGTGCTTTCACACTGAGGCGCTGCGCTGGCAGGGTGTCAAAAAAAGTCCTGCAAGCACCTTCTTTGCAGCGCTTTAGGAGCGTTGGATACACCACTCCTAAAGCACCCCTTCCCATTGAGATGATTTTTTTAATGCCAAAGCGCCTGAAAAATGCCCCAGTGTGAAAGGGGTCTTAGCAGAGCTTTACCAGCATTTTTCGGGCGCTGGCAGTGTGAAAGGGCTCTGAAAGCACTCAGGCTTTCACATTGGGATTGCAGATGAGGCTTCTTTCAGGCACTTTACATGCGCTTTTTTTAACGCCAAAGCGCCTGAAAAATGCCAGAAAAACACCCCAGTGTGAAAGGGGCCTTAATGGCTGTTCTCATTCGAGTCAATCTAATGCTTGACACCTCTTGAACAATAGCTCAGAGGGGAGGATTTCTATTTCCACCTCACTTTCTTTTTTTCCCTGGACAAGATGAAATTAACATGATTTCCAGAGTTTAAATGTAGGGGGATTGGGAGAGAAGCCATCTTTGTGCAATCAGTTTCAGTGTTAGAAAAAGAAGCCTTGTGGCAGAGGTTAAAATATCAGTCGGTAGAATTATAATTGGAATGTTTTTACAGTGCCTTAAAGTATTCGTACCCCTTGACATTTTCCAAGTTTTTTTGTCATGTTACAACCAAATTTCTAAATGTATTTTATGGGGATTTTATGTGATAGACCAGCACAAAGTGGCACATAATTGTGAAGCGGAAGGAAAATGATAAATGATTTTCAAAATGTTTTACAAATAAATGTAAAAAGTGTGGTGTGCATTTGTATTCAGCCCTCATGAGTCAATGCTTTGTAGAACTACCTTTTGCTGCAATTACAGCTGCAAGTCTTTTTGGGTATGTCTCTACCAGCTTTGCACATCTAGAGTGAATTTTTTGCCCATTCTTCGCTGCAAAATAGCTCAAGCTCTGTCAAAACAGCGTCTGTGAACAGCAATTTTCAAGTCCATGCCACAGATTCTCAATTGGATTTAGGTCTGGACTTTGACTGGACCATTCTTACACTTAAATAAGCTTTGATCTAAACCATTCCATTGTAGCTCTGGCTGTGTGTTTAGGGTTGTTGTCCTGCTGAACCTCCGCCCCAGTCTGAAGTCTTTTGCAGAGTCTAACAGGTTTTCTTATAAGATTACCCTGTATTTGGCTCCATCCATCTTCCCATCAACTCTGATCAGCTTCCCTGTCCCTGCTGAAGAAAAGCATCCCCACAACATGATGCTGCCACCACCATATTTCACGGTGGGAATGGTGTGAGGGTGATGTACACTGTTAATTTTCCGCCACACAAACTTTTTGGCATAAAAGCAAAATGCTAATTTTTGGTCTCATCTGACCAGAGCACTTTTTTCCACATGTTTGCTGTGTTCCCCACATGGCTTCTCACAAACTACCTACGGGACTTCTTATGGCTTTTTTTCAACAATGGCTTTCTTCTTGGCACTTTTCCATAAAGGCCAGATTTGTGGAGTGCACAACTAATAGTTGTCCTGTGGACAGATTCTCCCTCCTGAGCTGTGGATCTCTGCAGTTCCTCCATTGTTACCATGGGCCTATTGTCTGCTGCTCTTATAAATGCTCTCCCTGCCTGGCCTGTCAGGTGGACGGCCATGTCTTGATAGGTTTGCAGTTGTGCCATACTCTTTCCATTTTCAGTTGATGGATTGAAGTGAGACGTTCAAAGCTTGGGATATTTTTATATAACCTAACCCTGCTTTAAACTTCTCAACAACTTTATCCCTGACCTGTCTGGTGTGTTCCTTGACCTTCAAGATGCTGTTTGTTCACAAAGGTTCTCTAACAAACAGGAGGGCTTCACAGAACAGCTGTATTTATATTGAGATTAAATTACACACAGGAGGACTCTATTTACTAAGTAGATGACTTCTGAAGGCAATTGGTTCCACTAGATTTTATTAGGGGGTATAAGAGTAAAGGGGGCTGAATACAAATGCACGCCACACTTTTCAGATGTCTATTTGTAAAAAGAATTTGAAAAACATTTATAATTTTCCTTCCACTTCACAATTATGTGTCACTTTGTGTTGGTCTATTGCATAAAATCCCAATAAAATATATTTACGTTTTTTAGTTGTAACCTGAGAAAATGTGGAACATTTCAAGGGGTATGAATACTTTTTGAAGGCACTGTATATGAATGTTTTATTTATTTATTTTTCTATGTATTTTGTATTCTAGAACAGGATGCCCTCTTTCAAGAGAAAGACATGAAGGCTGTCCTTACTACTTGTCATTTCGCAAATGGTAGTTTCCTGGTTATATACCCAAATTTGTGTAGCGCAACTTTTCATAAAATTTAATATTACATTTGCACTAAATTTCTATCACAAGTGCTATAAATCAGCAACCTTAGATGCAGAAACAAAGTGCAATATCTTATATATCACTCCATTTTATGTCATGGATATGCATTAATGTCTGTCTGCCATCTTACCTTCCTCCTCATGTGTTCATCTAGAGACCAGACCTCCTTCACCTGGCTTCCTTTATAATCTCCTCCCAGCCTGACTCCACCCCAGGCCCTATCACAGAACACTATATTAACCTGTGCACTGCAAGCCTGCTTTGCTGATCAACGTGTTTGTTAGGCATTGTGTGTTTGGGTTCCTGCCTGCCGTGTGCTACGTCTGTCTCTCTGTTACGTTATTGGCTTGTCCCCGACTATTCTTGTCTGCTCGTGACCCTTGACCTTCGGCTCGTTCTTCGTTATCCTTGTCTGCTTGTGGCCCCTGACCTTCAGCTTGTTGTTCGGTTCTCTCTTATCGTGTGCTGCTGCTTCCCCTCTTTTCCCCTTATCCTACGGGGCGTGAGCCAGGAAACTCCAGGGGCCGCGACCTGGTCCCAGCCTGCAGCTAACATCCTCACCACTAGAGGCCCTGGAGAAGACCAGCTGGGTCTTAGACTCCGCGCCCTGGGGAATCTTGGCTCTAGCTTCCGTTTGGATCCCGGTTGTGCTCCTCTGGTCCCGCTTTCCACAACCACCCAGTTTCCTATCCGCAGAAGCCAGCCATAGGGTTCACTACCTCGCGGTGCACTCCTGTCCCCCTACGGTGTGCATCTGTCACCTGGCCACAGGTGACCCTGACAGTTTGATCAGCCATGAACCCGGCTGACATCCCGCTTCCCGCGAATGATCTATTGCAGGGCATAGTTCGCAGACTTGAGACCCAGGAGTCAAATCAGACTCAGGTGATGCGATTCCTCCAGGATCTGGCTTCTCGATTCGAGCAGCTTCAGGTCTCCTTGGGAACCCCGAATCCGCAACCCCAAGTACAACCAGCGGCTGTACCTATCGCACCAGTCGCAGCCTCACACTCACTAAGATTGCCAGCTCCGTCCCGTTTCTCTGGGGACTCCAAGGCCTGCAGGGGGTTTCTCAGCCAATGCACAATTCATTTTGAGCTTCAGCCTCAAAGCTTCCTGTCTGACCGGGCTAAGGTAGCCTATATCATTTCCCTCCTCTCCGGTGAAGCTTTGGCCTGGGCTGCCCCCCTGTGGGAGAGGAACGATCCGGTGGGTTCCAGTCTGTCCGATTTCTTGAAGCTCTTTCGTAATATCTTCGAAGAGCCGGCTCGGGCTTCTTCAGCGGCTAGTGCTGTCTTGCGTCTTCGCCAATAATCTAGTTCAGTGGGGCAATATGCTCTTCAGGTCCGTATCCACACAGCTGAATTGAGCTGGAATAATGAGGCCCTGGTCGCTACCTTTTTACATGGCCTCTCTGACCGAGTGAAAGACGAATTAGCGGGAAGAGCCATTCCCGTCGGTCTGGACGATGTAATTTCATTATGCAACCAGATCGACATTCGTTTTCAAGAGAGGTCCTTAGAAAAAAGACGCCAGCACTCTCTGGGTCCTAGCCAGTCTGAGCTCCCCTCCCTTCATTCCGTGGAGCATCCTCTACCTGCTGAAGAACCTATGCAGCTGGGCCGGACCAGACTAACCCCCGAAGAACGTGCTAGGCGCAGAACTCTGGGCTTGTGCCTCTATTGTGGGGGCAAGGGTCATTTTCGTGACTCCTGCTCGCTTCGTCCGGGAAACGCTCGGGTCTAATACATTTGGAAGGTGGAGTATTGGACCCAGAAACATCACCTTCTCGCCTGCTCTTGCCGGTGTTCCTTCATGTAGGCACTTCTCCTCAGTCAACCCTTGCATACCTGGATTCCGGGGCTGCTGGCAATTTTATGGATTGGAGAACTGCTTCTTCTATGAAGCTTACCCTTTCACCTCTCACTACCCCATTGGTAGTCTCGGCAATTGATGGCACTGTTCTCCCAGGGGGCCCTATTCGCTTCCAGACGCTACCCATTAGGATGTCGGTAGGGATTCTCCACCAGGAGTGGATATCCTTTCTTATTCTACCCAAGGCCTCTACCCCAGTTGTATTGGGCCTCCCTTGGCTACAGCTCCACTCTCCACATGTGGACTGGGTCTCTGGGCAGATCCTGGCCTGGGGTTCCTCATGTTTCTCGTCGTGTCTTCTCAAGGTGACCCCCAAGGAGAGTCTTCCGGTTGCTGCCACTTCTGTTTCTTCTGATCTTCCTGCTGCATACAGCGATTACCGGGATGTGTTCTGTAAGAAATCAGCTGAGGTGCTTCCTCCCCACAGGTCTTTTGACTGTGCTATTGATCTTGTCCCCGGAGCAACTCTACCCAGGGGTCGTACCTACCCTCTGTCCATCCCAGAGACCCAGGCCATGTCGGAGTATGTCGCAGAGAATCTGGCGAGAGGTTTCATCCGGAAATCCTCATCGCCTGCAGGGGCAGGGTTCTTTTTTGTTGCCAAAAAGGATGGTACCTTAAGACCCTGCATCGATTATCGGGGTTTAAATGCGGTTACTATTAAAAATCGATACCCCTTACCCTTAATATCTGAGCTATTCGATAGGTTGAAGGGTGCCTCCATTTTCACCAAGTTGGATCTCAGAGGCGCGTACAATCTCATTCGAATACGGGAGGGTGACGAATGGAAGACTGCATTCAACACTAGAGACGGGCATTACGAATATCTGGTGATGCCTTTTGGTCTGTGTAATGCTCCAGCCGTGTTTCAAAACTTTGTCAATGAAATCTTCAGAGATCTGCTGTACCAGTTTGTTGTCATCTATCTGGATGACATTCTGATCTTTTCTGAAAATCTGCTCGTCCACAGAAACAATGTCCGCACTGTACTTCAACGTCTTAGAGAGAACAATCTCTATGCCAAGCTGGAGAAATGTTCCTTTGAATGTTCTGAGGTCCTGTTTTTGGGGTGCTTCGTCTCATGTTCGGGTCTTCGTATGGACCCTGGGAAGGTCTTGGCTATCACCAACTGGCCTCTTCCTGCTAGCCTCAAGGCCACACAGCGCTTTCTTGGCTTCACTAATTATTATAGGCAGTTCATAAGGAATTACTCTTCCATTGCCGCGCCTATTATCGCTTTGACCAAGAAGGGTGTGAATGCCAGAGACTGGCCTCCCGAAGCTGTCTCTGCATTTCACAACCTGAAACAGGCCTTTGTTTCTGGCCCCCTCTTGAGGAGACCAAATCCTGGGAATGCATTTTTTATTGAAGTGGACGCTTCCTCAATGGGGGTGGGAGCTGTGCTTCTTCAAATCTTTGAGAAGAGACGCCAACCATGTGCGCTCTTCTCCAAAAAAAATTCTCAGGCAGAGAGGAATTATGCCATCGGTGATCGGGAACTTCTCGCAATTAAATTGGCGTTAGAGGAGTGGCGTCATCTCTTGGAGGGTTCCCCTCACTCCATAACGATCTTTACCGATCACAAGAATTTACAGTATCTACAGAATGCTAAACGTCTGAATCCTAGACAGGCCAGGTGGAGTCTCTTCTTTGCCCATTTTAATTTCACGATTACCTACAAACCTGGTTCCTGCAACGGTCGGGCTGATGCGCTCTCTAGGTCATTTGACACTTTGGACGAGGAGTCCGCCCCTGAACCTGAGCCGATCATTCCCACCTCATGCATTGTTGCCCACTCTACCACCCTAAAGTCAAAGACCTTTGTCCCCACTGAGCTAAGAGCTAAGATCCTTCGTTGGGGACATGATTCCAAGGTGGCAGGGCATTCTGGATTCCTCCGATCCTTCCTACTCATCAGTCGTCACTACTGGTGGCCTAATCTCCGCTCAGACGTCAAAGACTACGTTAAAGCTTGTCATGTCTGTGCTCAGTCCAAATCCTCCACACAAGCTCCTGCTGGTCTCCTCATGCCCTTGCCCATTCCTAAGGAACCCTGGGCCCATATTGCCATGGATTTTATCACCGATCGCCCACTGTCTGAGAATAATACAGTCATTTGGGTGGTAATCGATCGATTCTCCAAGATGGCTCATTTTGTTCCTCTTCCTGGTCTTCCTTCTGCCCCTGCCTTGGTTCCCATTTTCATTCGGGAAATTCTCCGCCTACATGGGGTCCCTTCTCATATTGTTTCCGACAGGGGAGTCCAATTCACGTCTCGTTTTTGGAGAGCCTTTTGCAAATCCCTCAATATTGTCTTGGATTTTTCTTCTTCTTACCATCCTCAATCCAATGGACAGACTGAGAAGGTTAATCAGGAGTTAGAGGTCTTTCTTCGCACCTTTTGTGTCTTCTCACCATGACGATTGGTCCTCTCTACTCCCGTGGGCAGAATTCTCCCATAACAATCATGTGAATACCAGTTCGCAGAAGACACCCTTTTTCACAGTTTATGGAAAACACCCTCAACTTCCTCTTCCCATGATCTGTTCTCCAGACATTCCAGCTTTGGCTTCGGTTCAGGAGTCTCTCAATTCCGTTTGGGGTCACGTTCATGATTCCCTCCGGGCAGCTGCTGAAAAATTCAAAGGCTTTGCCGACCGCCGCAGGCGTAAACCGCCTTCTCTTCAGCCAGGGGACAAAGTCTGGCTCTCTACCAGGAACATCAAGCTCCGAGTTCCTTCTCTGAAGTTTGCTCCACGATTCATCGGTCCATACACGGTAACTGCTAAACTGAATCCGGTTTGTTTCAAACTCCAGATTCCTAAGAGCCTTAAAATCACTAACTCCTTTCATGTTGCTCTTCTAAAGCCTTTAGTCCTCAATAAATTCTCTCGTCCTCTCCCTACCGTGGCGCCTGTCTCTGAGGATAATCAGGAGTACGAGATCAGTCAAATTCTGGACTCCCGGCTCTGTAAAGGCGTTCTTCAGTACCTCGTTCATTGGAAAGGGTTTGGTCCTGAGGAGAGGTCTTGGATCACTGCATCTGAGGTCTTTGCACCTCGTCTGTTAAAGGAGTTTCATCTGAAGTTTCCCTCTAAACCTGGGCCCAGGCGGGGAAGGGGGAGGCCTCGTAAGAGGGAGGGTACTGTCATGGATATGCATTAATGTCTGTCTGCCATCTTACCTTCCTCCCCATGTGTTCATCTAGAGACCAGACCTCCTTCACCTGGCTTCCTTTATAATCTCCTCCCAGCCTGACTCCACCCCAGGCCCTATCACAGAACACTATATTAACCTGTGCACTGCAAGCCTGCTTTGCTGATCAACGTGTTTGTTAGGCATTGTGTGTTTGGGTTCCTGCCTGCCGTGTGCTACGTCTGTCTCTCTGTTACGTTATTGGCTTGTCCCCGACTATTCCTGTCTGCTCGTGACCCTTGACCTTCGGCTCGTTCTTCGTTATCCTTGTCTGCTTGTGGCCCCTGACCTTCAGCTTGTTATTCGGTTCTCTCTTATCGTGTGCTGCTGCTTCCCCTCTTTTCCCCTTATCCTACGGGGCGTGAGCTAGGAAACTCCAGGGGCCGCGACCTGGTCCCAGCCTGCAGCTAACATCCTCACCACTAGAGGCCCTGGAGAAGACCAGCTGGGTCTTAGACTCCGCGCCCTGGGGAATCTTGGCTCTAGCTTCCGTTTGGATCCCGGTTGTGCTCCTCTGGTCCCGCTTTCCACAACCACCCAGTTTCCTATCCGCAGAAGCCAGCCATAGGGTTCACTACCTCACGGTGCACTCCTGTCCCCCTACGGTGTGCATCTGTCACCTGGCCACAGGTGACCCAGACATTTTAAATGTGAAGAAAATAAATGCCAATTGTTAAAATCCATACAAAAAATATTTTAATATATTTAATAATGATGCATGCAGTCCAACAAATGTCCAAAAAATATAAAGCATGAAAAATATAAATCAATGTTGACAATCCAACTTCCAATCAAAGAAAATCACAGCTGTGCTCAAACTGACTCCAACACCTGTGCAGTATGGTCTCTCTCCTCACTGTCATGACCCCTGCTTTATCGGTAGGTCACACACACGTAGTTTACCCTTTTATGGGATGGAGATGGCAGTTGCCACGTCTGAATCCTCACTGCCTCCCACGTGGATGGATGGGTTTCGGATATAACCAATATGCATGTAGGGACAAAAAGAACACCCCAACGCTAGTGTTCTCTGTTTAAATCTCTCATTTAATGTAAAAGATAAAGTATTGCACTTACAACTGAAGCACCATTGGTAGCGATCCTGTTGCTTGGTTCATGACTTTGTTTCTGCAAAGAACACCTTTACTTTTTTTTTTTTTTTCAATTAAGCAGTTACATACAATTTTGGTCATATAATGTTTTAGAAAAGATGTGTGCTAATTGATCACACATGTAAACACATTAAAGGATAAGTTCACTTTTGGGAGCATGTCACCAGCTACACCCATATTCAGGTTGTAACATGCTCCAGCATTCCTCCCCCCCTGTGACAGTGGACAGGGGATCTTCTCCCCACACGTACTGACAGAATTTAAAAATAGTGCAGCTGTGCGTGGCTCTGCCCACACCACCGCATTATTCATTCACAGTGATCTGTGAATGAATAGACTACAAGTAACCATCTTCAGCCACAGCAGATGGTTGTAGTTTTCAGTCAACTGTGAGGGTGCTGGTGAGGGCTCTCGTAGTGAATTGATTTTCCTGCTCTTCTGTAACTGCCAGTACAGGCAGGGGGCTATACTGAGAGTCTGTAGGAGCCTGACATTGTGCCCGTGATTTGCAGAAATATGTGTATTTATTCATTTTTTCCAAAAGGTGAACTTGGCCTTAAAGAGGGTCTGTACTGGGATAAATATATGTAGCCTGCCATTCAAAAAAAAAAAAAGCTAGTTTGCTAGCTCTCATGCTGAGTCACTGATTTCAGTCTTTCCTAAGTCACATCATCACTATGCAAATCAGATGCCTTTTGTCTTCACTTGCATGCTTGTTTTGGACCAGTAATTCAGAATATTAAAGTTGTAGACAGACAGGCAAGGCGGCTAGCATTTTTGCAATGAGGTCCACAGTGGCAGTTCACTTTTTTTCTCCCTGCACCCATGGTCACAGTTTAACCACCTTACTACTGGACACTTTCAGCCCCTTCCTGCTGCGCAGGCCAACTTTAAGCTTTCAGTGTTGCGCTTTGAATATCATGCAACACTGTACCCATATGAAAATGTTATCCTTTTTTTCACACAAATAGTTTTCTTTTGTTTTTGTTTTTTTTTAACAAAAAAAGGTTTTCATTTGGCAATGTGTACATACAGATTATACATGCAGGTCAATAACATGTAAACATAAATGGCAAACTTAAGTGGAGTATAATGTACGGGGGCCACATATATGTCTGAGGGGTACACTGAGAATCACTAAAATAGGGTGTCCGAAACTCCCAGCCACCGGTCCCAGATTTTATTGTACTTAGTCGGACACCCTCTATTAATATACATAAATCTACGGTAAGAGAGAGCACCATTAACATCTGCTTTCCATTCAGCCATAGTCGGTGGGGATGATCTCATCCACTTCCTCGCTATCATCTTTCTTGCTGAAAAAAAGTGTTTCCTGAAGAAACGCCTTAGTAAACTTATCTAGTTCAGGGCCAGGGTAAATACCCAGTAGGCATGACCGTGGGCTCAGCGTAAGAGGAGAGCCCATGGTGTCGTGGAGGAAGTCCACTATTTGTTTCCAGAAGCCCTGGATCACAGGGCAGGCCCAGATTACATGGAAGAATGTACCCAGCTCCTGCGTTCACATGGGGTAGGTGCTGGGGAGGTCCCCCCTATATTTGGACACTCGGAGCGGGGTAAGATAAGATCTATGAGTAATGTATATTTGGGTGAGTCTATCCGAGAGTTTTGGGGAAGCCTCCCTGCAGGTGTCCAGGGCCTCACTCCATTCCTCATCCTCGAGGTCCCCTACCTCCCTCTCCCATCGGGGCTTAAGAGCATACGCTAGTTTCGTAGAGGAAGGTATGAGCATCATATTGTAGAAATAGGAGATGAGCTTTTGGGGGTCTGTGCCCTTAACTATGGCCATGACGGAGTTAGGGAGAGACTGTGGCAGTGCCCCCTGAAATTGTGTAGTGAGGGCGTGGTGGACCTGAATGTATCTAAAGTACATATTGTCGGGGAGCGCAAACTCATCTTGGAGAGCAGGAAAAGATTTAATGTTGCCTCCCGCAATGACGTGTGAGAGGTAAATCACCCCCTGAGAGCACCACAGTTCAGGGTCAGGAATTCGGGAGAGTTCAGGCAGGTGGTCATTATGCCAGAGGGGAGTGTAGTCATTGATCGGGTCTATGGTCAGCTTAGCCATAGCAATGTCCCAGATTTTTCTATATTGGTATAGAGTGGATTTGGCCTGTGTAGAGCGGGTGCCTCGTACTCCTAGTGCAATTGTGGCAATAGGGTCTCGTGTGTGGTGCGTTATGCGAGGGCATAGTAGGGTCCCGAACCGGTCCCTGTCAGTTTTATCAACGTGGAACAGTTGGGAGAGCTGTGATGCAGTGTAGTAGAGGTGTAAGTCGGGCATGGCAGTTCCTCCCAAATCCGTGGGATTCTTAAGGGTCCGCCAGGCCAACTTGTGTCTGTTTCCACCCCATACGAAGGGTTTAAGCAGGGAATCAAAGCATTTAAAGTATTTGAGAGGGATGTATATCGGGGAATGCCAAAGGATGTAAAGCATTTTGGGGAGTAACACCATTTTTATCAGGTTTATTCTGCCCCATACTCCAAGAGGCAATCGTGACCATATTTGTATTTTATCCTTCACTAGAGAATAGAGAGGGTCTATGTTAAGGGCGATGTATTCTGACGGTGACTTAGTGATCTGAATTCCCAGATATTTCACAGTGCTCACTCGCATTAGCGGGAGCTCCGATTGCGCCCGAGGGGGTGCATAGGGGTCTATAGGAAGGATTTGTGACTTACCCCAATTAATTTTTAAGCCCGAAAAGGTCCCAAATCGTTCAATGGTGTCGAGCGCGTGTCGCAGGGAGGGGCCCGAATCGGCCAGGTATAACAGGGTATCATCCGCGTACATACTAATCTTTTCCACCAGTCCCCCAGAGGTCAGTCCACGTATCTCAGGATTCTCTCGAATGGAAATGGCCAATGGTTCTGCCGCGAGGGCATACAGCAGGGGAGAGAGGGGACACCCTTGACGGGTGCCCCTGGTGAGCCCGAAGGGGTCAGAGGACCATCCATTCGCCACCCCTCTGGCAGTGGGATCCCGATATAGGAGACGGACCCACGTGAGGAATCTGATGCCAAATCCATAGCGTTCGAGACAAGCCCAGAGGTATCTCCACTCCACGGAGTCAAACGCCTTGGCGGTGTCGAGCGTCACCACCACGCGTTCTCCAACCGTGTAATGCGAGGCCTGAAGGTTAATATACAGCTTTCGGAGATTAAAGGAGGTGTTACGGCCAGGCATGAAACCCGCCTGGTCAGCGTGTATCAGGGATAGAATAACTTGATTCAACCGATTGGCAAGGATATTAGCTAGGATCTTGATATCCACCTGGAGGAGGGAGATGGGCCTATAAGATTCCAGATATCCCGAATCCTTCCCTGGTTTTGGGGATTAGTACTATTATGGCCTCTCTCATGGATGGAGGCAGAACCTGGTTATCAAATAAGTAGTTGTAAAGGGTAAGGAGCTTTGGAGCGAGTATGTCACTAAACTGCGCGTAGAACTCAATAGGTAGTCTGTCTGATCCCGGAGCCTTGGACTTGGCAAAACCCGCTATAGCCCCAGTAATTTCCTCTACTTTAATAGGTTCTTCTAGGAGGGTTACTTGTTCATCAGTTAGCCTAGGGATCGGGATGTCCGTCAGAAAATTTTCCATCTCTACATCATCAGGGGGAGTCCTAGAGGTGTAAAGGTCTACAAAGAACTCACGAAATCGCTCGGTGACACCCGGGGGATCCGTTATGTGTCCACCCCCCTGGCCATGTAGCGAAATTACAACAGGGGGTCTATCTTCTCTGTGAATCATATAGGCCAGTAACTTACCAGCCCTTTCTCCATGCTCAAAGAGCTTCTGTCTGGAGAAGAACAGCTTACGGCGGGACTTCTCGTAGTGCAACTGACTAACCACTCGGGCCCTCAGTTTCATAAGATCTGCCTGGGCAGGGGAAGGGTCACCTACAAATCTACGTTCGGCTGCAGTCAGTTCAGCCTCAGCTTTTTCGAGAGTATCAGCCGACCCTTCCTTTATTTTATTAATCTTGTGTTTAAGGAGTGAACGGGCATGCATTTTGAAGGTTTCCCAGACCGCAAGGGGGGACGCGGAAGTGTCATTATCTGTGAAGTATTGATCGAGCTCAGTCGGGAGGGGGTCCTCCGGCAGCAAAGTAAGCCAGAAGGGGTTAAGACGCCAGGAACCCGGGGGCTTATTAACAGGGACAGAAAGCGACGCCCAGTACGGGCAGTGGTCCGAAAGAAGTCTCGGGCCAAAACCTGCAGCCCGCACTCTGGGCAGTAATTGTCTTGAGGTCAGTATAAAATCAATGCGGGACATGGTGCCGTGTGTGGAGGAAAAGCAGGAGTATGTCCGCGTCTGAGGATAGAGGTGTCTCCATGTGTCAGCCAGGTCAAATGAAGCAAGGATCCTAGAAAATCTGGTAGCTCGTGGACTAGGGGCCCGTGGGTCAGAGGGTCTGAGCTTATCTAGGGACTGATCAAGCGTTTCATTGAAGTCACCCAACCATATAGCCTGGACTGTGGGGTGATGGGACATATATGCAAGGCCATCCACAATGATCTTGGTATTAAAGGGGGGCAGGACATAAAGTGAGAGTATGAGGAAGGGTTCACCATACAGTTTGGCATGCATGAACACATAGCGGCCTTGCGGGTCGGTGCAAATGTCACAAAGTTTGAAGTGTAGTGATTTGGCCACCAGGACTGAGACTCCGCGAGCATGAGACGTATGGGTGGAGTGAAAGGCCCACCCTATCCATGGCCTGCGGAGTGCCAGCTGTAACCTGCCCTCAACATGGGTTTCAACGAGTACAATTACATCAGCCCTCTGTTTCTTGAGATATGTGAGGACCGCCGAGCGCTTAATTTTGTCTCTGACGCCCCTCACATTCCAGGTAAGAAATTTAATACTCACCATAGTTCAGGCGGATGTGCATGAAGTGCAGTATGGGTCTGCCAGAGCCCCTTAGATCTAGTGGACTCGGGGTGCAATGGGGTAGCATACAAAAAAAGAAAGAAATATACAGCGGAGAAGTAGCATAATAATATATGGTGAAAAAGGGAGACCGTATGTAAATAATCAGCATAATGAGTAGGAGATCAAGATGTACCCCACCAGCATAAAAAAACGTAGAACAGTATATAATCGACTGCATGTGAAACTTAGCATTGCCAAACCTAAACACAAACTTCCCCACCCCGCCCTACACCTTCCCAAACTGGTGTGGGCTTCAACCCAGAACATGGTGTGTCCATTCCTCCTGATAACAAAGTTGAACTCCAATGCAGTGTACTCAAAAACAACCACTAGATGGCAGTATGGGATAGGGAAACTTAGAACTAAAAAACAAAAGCTATCCCAGAGATCAGCATAGGGGTATGTCAGTGGCTGTGAAAATAGTAGAAATAAGTACAATGAAAACAAGCACCAGAGGTTATAATACACTAATGGAGTCTTCTTCAAGTAGATACAGGATGGTGTGAGCAATGACTCAGGGGACGGACGGGCGAATCCACGCTGTTCCATGCACGGAACCGTCGTGTCGCAATGCGAGCCGGGGGCTCGCTCAAATTATCAAATAGGTATGACAGCACAAAAAGTAAGAGTTTTGATTCCAAAAAAGGATCCATTATAGTCAGGATGTAAGAGCAAGGGGTGTATAGTGGGACCCCACATGTAGGCAGTATAATAAAGTACTCCGGGGGTGATAAAACATTACTGCGGGCTGCAGCCGCGTTCTCCCTGATGGTGATAGGGGAATAGGGAGCGGGGGTATCGGTTGACACGAGAGTGGGGTGCAGAGTCCAGGACAGTGTAGGGCCCCACCCGAGGGGACCAAGGGTCGTAGCAAGGACCCCGCAAGTGACAATTTATAAAGGAACGCAGCCATGTGGGGGGCAGGGGTAAGATGGCTGCAAAGCAAGACAGGGCGAAAGGAAAAAGTACTCACGGGGATCAAGGAGAGAAATCAGGGTCGGGGCCTCCAGATGCTCATCATGTAGGAGCAGGGCTATTAGCGTGGCGGTTCACCTCGAGCCTCCCTGCGTTCCAGCCAAGCAGCAGCGTCTCCAGGGTCTTCAAAGAGGAGGATTTTGTCGTCGGCTTCTATCCCCAGCTTTGCTGGAAATAGCATGGCGTACTTCATATTCTTCACTCGGAGCCTGCGTTTCACCTCCATGAAGGTCTGTCTGCGACGCTGCACCTCTGCCGAGAAATCCAGAAACACTGCCACTCTGCCATTTCCAAACGGAATGTTCCCCTTTTCCCTTGTCGGACGCAGAACAGCATCACGGTCCTTGTAATTTAGGAACTTAGCTATAAAGGTGCGGGGGGGAGCTCCCTGCGGCGGGGCTTTAGCAGGCATGCGGTGGGCCATCTCCACCGCCAAGATGGCCGAAAAGGCCTCACGGCCATAAGTAGTAACCAGGAGTTGTTCAAGAAACAGTGGGGTCTCCCCTCTCCGCACCCTCAGGCAGGCCGATGAACCGGAGGTTGCACCTTCTCAGTCTATTCTCCATATCATCTTGCTTTGCAAGAACTTGATTGATTTGGAGTTGCATCCTATCTGAGCCTGCCTGGAGTGGCTGCACCGCGTCCTCCACCAGGCCGATTCTATCTTCTGCCTCTGTGACCCGGCCGCGGAGGGCCTGGAGATCTTGCCTGAGGAGGGAGATGTCCACCTTCACCTCCTCCATTTGTGCGGTCAGCGCAGTGCGGCAGAGGGTGATGGCCTCAAGGAGTGTGACTGTCTGCACTCTGTGCAGGTGGGCCTCCGCACGCGGCGCCGCCATCTTCCCCCCCCCCCTCCTCCCCGTTCAGTCGGCGGAACTGCGCCAGCTTGTCCTTCGCGGCCTTCTGCGCTTTGGACGGAGACATGGAGCTAGGAGTGCCTGGGGGTCCTCCGGAGGCGATGGGGTTGAAAAAGTATGGCTGTATGTCCCAGGATATGGTGCCTTACAGGATCGTAGGACGGAGCTCCCTCTCTGTGCGACCTACTCCATGCCGCGCTGGCCACGCCCCTCTTTTGTTGGTATTTAATCGCCACTGGGTTTTAATTTTTTTGCACTATAAATGGAAAAAGACCAAATATTTTGGAGAAAAAAAATGCAATTTTCGTAGTTTGTTAAAAAAAATTAAAAACTGTCTTCTAACTTTTTCAGCTGGCTCCTAGATTCTAAGCAAATTTGTCAAGCCCTGGCAAATCGTATTTGGCTAGCTTTTATACTGATCCATACATTTTAGGACAAGTATGCATGTAAAGTGGTGTGACTTTCCTGACTTCTCTTAATTCATGATTTTTTTTTTTGGGCCACTGATTCAAAATATGAAAATCCGAGACAGCCAAGTAACGAGTACTTATTTAGATGATGCATGTACTGTATATAGGTTTGTGCTTTCAAAGGAATGTATGGGGATAATAATTAAGGAACAAGTGTAAATGCCAAAAGATGGCTGTCTGGGGCTTTTAAAGTGGAGCTCCACCCTAAATTAAAAGTTCCTCTCATCAGAACCCTCCCCCCCTCCAGTGTCACAATTGACACCTTTCAGGGGGGAGGGGGGTGAAGATACCGGTCTAAGACAGGTATTTTCACCCACATCCGGGAGTCCACTCTCCGGGAATCTGCGGGAGTGACGTCACTTCCCGCAGACTTCCTGTAGTGTTCTGGGAGACACTCGGCTCCCAGAACACAGGAGCACCAATCAGAACGGCGCAGCGCGACTCGCGCATGCGCCGTAGGGAACCGGGCATGAAGCCGCAGGGCTTCACTTCCTGGTTCCCTCAGTGAGGATGGTGGAGGGAGCAGCAGAGCGACGAGCGGATGTTGCTGGACTCCAGGACAGGTAAGTGTCCAAATATTAAAAGCCAGCAGCTGCTGTAGCTGTAGCTGCTGGCTTTTAATATTATTTTTTTCCGGCGGAGCTCCGCTTTAAGATGCTTTCATTTACTCAAGATTCCAACAATTAAAATATACCTATATTTATTTGTACTTTTTTAGCATATGTGCACATATATAAAACATTTAAAGAATCCTTACAGTAAGATTTTAAAGCGGGTGTATTGCCCGCTTGAAGGGTTGTACCGCTCTTTTAAGCTGTAGGGCTTTCAAAATGCTCCCGCCCTGATACTGGAACAGGTGCTGGGTCTGCACTGATGCATGGAAAAGAAAGGAGCCCTGGACTGCCGCACTCTGTATAAACGATTTATTTCCAAAATTTCAAAATAAAATCCAAAATTAATCCATGAATTCAAAAAATCTTAAAACAGGCAAAACAGAAAACTGACATCCCTGCATGTCAGTTTTCTGTTTTGCCTGTTTTTGGATTTTTTGAATTAATGGATTAATTTTGGATTTTATTTTGAAATTTTGTAAATAAATAGTTTATACGGAGTGCGGCAGTCCAGGGCTCCTTTCTTTTCCATGTATTGCCCGCTTGGTGATTTTTACTTACAGGTAAGCCTATAATAAGGCGTTACCTGTAGGTAAAACAAATATTTCCTAAACCTGCACGGTTTAGGAGATATTCACCCTGCATGCAGCTGGCGGATCGTGGCGGAAATTGCTGGAATGGAGGACTCCCGTGTGCATGCACGGGAGTGACTTCATTGTGGCTCTATTTTTGGGGGTGGCGGGGGTTCCAGCGGTTTAGTACCGCTTTAATTGTCTGATATAGAAACTCCACCATAAAAAAAAATCTGTAAAATGCAACCCAGCCAAATATCAATAATAATACATTAGCAAACAACTATAACACAACAAAAAAAAGTTACCGTATATACTTCAGTATAAGCCGACCTGAATATAAGCCGAGGCACCTAATTTTACCACAAAAAAAATGGAAAAACGTATTGACTCAAGTATAAGCCAAGGGTGTCCATCTGCATGCCTCACTGTGCCCATGCCTCACTGTGGCCAATCTCCTTACCTGATCTCCGGCGCTGTGTGACTAGACTGACGTTTAACATTGGAGTCTATGGAAGGGGTGCTGGGCTTTGAAAAAAATCGGTGCTCCCCGGCCGTAGGTCCCCCGAACAACAACCTTTGCACACTTGTAGAGGAAGAGTGGGGCTACATGTTTGCCAAGTTTGGCCGGGATCAGGTGCACAAAGGTCAAGATGGACACAGACTCGAGTATAAGCCGAGGGGGCATTTTCAGCACAAAAAAAATGTGCTGAAAAACTCGGCTTATACTCGAGTATATACGGTATATTTCTGTTACCATATCTTAAATAATCTGATAAAAAATCTGGAATAAAATCAGTTAACTTGTTAACAGAAGACCATAATAAAGACCATACTAAAAGTAATACCAAACACACTGTTTAATTGACATTGTCTTTTTTCAGGGGTGCTCAACCTGTGGCCCTCCAGCTGTTGCAGAACTACAAGTCCTCAGCCTTTGGAAGTCGTGCTTGTAACTGTCAGCTTTGCAATGTATCATGGAACTTGTAGTTCTATCACAGCTGGAGTGCCACAGGTTGAGCACCCATGTGTGTATGTGGATGATGCCACTAAGACCCCTTTCACACTGGGGCAGTTTACAGGCACTATTGCGCTAAAAATAGCGCCTGCAAACCGACCTGAAACAGCGGCTGCTTCTCCAGTGTGAAAGCCCGAGGAGCGGTGCGCTAGCAGGATGGAGAAAAAAAAAGTCCTGCTAGCCGCATCCTTGGAACGGTGTGTTTACCGCTCCTCCACCGCTCCTGCCCATTGAAAGCAATGGGGCACCGCGGCTATACCGCCTCTGTTTTTAACCCAGTGTGAAAGGGGCCAAATTAATTTAATTAAGTACCTTTTTCCTAATCAATTTTTGGCTGTCGCATCGCCCAGATATTTTCCAGCCTGTCTGCAGGGAAACATAAGAAGGAGCAGCTTCTAGTCCTCTGCTACTGGTCGCAAGTTCAATATATAATGATGAGCTCTTGGCAGAATGGCAACACCAACATACATCTGAAACATTTGGGTAAATCCGATGAAGCAGCGTCGGGCATCTGTACCAACGAGATAGAAGCTTGAAATTCGTCTCATGTGCCTTAGTTGCTAATGACATACAGTGAGTGAGAGTAAACGCTTTCTCCCACTCCTCCGTTTTAATTTGGACATGCAAATCTAATGCCCGTTTATTTGTAAATTCTCGGAGGTGCAGATGAAGTTTCAAAATTGAAATCCTATATACCGCAGAGAGAATATGATCTGGTCTAGTATCTTGTAAGAGCAGAGACTCCAAAAGTATTTATCTGGTTCTTTATTAAATAAATCTCCAGAGGAGAAGGAAGATGAAAAATATATTTGCCAATATTCCAACCAGTGTGTATTTGATTGCTGCTGCGCAGGAATGAGATTTACCAACGGCGGGAGATTTCCTTGACACAAGATTTGGGATATTCTGCGTATTGACTTCCTGTTCCAGGACAAAAACAAAAATGCTCAAACCTCTGCCGGAGGTAACCGAACAGAGGCGTCATTAGTCCCACTTTGGGAGAAAGACCCAATTGGATTTGCAGTTTTTCCCAGACACGCACTAAATGAGCTGTAAGGAGGGGTAAAGAGGAAAGTGGACCACGGGCCGATATCTCCAACCAGGGCCGTCAGTGCCTGGAGATTGTGCGGAGCAATCAAAATCAACTGCTCTATATGAAACCATTGTTTTAGAATGGGAATCATGGAACCAATTCACTAGTCTAGTTAAAACTGCTGCAGCATGATAATATAAGTCTGGAGCCCCCGCACCTCCCTTTCCTTTTAGGGAGGGATAGAATTCTCCTCTGTAATCTAGGTTTATTACATCCCCAGCTAAACCTTGTAAAAGCAGATTGTAAAATAACCAAAAAAGAGTGGGGGACCACAATAGGTATAGATTGGAAGAGATAAAGGAAGCGTGGAACTATGTCCATTTTTATTATCTTAATCCTCCGAAACCATGAATATTGGGCTTGATCGTACTTCTTGAGATCTTGTAATGTACACTGCATAAGAGGATGATAGTTTTCTGTATACAATTTAGTGAGATCTGAGGAAATTCTAATTCCCAGATAATTAAGCATCGAAGTGCAGATTTTAAATGAGAAATTATTCCCAACAGCCTGAGCTTGATGTGGCAACAAAAAATACATTAAGAATTTCTGATTTAGACAAGTTTATTACATATCTGGTGGGAATGTTCACCTGTTCGTCATTTCTGGGAGATGATTTTTCCAGCTATATACCAGGGTAACTTGAGTGAGTGTGCCTAATACGCCGGTTACTCTGTTATCTATTCTAAAGGCACATGCTCCACCCCTGATTGAGTGAGTTAGAGAGATGGACCATATTGAGAGGCTGGAGGTACTCCTGTCGCAAGAACTGGACACATACGACCAATGTCAAAATTTACTTCCTTGGAAGATGTCCAGGGAATCTTTCGAAATGCAAAATATCCTTGCAGGTTCATCAAAGGATCTGAACCTGGTGCAGGGTGAGGATGAGTTAGGCGGGGTCTAAGTGCTGATTCTTGGTTGTTATATCCTAATTCTTTTTTATTTTTTTTATTTTTTCCCTTTTTCATGTTTTTCCTACTTTTTTTTTTTTTTTCTTCCTACCTCCCTTTCCATGTGATGTACTTTATACCCTTGCGGGCATCAAGGATTGGGATTAGTAAACCTCAGACTACAATTTTGTGGGTACTGAGAAGGACTTGACATGGCTAGCGCTTTTGGGCCCCAACAATTTGAGTGGTTCGGAGTAGCACTTTGTTTCTTTTTTAACATTCTTAAACATTTTTATGAGTTCATGAAACCTATGGGTAAGGGTTTTTGTGGGATGCCTATGTTGGACATTATGTTCATTTTTATATTGCAGTATGTTTTTTTTTTTTTTTTTTTGGTTATCTATGGCATATGTATATTATCCATTGTTGTATAAATTTTGTATGAAAAATTTCAATAAATTAAGAATAACATGTTCAATATAAAAAACAGCCTTTGGAATACAGGGTTAATATAAATAAAATCAATAAACTTTTAAATTGGCATACAAATATATATTTGAAATCAAATCTTTATTATTTTGTGGCAATAACATGGTGTGAGCAGATTTCTGCCAGTCACAGGCTTTGTCACGCCCCTCCAACCTGTGTTTTAGAATAAAAGGGAGGTGACGCCACCATTAATTTACATGCAATAACCCCTCCCCCCTCCTATATTGTGTTTAGCTGGTTAGTGGGCATGGAGGAGGAGAGATTGGGCTGTCACTTACCACTGTGTATACACCCACATGGGTGACTCTATAGTCACATGGGCTGCTACGATGTGTTGGGGAGGAAATGCCCAGCATAGAAACTCACTGAAACCAGAGCATGTGCAGAGTTGCCACCACAGCTGCAAAATCCCTAGCTGAATTGGGGACATGAGCAGAAGAAGGTGGAGAGAGAGCAGCAGGATCAACCAGTTTTTTGTAGAATACAGAAAACGAATATCATAGTGACGAAGTAGGAACAGCATGAAAAAAAAACATGTATTTGTTGTTTTTTTATGATGTGAATTTAGTGTCACTTTAAGGACACAATGAAAAATAAACTACTACACTATTTGGAGTTGTTCCAAAGTACCCTTTAACTTTTCCATATTGTATCATGTTTGTGTGTTGGAAAGTGATCATTATTTTCCAAAGTTGATACATAAACCAAGATCAGGTATCAAATAATTTTTCTCTTTTCGTCCATGGACAGACACAGCCTTCTCAAGTCTTGACATATGGGTTATGTTCCTGTTCATAGGAGCGGACTAGGCAGAACATGTTAGATATTTAAAGACACGTTACATTCATCGGAGTTAAACATAACCCTCCGCCCTGCAGTCAGCAGCTCAGTTTTTTCCTGCCTAGCAGAGAAGGACGTGGCTCCCTTTTGGGCCCAGAGTCCTGAAGAATTTTTTATAATTTTTTGGGTGATATCTTCTATCAACTTCCGGCTGGGTGAAAGGCTGGATATTATAGATCCTTGTAGTCTTCCCAGTTCCGGCCATCGAGCGTGCCAGTCCTTAGCTACGCGCTGGTTCTGCCACAACGTACCCCATGGCTCCAGGGGTGGCCGGTGAGCACATGCTCCGGGGTCCAAATATGACTGGGCTGTTTGCTGTCTCACTCACAGTGGACCGGGCCGACAGCTACTCCAACTCGGTTGTAGGTCTGTCAGGGACGCACCAGTGGGTCCTCGCATGGACAGGTAAGTACTGTTCCTCCTGCCTCGGCAGGTGGGAACAGCTGGGCGTTTCAGGGATTAAGGGGTTCTCCTGTCCTCCCTTTCCCTGCTCTGTCACGTTTCCCCTTATGCTCTAGCGGGGCTCGCTGCGACCTAGGCGTGCCTGTGGGGGGGACTCCGGGTCCCAGTAGGGGACTGTGGGGTGTCGGAGCCTGTTTTTCTGTGGGGGGTACTCTGCTCCGGGGAAGTCCCTACCTCGGCCTTCTCGTCCACATCGTGGTGCTCCAGGTGCCATTTTGGCGGCGCCGACACCATTTTTTTGTATGCCTGCTGTTTCTATTGTATTTTCCCATTGGCGGCCATCTTGCCGTGGCTGTGCTGTGGCACAGGTTGATATTGTGGGCGGCCATTTTCTTGTGGTCATGCCCTCTTCTCTTTGAGGCGTCTGGACATTTTGGAGTGGGTTTTGGCCTCTAGTGCTGGCTTCCTGAACGGCGCGCAGCACAATTCTCAGTTTTCCTCACACGCTGTGTACAGACGGAAGGTGGGCAGCTGGGTGGTGAGTCCCCTGAGTAACCCCCCACCCACCTCACCTCCCGGTCAGTGCAGCAATGAGGGTGGACTTTTCAGGTTTTTTTTTGACGGGATCCCTTAGAGCTGTCAGTGGTGTATCATGGAGTCAGTGTCTGGCCCTTCTTCCCTAAACATGCCAGAGGCGGCAGCTGGTGCCCCTGCACCTGCGGTTACCATGGACACCTTGTCGGCAGTCCTGGAATCATTTTTGTTGCCTGGGTGGAAGCGGCGTGCGAGCGTAAGGGGGGTAAAAAGCACCCCCTCCCCCGCCATCTCCAGGGGAATGTTCTGACCCTGGCCTAGCTGCGGCACAGGACACCGATTCTGGGTTGCCTCAAGATGCGGACCAGGACCTTCGCTGTGAGGGGGACCCCTCGTCCGGGTCAGCACAAGACAGGGCACTTGTTAGTGCGCTTATCAATACTGTAAGGGACTCCCTTAAGCTGGAAGGGGCAGATGAGGCTGCCACGGAGGGGTCAGTCTCTTTTGGGTCGCACAAATCGATCCGCTCTGTAAAGGTGTTTCCCTATGTGTCCTTCTTTGATAAATTCATAGATGAGGAATGGGAAAACCGCAGAAGTCCTTTGTGGTCCCTCAGCGCCTGGCGGTCAGGTATCCTTTTGAGGAGAGGAAACAAGGAGAGAGGCGCCTCTAAATGCAGTAGTGTTGACACAAGCTTTAATGTTAAATACACTGAATAAACTCACATTTGGTAGATTAATTACAGGCGTAGGTGATAAAATCTGTCAGGATGGCGGTCTCAGCAGTGGGTCACAAATGAGTCCTGGCTCTGCGATGAATAGCAGGAGTGTCACTGATGATGGAACAGCCGGCTTCTGGGGACAGCAATCCTGGAAGATTCAGAGCGAGGCCTGGAGCGCATGGATAACCAGTCTGCAGGAGATGACGTCAAAGTATGACGCGTTTCGTGAGCGTGAGCACTTGCGATGTCCTGGCAAGTCACGCTCCTTTTTCAACATGACGTCATGTTTATTCAGTGTATTTAACATTAAAGCTTGTGTCAACACTACTGCACTTAGAGGCGCCTCTCTCCTTGTTTCCTACAGCTATCCCTGAACATGGTTTCTGTTCAGCCATGAAGGCAGCCCTGTGCACTGTGGACTTTCTTAACCCCTGTTTAACCCTCCGTACACCTTGTGTGTACATACAGAATTTGATAGATTTTTTTAAAGACTTTTATACGGATGATTTTATGAATTCTATTTTAGATGTTATATTATCCATGAATTGTTTACTAGTTGTTCTGGGTACTATACATGTTTTCTTGGTTTTTTGCGCTGTCACTTGTCGTATATCCTTTTGAGGAAAAATGGGCTTCTCCTCCTGTTGTTGACCCCCCCCCGGTCGCTCGGTTAAATAAAGTAACCACTCTCCCTGTAGAGGGAACCCCTGCATTTAAGGACCATACTGATGGGAGGTCCGAGGCGCTGAGCAGGTCCATGTTCACCTTGCTGGGGTCTGCGTTGTGGCCTATTTTGGCTGCAACATTGGTGTCTCAGACACTCACTGACTGGGCAAAGCTTTTGCACCAGACTGTGGAGGAACATCAGCTCCCGGAGTGTGTAAGACTGGCCAACCAGTTGGTGCAGGGCCTTGTGTATGTCTGTGATGCCACTCTGGATGCGGCCCCCTTAATCTCCAGGGCCTCTGTATCTGCGGTGGTATTGCGCCACCTAATTTGGCTGAAATGCTGGTCCGCTGACGAGGCTTCCAAGAAAGTCTTGGCAGACTTGCCCTTCAAAGGTGGGAGGCATTTTGGTACCTCGCTGGATGACATTATTAAGGAAGTCACGGGAGGTAAGGGCACTCTTCTCCCTCAGTCCACTAAGGGGAAGGAGCCGCGCCGTAAGCCGGGTCCTTCCTTACGCAGAAGCGGTATTTCCTTCAGTCAGGGCCTGCGGGTAGACCCTCCCAAGCTGACAAAGGTCCAGCTGTGGGCCAGAAGCGTCCCTGGGTACGCAAGCCGGCAAACAAGCCTGCCACTGCATGAAATTTTGCCCCCGCCTGACTCTTGGGTGGGGGGATGGCTTTGTAGGTTCACAGCGCGGTGGACCTCCCTGCTCTCCGACCAGTGGGTCTGCGAGGTGGTCACTTTGGGGTACAGGATCGAGCTTCTTTCCTGTCCGCCGAACAGATTCTTTCCCTCAAATCTCCCTCTCCTTCCGGCTCGTCGGTCTGACCTATTGGGGGCAGTGCAAGATTTACTAGGGGCGGAGTGATTTTGCCTGTACCACTGGAAGAGAGGTTTAGGGTTTTTATTCAAATCTGTTTGTGGTCCCAAAGAATAACGGAGTCCGTCCGATCTTGGACCTCAAAGCCTTAAATGTCTTTGTAAAGGTTCGGAAGTTCCGCATGGAATCAATTTGTTCAGTGGTTGCTGCGCTCCATCCGGGGGACTTTCTGGCATCCTTGGACATCAAGGACGCATACTTGCATGTCCCAATCTGCACAAGACACCAGAGGTTTCTGCACCTTGCAATCGGCGAAGACCACTATCAGTTTGTGGCTCTTCCCTTTTGGCCTAGCGCCAGCACGAGGGTTTTCACCAAGGTGCTTGTCCCGATTCTAGCTTTGCTGAGATGGCGAGGCATGGCTATCATGGGCTAGTTAGACAATCTTCTTCTGAGAGCAGCTTCTGGCTCAGAATTAGAGGAAGATGTGTCTATAGCCAGTCAGACCCTCCGAGAATTCGGTTGGGTGTTAAACATTCAGAAGTTGGTCCTGAATCCGACTTGGCATTTGGAGTACCTAGGGTTGATTCTGGACTCCAAGGAGGCGAGAGTCTTCCTTCCTTTGGAAAAATTGCAGACTCTCCAGTCTGCGGTGAGGTTGTTGACATCCCGCAAATGGTCGTCTCTCCGTTTTTGCATGCAAGTTCTGGGTCTCATGGTAGCCTCCTTCGAGGCAGTTACTGTATGCCCAATTCCACACTCGAGTCTTGCAGAAGGAGATCCTGTCCAAATGGAACAAATCTCCATTGTCTCTGGATCGTCATATTCAGGGAAGTCACCTGGTCAGGGCTTCTCTGAGTTGGTGGCTGAGATCCCCGGCTCTTCAGTCCAGGAAGTCGTTCCTTCCCTTCCATTGGACTGTGATTACGACGGACGCCAGCCTCCCAGGTTGGGCGGGAGTCTGGGGAGTCCAGTCGGCCCAGGGTCGCTGGACTCCGGACGAATCCAGTCTGCCGATCAATGTCCTGGAACTTCGGGCGATCAGACTGTGTCTCTCCTCGTGGTTGAGGAGGCTACAAGGCCACCCGATCAGGATTCAGTCGGACAATGCCACGGCGGTGGCTTATGTCTATTATCAGGGGGGAACAAGGAGCTTGGCTGCAACGTCTGAGGTTGCACACATCCTACGGTGGGCGGAAAGAAGCGTGCTGGCTCTGTCGGACGTCTACATTCCGGGCGTAGAAAACTGGCAGGCGGACTATCTGAGTCGCCAGCTGCTAGACCAGGGGGAATGGTCATTGCATCCGGTGGTGTTTCAACTCCTTTGCCAGAGGTGGGGCACACCGGACGTGGACCTTTTGGCCTCTCGACTCCAGAGATCCCTGGGCAGATGCATTGGTGGCCCCGTGGGGTCAGTATCGGCTAATTTATGCCTATCCCCCCACTGAAGTTGCTTCTTCGTCTGCTCCGCAGAGTGGAGATCGAGGGGATCCCAGTGATTCTAATCGCTCCATATTGGCCCCGGCGTCCTTGGTACGCCAACCTTGTGCGCCTGGTGGCGGATGCACCCTGGCGGCTGCCAATGCGGGAGTACCTGTCTCGAGGTCCCATTTATCCTGCTTTACAGTTGCTTGCTTTAACGGCATGGCTATTGAAAGCTAGTTACTAAGGGACCAAGGTCTTTCGGATTCGGTAATTTCAACCATGCTGAGGGCACAGAAATTTTCTTCCAGGAAGATCTACCATCCTACTTGGAAGGCCTATATCTCTATGTGTGAGGAGATGGAGTGGCGTCCACAAACGTATTCGGTTTCCAGGGTCCTGCTGTTTTTAAAAGCATGGAGTGGATCAGAAACTTGCCTTAAGCACCATTAAGGGTCAGATTTCAGCCTTGGCTGTTTTCTTTCAACGGCCTTTGGCGACCCATTCCCTGGTGGGTACTTTTGTGCAGGGGGTTCGACGTGTGCTTCCCTCAATTAGACCACCTCTTCCTCCATGGGATTTGAATCTGGTGCTCTTGGTTCTTCAGGAACCTCTCTTTGAGAACATCAGAGAGTTTCTTCTCTTGACACTATCTCAGAAGGTGGCCTTTCTAGTGGCCATTACACCTGTCAGAAGGGTTTCTGAATTGGCGGCCTTGTCTTGCAAGTCACCATACTTGGTCCACCATAAGGATAAAGCGGTGCTACGCCCGCAGCCTTCCTTTCTTCCGAAGGTGCTTTCGGCCTTTCACCTAAATGAGGACATTGTGCTGCCGTCCTTGTGTCCTCGGCCGTCGCATCCCAGAGAGACTGCGCTCCATACTTTAGACGTGGTACGTGCCTTGCGGGTGTACTTGTCTGTTACAGCTACGTTTCGGAGGTCTGACTCAAGGTTTGTGTCGGTGTCTGGTCCTCAAAAGGGCCTGGCGGTCTCGTCGGCCACCATTTCTCGGTGGATCAGGCAGACCGTCATACAGGCCTATGCCCTTAATGGGCGGACATTCAACCAGGGCAATTGGTGCTTCCTGGGCTTTCCGACATCAAGCGTCTGTCTCACAGGTGTGCAAGGCGGCGACTTGGTCGTCCGTGCACACTTTCTCAAAATTTTACAAGGTTGATGTGAGTGCATCTTCAGATGCTTCCTTCGGCCGCAAGGTTTTGCAGGCGGCTGTTTAGGGTTGCAACTCCTCCGTTGAGGAGCTCTGCTTGTTTGGGGTGAAGTTAATTATTTTTTGATACTGTTCCCACCCTCGGTTTTTTTTTTTTACACTGCTTGGGTACGTCCCATATGTCCAGACTTGAGAAGGCTGTGTCTGTCCATAGACGAAAAGAGAAAATAGGATTTTTTGTACTCACCATAAAATCCTTTTCTCTGTCGTCATGGACGGACATGACACCCACACCTCCTTTTTTAGGTTTGTTCTGCTTGTTACGAACTGAGCTGCTGACTGCATGGCGGAAGGTTATGTCTAGGGGGACCGCCCCCTGGGCGGGGCTGTTCAACTCTGATTAATGTAAAATGTGTTTAAATATTTTACATGTTCTGCCTAGTCCTCTCCTATGAACAGGAACATAACCCATATGTCAAGACTTGAGAAGGCTGTGTCCGTCCATGGACGACAGAAAAGGATTTTACGGTGAGTACAAAAAATCCAATTTTTTGCACATTTCCTTATTTCTCTGTGTCCAATTTATCCATCACACACGGTCTAAACATAATCACCCTACAATCCTGTAAAGTAGGATGGTTGGACTAAATCTATTAGGTCAATCTAACCTTTTTTGCTCCCAGCAAACAATTTCCCATCTGCTAAGTGCTACCTGTGGCCTCTCATTCACTTTCAAGGGGTAAAGTAATAAACACCTAGATGGGCACAATACCCTAGTGGTCACCGATATAAAGTTCATAAATTACACTTATTTTAGTAGTACATTTCCAACCATGCTGGATATGAGACTAAGCTTCCTCCAGTGGTATATTCTAAAACTCTTTAACCACAGATGGCCCATTGGGAAACTGATCTGGGTATTTCCTTTTCAGTAGAAGACTGGTGTACCATGATAGACAACCTGCGCAAGAGCAATAAAGCCACTCCTATAAAAATCTTCTCTAGATGGTACCTCACACCAGCCAAGCTACACACGTTCTATCCTTCTGTCTCCCCAAATTGCTTTAGGGGCTGTGATGAGCAGGGCACCATCTTCCACACCTTTTGGAGCTGTAAACTTTTAAATAATTGGCGCAATGTCGTAGATTTGAGAGTTCATCCAAACAGAAAATAAACCTTAACCCCCAAACCTGTATTGTATACGCCAACATTCCTAATATCCCCATACATTGTATGAGACTATTTCACTCTTTATGCAGCTGTGTCCAATGAATGATAGCTTTTAATTGGAGATCTAGTGTTCTGCCTTGGTCACAGGTGCTGGCTAGAATGGAAATGATAAAGATTTCGGAGTGGATTTTTCATACCCTCCATGATTCCAAACATATATATATATGAGAATAAATGGACTTACTGGAATGATACCTAATAAGTTGCTTATCATGGTTCTCTACCTGCTAAATCCGGTCCCAATGTCAACCCTTGCTATTAGTTGTACATCTTTTAACTGTACTATCTTTCAAGACTGAATATTGTATGCTAATATTAATATACCATATCTGTACTAGTAATATTCATTTCCAATAATGTGTTATGTTGATGATTACTTCCATTGACTGTGATTGTACTTTTTGAAATTTCAAATAAAACTTTTGTAAACAAAAAAAAATCTCTTTAACCACTTAAGCCCAGAGGATATAACCATGTAATTCACACTTTTCAGATGGCTTATCTAATAGACACCTAAAATTGAGAAGATGGAGCTTTAATGAGAATCAATTTCCCAGGACAGAAATAGGGAAACTCCTATGTTCTGCATGTTGTAAAAATGTAATTCCAATATACCATACTTCTGACAAAGTTTGGAAAATATTAAGAGGAAACTATTGGGATGTAGGACATCTTGTACCAACTTCTCTCCAAATATGAAAAACTCGAGTTTGCCTTCCCAAAGACAAAAAAAATGTGAAGAGGGATCTTCAATAATTCTTCAACCTCTCTCTCTACATGATGTCAAAATATCCTGCAAAAGTAAATTATTTTTTAATATGTATAGGGAGAGTCCAAAAAGGCGTATGCAAAAGACCCACAGTACACCATGGTTCTACCATCTGAGACTCCATAGAATGTTAGTATAGTATAATGTGTTATTAACCCCATCCCTAACTTGGTGTACCAAGCAAGCCAAATTGCATATGCAAAGATTTGGAAGAATAATACCTAATGAACATTTTAGGCATGTTTAATCTCTTTAGAGCAATTCTAGGCCTTTTACCTTGACACAAAGAAAAGGCCTAATTTAACCTCTCTATCTGTTTTAACAGTAGGGGAATCGTCAGGAGCGGATATAGCAACCTAGCCAAACAAATCATTTTAATCAAATGACACCTGTCCAACATGGAATGGGAAGGTCTTTTCATTGCCGTAGTTCAGATATTATTTTATTCGTTATGGGGAGGTAATTAAGAGTGTATGTCATAAATTATTTTTAGGTATCAAAATCCCCAAATATTTATAGTAATTCTGGACTCTTAGAGCCAGTTCACACAGGGGCAACAACACGACTTTGGGGGCGACTCGGCAAGGCGATCTCGAGACGACTTGAGAGGCGACTTGCAAAATGACTTCTGTATTGAAGTCAATGCAAGTCGCCCCCAAAGTCGTATAAGAACCTTTTTCTAAGTCTGAGCGACTTGCGTCGCTCCTCTTCGAACAGTTCTATTGAATAGAGCGAAACGCGACTTGTCAGGCGGCTGAGTCGCCTGACGAGTCACCCCAGTGTGAACCGGCTCTTAAGCTACTCACTCACCCAGTATACATCTTTTTTAGGAAGAAATATGTACAGTACCGGGAGGTGGTTTTCCCATCCTATCAGGAAGCGGCCATCGCGGGGCGGCCTTTTTTCTTTTTTTGTTTATTTTGCAAAAAATAAAAACCCCAGTAGTTATTAAATACCACCAAAAAGCTCTCTTTGTGTGAAAAAAATGATAAAAATGTAGTTTGGGTAGTGTTGCATGGCCGTGGAATTGTCAATCGAAGTGTGACAGCACTGAAAGCTGAAAATTGGCCTGGGCAGGAAGGGGGTAAAAGTTCCCTGTATTGAAGTGGTTAAAATATATAACATCCATTATAATTCTAGAACGAGTAAAAATAAGACTAAGTAAATTATACATCTATTTTGAGCCCCCTGCCCAGTCCATTCCAATGGAAAGCTCTTAATTGTGCAGTAGCAAGAAAAAGCATATGAACCCCTTGGAATTAAGTTTTTCTGCAGCAATTTGTTATAAAATGTGATCTTCTCCTCATCTACTGTAAGATGCAACAGACAAACACAATAGGGGGAATCCAATAAAGCTGCTGCTCCACATTTCTGTTGATAATCCCTCTTGTAGTATTGCGCCAAATTCATAAAGCATTTGGAACACTTTTGCTTCAGACAGCGACTAGTGCACCAAATTCAGGTACTTCTAAAATTCTCCGCTTTTACATTGTGTTGCATTGAACGCGCCAACTGTATAAATAGTGCTAATCAGGACCTACTCTTTTGGTGTACAGATTTTGCGAACGTGTCTCGTGCATTCTAAAAGTGGCACAGCATGAACTAAATTCAAAGTACAAGTTCCAGGCCGGTACATGAATTTGGCGCATACTTCACCACTTTTAGAATGCACGAGAGACACTTTTGCAAAAATCAGTCTGCGCCTTTCTTTATGAATCCCAGGGAATGTGGTTGTAAAGTCAGAATTTTTATTTATTTTTTTATCTTAAAGCGGAGTTCCACCCTTTTTTTATGTTTATTAAAAGTCAGCAGCTACAAAAAGTGTAGCTGCTGGCTTTTAATAAACATACACTTACCTGCTCCACTGTCCAGCGACGCGCCGCCTGGAGCTCCGCTCCTCTCCCCCCTCCTCCACCGGTGCGTCCATTCACAGTGTGGGCACCCGGCCGTGACAGCTTTCGGCTTCACGGCCGGGCACTCACTGCGCATGCGCGAACGGCGCAGCGCTCTGTGAGTGGACAGGCGACCGCCTGGGACCTGTCACGTCCCAGGTGATCGCCTACAGGGAGGAGCCGCCACAAGGCGATATGACGTATCGCCTAGGCGGCTCCAGGGCGGAAGGAGGAAGTGGGACGTCCCACTCCTACTGAAGCCCCCACTCCCCCCCAAAAAAAATTACATGCCAAATGTGGCATGTAAGGGGGTGAGGAGTGGAATAAAAAAATTGGGTGGAACTCCGCTTTAATGCATTAAGATAAAAAGCCTTCTGTGTGCAGCAGCCCCCTTAATATTTGCCTGAGCCCCATCTAGATCCAGCAATGTTGTAGGAGTGTCTCAGCTGCCCGGGACTCCCCTCCTCATTGGCTGAGACAACAGAGCGGTGCCATTGGCTCACCCTGCTGTCAGTCAGTCAATGAGGAGAGTAAGGGTGCGGCTCCATGTCTGAATGGACACTGAGTTTTGGCTCGGCTCGTGTGCCCCTATAGCAAGCTGCTTGCTGTGGGGGCACTCCAACAGTAGGGGGAGGGTCCAGGAGCACTGAAGAGGGACCCGAGAAGATAAGGATCCAGGCTGCTCTGTGCAAATCCACTGCACAGAGCAGGTAAGTATAACATGTTTGTTCCTTTCCTGAATGCACCCTGCTGCACAATGCTGGAGGGGAAAAAATGTACTAATTACGTCAAAAGCTAATTGGAGACAGTAGTTTGCACACCTGGAGTCCAAATAATGAAATTAATTTAAAGGTGTGGTTTAGCGCTAGTTGATAATAGGGGTGCAACGGATCAAAAAACTCACGGATCGGATCGATCCTCGGATCAGGGGTCACGGATCGGATCATTTTCGGATCGGCAAAAAAAAAAAAATTACTAATATCCACGTAATTTCCCCCTCACTTTAATATCCATAATCTTCCCCCCCCCCCTGTAATATCCACAATCTTCCCCCCCTGTAATATCCACAATCTTCCCCCCCTGTAATATCCACAATCTTCTCCCCCTGCAATATCCACAATCTTCCCCCCCTGCAATATCCACAATCTTCCCCCCCTGTAATATCCACAATCTTCCCCCCCTGTAATATCCACAATCTTCCCCCCCCCTGTAATATCCACAATCTTCCCCCCCCTGTAATATCCACTATCCACAATCTTCTACCCCCTGTAATATCCTCAATCTTCTCCCCCTGTAATATCCACAATCTTCTCCCCCTGTAATATCCACAATCTTCTCCCCCTGTAATATCCACAATCATCTCCCCCACTTACCTTTCTCTCCCGCCGGCCAGTTCAGATCCACGAGCAGCGAGGGTGAGGGGTGATGACGGCAGCACGCACAAGGCGGCCGCCGCCGGGTGTACCAAGATGGTCGCGGCTCCGGAGCTAGGCCGAAGCCGCGGCCTTTCCTAAGGCTGAGGCCGCGGATTGCGGTGTGTGCCGATCTGAACGGGGTGACCCGTTCGGATCACGGATCGTCACCAATCCGTTGCACCACTAGTTGATAAGGCTGTCCATACATGACTTGAATCTCAGCTGCTTCAGCAGGGACTGGCTGAGGTTCAAACTGTTAATGAGCAGGCTGAATGTACACAGTTGATTGATCAATCAACTTGGGTACAACCAGCGTGCCGGATCCGCTTCCAAGTGTCGCAAACGGCTGCTACACCCGCTAGCAATAATCGTGGTCTTCCCCCTGGATACAAAGCAATCTCAGTGTTTAGACCAATATTTCTCAACTCCAGTCCTCAAGGCGCACCAACAGGTCATGTTTTCAGAATTTCCCTCAGATGAAACAGCTGTGGTAATTACTAAGGCAGGGAAACTGATCAAATCACCTGTGCAAAATAATGGAAAGCATGAAAACATGATCTGTTGGGGTGCCTTGAGGACTGGAGTTGAGAAACACTGGTTCTCGACATCCATTAGTCAACAGTGTTGCGGGGCAGGAGGTGTGTTAGGGCTAGAGAATAACTTCATCTCTCCTCATCTCAATAACATAGAGGGGAGGTGTTCTGTAATGTACTGAGGTGAGTTAAACAGTTTCCCCTTACTTTTTATTCATGTTGCTCTTTTCTTTTTTTCACTAAGCAAACTTTCTGTGGACTTGCATGCACTCCGAGTGACTAAAGGGCAGTATGTCAGCACAATGTGCATTCTTCGCATGGCAGGTTGCATTTCAAATTGGGAGCATATAGGAAAGTGTGGTATTGCTGCTCCAAAAAAAAACTCATGTTGATACCATATTAAAGGATAGGAGCTGCTAAATATTACACTTTTGCTCTAAAATTTTGATACACTTTAAAGTGGTTGTAAACCTCAAAGGAAAAATTAATAAAGCATATACTTCTATAGTGTGTACTTGCCTCAATCCAAAAAAACAAGTGCGATTTCTAGCCTTTCGGCTTTCTGCATGACCCACTTCTGATCTCCAGCACACAGCAGGTGATAGTCTCCACTGTGAATGTTTCCTGTGAGAGGGGGCTGTGTCATTTTCCTCCACTCGAATCTCAGTTTACACTCAACTCTGCTTTCTGTGCTGAGCTTTGTGTGACATCCGATTCCTGCCTCCTGAAGCTCAGAAAGGTTGTGTAAACTGTGCACTTTGGCTGTAGAGGAGAGGCCTCAGATAATTGGGTACAACTTATGTAGGAGGATATGTTTCATCTCTGTATCACCTGAGGCTAGTCACTCTACTGGGTATATGTAAATGTTTACAACCACTTTAAATGAAAGTAGAAAATTTAAATTAAACTTCTTGACATTACAGGAACTTGTGCAGTGACGTTTGGTTTATATGTTTCTGTTAGGAGCACTTTAAATCATTTTCATATTCTACGTGGTGGTTTGCAGAAGAGGCAGTCACCCTTGCAATATTTTCACTAATGTCTAATGTTCAGTAAACCGAAAATGCTTGTGTTTGCCAATTTGAAAAATTCCAGTACATGTATTGGGATATTTGACATTTTATCTACAGACCACAAGAAATGGCACTTATTGACCCCCCCCCCTCCTGCTCTTATTTGGTGGTCCTTCAATGGTTTTATGGGCCTGGACCCAATCACTGATTGGCTGTCAGGGTTGTCCATGAGCTGCCTGTGACTCAGCTGCCATGGACACACATGTGCAGTGTGTGGGCATTAAGGCTCACCTCCCTGCTGCCGTGCATATGCATTAGTGGTCAGCAAGAGGTCAAGGTGCAAAGCAAATGTTACCGGTCATCTCAAGTTGTTTGTGAGATTGAATGCAGTTCCCTATTTAGTACCCATATAAACACGTATGTGTTTCATGGCAATACACAATTCTGCTGTGGAATTTAAATGATGATCCGGTGGTATTCACCACTTCCTACCGGACGGACGTCCATGGACGTCCTTAACTTTCAGTACGGATATCTGAATGATGCCTGCAACTACTGCTACTGCAGACTTCTGGGCTCTGATGAAGAAGCCTTGCGCTTTGAAACGTGTCAGTCGGCAGTGACCCCATCACACCCTCCATGACCACTCGGAGTGCGGTTTGGGTTTCACATGCTGTAGCCACCTTTGGATTAACTTTCCTACTGCTTGCCTTTCTACTACGATTGTGAGTAGTTTTTATATTGTATTTTAATAAAATCTATCCAAACGGTAATACATTAGGCTGGTGTGCCCTTGTTTTCTTTTCGTTTGTTACCAGGATACCCCTATCCATGAAGGGCAGCAAGGCCAGTGTCATCGTTACGGACTTTTGACTGCTTGACATTCCACTCTTGCGCAGAAGTGTTTTGTTTTTCTGTTATCAAAAATCATTAAGATATCGTCTTTTAGAGCCGGCGATTCTGTGCACCGTAAGAACGATCATAGCGGCTGTTCTGCCGCTTGATCGTTCTTACGGGTGGCGAGAGGGGCTTCTACCGACTCACCACTGCGATCGGTGAGTCGGAGAACAGATCCGCCGGCCCCGGATGGTGATCAGAGATTTCCGGCGGACAAGATGGTCGCCAGAGTCTCTATGATCATTCGGAGGCCGGGCGTGATGTTATGTCACGCCCCACCTCTGCATTCAAAAAACCGGCAGCGCCTTGGCTGGGAAGCCAGGATCGTTTCTTTTTTTTTTAATTTGTTTTTATTTCAGGCTTCCCAGCCTAGAGGTGAGATGTGGGGTCTTATTGACCCCATATCTCACTGTAAAGGGGACCTGTCATGCTTATTCCTATTACAAGGGATTTTTACATTCCTTGTAATAGGAATAAAAGTAAAACTTTGTACTTTGACACTTTAAAAAAAAAATGATCAAAGTGCCCACTGTCCCCGGTAGCTTACACGCAGAAGCGAACGCATACGTAAGTCCCGCCCACATATGAAAACGGTGTTCAGACCACACTTGAGGTATCGCTGCGAACGTTAGAGCAAGAGCAATAATTCTAGCCCTAGATCTCCTCTGTAACTCAAAACATGCAACCTTTAAAAAAATTTAAAGCGTCGCCCATGAGGATTTTTAAGTACCGAAGTTTGACGCCATTCCACGAGCGTGTGCAATTTTGAAGGGTGACATGTTGGGTATCTATTTACTTGGCGTAACATCATCTTTCACATTATGCAAAAAAATTGGGCTGACTTTAATGTTTTTTTTTTTTTTTAGTTCATGAAACCGTTTTTTTCCTCCATAAAAAGGCATTTGAAAAATTATTGCGCATATACCGTGCGAGATAAAAAGTTGCAATGAACGCCATTTTATTCCCTAGGGTGTCTGCTAAAAAAACCAAATATATATATATATATATATATATTTATTATTTATATATATATATATTTTATTTATTTATTGTTTGGGGGTTCTGAGTAATTTTCTATCAAAAAAATTATGATTTTTGCATGTAGGAGAGGAGTGCCAGAATAGGCCCGGTAAGGAAGTGGTTAAGGGGACAATTGTTTACCAAGTAACTCATTTTAGAAACCTTTACACCATACAATGTATGTAATACTTTACGTATATACGCAAACATTTCCTTCCATTTGCAGCACTTTACTCATTGGCCCTTTTTTTCCTTCTTTTTTTCCCCTTTCTTTCTAGGCTAAAGAAAAGCAAACAAGAAGAGCGCAGGAAGCAAAATAAAAAAATAAAAAATCTTGCCGAAGGCAAAAAAAGAAACAAGTGTAGCTTCTTTTGCATAGTTCTTGAGGAAATCAGCAATCAAAGACTTTTTATGTTATTCACATGTATTGCAAATATTCCAGTTCTTTTATACATATATTTATCACTATTTGAATTCCTACTGCTGGCACACATTTACAGTTATTACAGAAAGCCCTGTACAGATTGTGTTACTATTAAAATGTGTTTACAAATATAGTGGAAGATGATGCATGGACTTGTCCATTATTAACAGAAATACCTAAAACTTATTAGGCTCCATTTACACCGGAGTGTGGGTGGAATCACCGCGATTCCTCCTGGGATTTCAAATCGCTGTAAAACATGGGATGTGTCTGCGCTGTCATTACTTCTAATGGCACCCCAATCACGCCATGAATGTCAAAAAGGAACAAATTCTTCTTTTTCGCTACAGCGTTGCAATTTTGCCGCGTGGCGAAATCGGCGTGTTATTAGAAGTAATGGCATTGGAAATGCACCCCATGTTTTTCAGCGATTTGAAATCGCGGGCGGAATTGCAGAAATTCCGCCCACGATCAGCTCTGAATGGAGCTTTTTTTTTTTTTTTTCATCCTTGTGGGGTTTTTTTATGATTATTTTGTATTTTACCCTTATTGACATTCCTTTTACATTTGGATAACCATGACAATTATTCACTCTCTCAAACTCATCCCTATGTATTGTTCTGTTTAAAAAAAAAAAAAAATCTTTTTGTGTGCCTAGTTGTTTAGGTCCCTCCTTTTTACCATGACGTTATTTTGTATGGTGTAATTGACAACTTGCTTACAAGTGTGCTTTCCTATTACAGTTATACTGGGGATTTTTGTCCAACATTTTCATTTTCTTACTAAATAAAATGTTCATTTTAATTTAATGACATGGAGAAGGATGATGAAAGAGGCCTTTGGTGTTTGCAAATTAAATGGAAACCAAACCTCTTTTCCTAAGTCATCCTCCAGGGCGGTCACATGAAAAATAGGCTCCTTCTCCTACAGGAAACCCAAGCACACAGAGAAATTGGTAGTTCCCCACCCACTACTGCCCTTCAGTTCTTGTGCTTCCTGAACTCCTGTAGGCACACGCACAGCAACTACCGTTTTGTTTTATGATTAACCTTTCACCTAGGAGGTACCTGGGAATGCCTTGCCAGACCTCTCTGGCATCAACAGGTGAGGTCCTGTGCCAAGAGTCGGGTTGCATTTGCGACATCCTCCCTGATTGTGACCTTTGGTTCTTCTTCGCCCCCACCTTTCCTGCTGAGGCTGCCAGTATGGCAAAAGTTTGTGCAGGGGTGAGGAGATCCATCTGGGGAGTTCTGATGGGCAGGTGAGGTGCCATTACAGAGGCTCCTTAGTAAACACCAACAGTATAGGTGAAGATGTGCATGCCTGCCAAGGTCCATCCAGTTTCCGGGCAGAATGGGACGTACATCACTTCCATTGGTTCTTGGAGGTGCATTAGTGGTGATCGCTCTCAATACAGCATGCATTGCAAAGCCTAATATGTGTGGCACAATTAGATGTTTTTAAATGTATTTTATTAAAGTGGAGTTCCACCCAAAACGGCAACTTCCGCTTGTTAATTACACACCCCCCCCCGGGATGGGTTAACGGGGACCTGTTTTTGACAGGTTCCTTTCACCGCTTCCGGGAAACGTGGCTATATCTCGAAAGTTCGCCACCTTCCTCCATCGCCGGGACATTCGAACAGTGCAGCGCGCTTTGTGCATGCACAGTAGGGAACCAACTGTGAAGCCAAAGGGCTTCACTACCGGGTTCCCGTAACAGCAATGGAGGGTGGCTGCACCCGACAATCGATCTGAAGATCGGCTGTGGTGCGGTCATTGCGGGCTCCCTGGACAGGCAAGTGTCCATATATTAAAAGTCAGCAGCTGTAGTATTTGTAGCTGCTTACTTTAAATTTTCTAGGTGTGGGCGCTGGCGGACCTCCACTTTTAAGCTGATAAAGTCTATATATGATAGCATAGTGCAGGTGACAGGTTTCCATTTAAGGAGACATCAGGTGTATATTGGTCCACTAATGTCATTTCTGATGATCAAACACAAACTGTAGGTAGTTTTTTTTTTCCTTTTAAAGATCTATAGTCACAGCATTTATTTTTTTTACATCAACATTGTATTTGAAAAACAAATGATATTTTTGACAATCCAATATAAGCTTACATTAAAAATGTCCTTTCATGTCTGTAGGCCATCTCTTTTACTCTTTTTCATGGACTCCCTGCAGCTTCTCCTCTGCTGTACTTTCAGTTTTCTAAGAACTACAGAACTACATATCCCATGGTACCTTGGTACCTGCAAGCTGTGATTCCTGTACTGACTGCCTCTTGAAATTTCTCCTCCCAGCACCTCGGTAATTCAAGAGGTAGGCTCTGTGACAAAGCAGTACTTACTAACCGGGCATGTTGCATGTAGCTACGTCAGACCAGCATTCAAGCTTTTGGTCTCGAGGAGAGGACTCTCCTACTTTTATTTGAAATCTCACTTAACCACTTGCTTACTGGGCACTTAAACCCCCCCCCCCCCCCCCTCCAGTCCAGACCATTTTCAGCTTTCAGTGCTGTCGCACTTTGACAATTGTGCGGTCATGCAACACTGTACCCAAATGAAATTTTTATCATTTTTTTTTTCAGACAAATAGAGCTTTCTTTTGGTGGTATTTGATCACCTCTGAGGTTTTTCTTTTTTGCTTAAAAAAAATTAGACAGATTTAAAAATTATATATATTTTTTTTTTAGAAAATTTTGCAAATGGATAATTTTTTCTCCTTCATTGATGTACGCTGATGGGCACGGGTGGGCACTGATCGGTTACACTGGGCAGCATTACTAGGTGGCACTGATTGGCATCACAGGTGGGCATTGATAGGTGGCACTGCGGGCATTGATAGGTGGCACTGGCAGGCAGTATTTTTGGGCACAGAGGAGGCGGATGTGCCTCCTTCCTCTTCGGGTCCGATGTACCTTGTAAATAAGCTGGTGATCGTTTTTCTTTTCTCCTTACGCTGTAAGCGTGAGGAGAAAAAAAAAACGATTACCGATCCTTTGTTTACATCATGTGATCAGCTGTCATTGGCAAGGGGCCGGGACCAGCCCCTTACACGGATCTGTGATCCACCGAGACTCGGTGATCACAGCGCGCCCTGTGCAAAGGGGGGGACGTCTATTGGCGGCCTCCCGAATTTTCAGGCCCGCGCTGTAGCCATCATTTGACTATAGCGCGGGCCTCTAGTGGTAACGAAGACTGAAAGCGCTTCTTGGACCTTTTATCATAAAGTTTCACAGGTTTTGATCTTCTGTTTCCTGTGTTCTTTATGGAAAAAACAAAATACTCATTGAAAATCTTTTTCTCATGTGCTTATGTCCATTGCTATTGGTACTGTTTGCTACAAAACTGGCACACGTGGGTTATGGGAGGAGTAATGCCCCGGACTGGCCTACAGTTTTTTTTGTTTGCCAGTGTCCTGTCCTTCTGTAAGTGGTAGTATACGCTACTTGTCTTAGGTTAATTTGTCCCTCAAGGGGCCCCTTAAAATTATTTTACAGTTAGTATTACAAATCGTATTTTTTTATGTTTTTTGCATTGCAGTGACACCTGTAAATAATACCCTTGATATTTTTTATATGTTCTATATTAAGACCCCTCTGGCCCAATATAAGAATAGGTTTAGGCTGTAAGTCAAAAACCCAAAATAAAAGGTGTGTGTGTGTATATGTATATATATATATATATAATGTGTGTGTGTGTGTGTGTATATATACATATATATATGTGTGTGTGTGTATATTTTGTGTATGTAAGCTATTTAAGAGTTTGAAGTCCAAAGCCTAGTACCCACTGTGTCATTTCTTTTCATCCAACCTGGCAGGGCTGAAGGAAGAAAAACTGACAGCTCAGGAGGAGCCACTGTACTAACTATCTGACATAAGTACAGAGATCTCCCCTGCTGTTCTATTGTGCTCTGACAGGGGGACGCCCCCCCCCCCCCTGCCAGAAAACTGCTGATCGGCAGACCTTTTTCAGTCATGCCCCTTTGACAGAAACCGGCCGAACCATCTCCAGTACACACTGGCTGAATGTTGGTCGGTTTCTATTGGAAGGCAGGCCATAGATGATGTTATTTTTTTTCCTGCAACCGCGCTCAATTCCACCATCAACAGTCTTTATTGATGGGGAAATCCTTCCCGTGGAGATATTATGTTTTCCTGGTGAGGCGCTGGAAGCAGTCCCTGCCAGGAGAACACGGGTTCAGCAGGACCGGATGGGCAGGCTGATTGTACCCAAGTCGATCAATCGATAGACTTGAATAAAACTAGAATGCCGGATTTTCAGCATGCAATTATTGCCAGTAGCTATGGCCGCTAGCAATAATCACTATTTGATGCATCTATGGTCGGCTTGAGGCTATTGCGAATTGGATGCGGGTTTCTCCGCATCCAATTCACATCACAGGAGATTGTGACCGGGTCTCTATAGAGCCGGTTCACACATCTCCGAAGCGGCTCTGGTGCAAATTGCACAGGAGTCCCGTGCATCTTCGGGTCCGAATTCAGCCAAAAATTTGAGCTGAAATCGGACCTGAAACAGTGAATGGAGACGAAGCGGTCTCCAGGTTTGTGCTGCGGTGTGAACCCAGCCTAAGTCCACCTTTAATACAAAAATAATAAATGCACATATTTATGGATGCATACTGTATCCATGTGCATTTACTATTTTATTTTTTCCACAGGAGCCTGCAAAGCATTGCATCCATGGTCAGGCTCTTCCTCTGATTCCAAATGGGGCCTAATAAAGGTTGTGTAAGCAGTTTAAGGAAGAGCATTAACCCTTTGATGCAAACAAGTACTATTTATAAGGTCAAATGCACTTAAGACAGCATTTCTCAATATTTTTCAATAGCAACACCCTATAAAAGTATACAAAAGCTTATAGCACCCAGTCTAAAATATAAAAAAAAACAATAAATGTTACTTGATAGAATAAGCCAGTTGTTTGTCTTTACCTACAACTTGGAATAAGGGTAGTAAAGGATTTGGTAAAGCCAAAAGGAATCAAGTTTTGTCTTTCGTTCATGGACGGACACAGCAGTAATCTTGACAAAGTGGGTATTGGCCTTCATTTAGGAGTGACTAGGCAGAAAACTTGTTAGAAAGCGTAAGGCCCCTTTCACACTGAGGCGCTTTGCAGGCGCTATTGCGCTAAAAATAGCGCCTGCAATGCGCCCCAAAAAAGCCGCTCAATAGTATCCAATGTGAAAGCCCGAGGGCTTTCACACTGGAGTGTTGCGCTTACAGGAGGGTCAAAAAAACACCTGCAAGCCGCATCTTTGAGGGGCAATAGGAGCGCTAAAAATAGCACTCCTATAGCGCCCCTGCCCATTGAAAACAACGGGGTAGCGCCTCCAATACGGCAGCAAAACGCTGCAAAGAGGCGTTATTGCGGGCGGTTTTGGCCGCTAGCGGGGGTTAAAATACCCCCGCTAGCTCCCGCAAATCGTGGCAAAAAACGGTATAGCGGCGCTAAAAATAGCGCCGCTATACATCCAGCGCCTCAGTGTGAAAGTAGCCTTAATCACATCAACCACAGTACAGTGCCACCCAGGGGGTGGTCCCTCTGGGTACAACCCCTCTCCCTGCATCTCGCAGCTCAGTTTTTTTCTGCCTAGCATAGGAGAAGGACATGGCTCCCTTCTGGCCCTTAGGTCCTGGGGATTTTTTTTTTCAATTTTTTCTGCGTTTTTTGTTCCTGCGATCTTCGATCAACTGCCGACTGGGTGACAGGCTGGATCCCAGATCCTTGAGTCTCCAGTTTCGGTCATCGAGCGTGTGCCGACCTTAGCTACTCGCTGGGTCGTCCACGACATGCCTGTCGCTCTACGGGTGGCTCGTGAGCTATGCGCTCCAGGGCATGCATATGACCGGTCTTTACGGCCGAGTCACGGCATGCCGGGCCAACCGTCACCTCCGTAACTGCGCGGAAGATGGTCTGTCTGGGATGCTTCCAGCATAGTCCACGCAGGAAGGGTAAGTAGAAATCCCCTGCTTCGGCAGGAGGACATAGCTGGACATTCCCGGGGAGGTCGAGTAGGGGGTTCCATCCTTCGTTTCCTCTCTCCCTTCCTTCCCTCCTCCCTAGGCTCTCTGAGCTAGGCTGGGGGCCGGGGGTTCACCTGAGGGGGGGCTCCATCAGGGGTGGGAACTGCGCTGTACGTCCGCTTACTTGGGTGCTAGTGGGCTGCCATTAAGAGTGTCAGTTTTGCTTACCTGTGTTTTTCTCACTCCATGCTGTCGGTGGCCATTTTCTTGTGGTCTGCGCCTGTTTGGCCTCTATCTGCCGCTCGGTGGCCATTTTCTTGTGGTCTGCGCCGTTCTTCAGGACAGCAGCTCGGCGGCCATTTTATGGAGGTCTCTGGCCTCTAGTTTGCATGTTTCCGGCGCAAAACAGACACGCTGACGGAGGGTCAGCCTGACACTGGCGGCTGTGGAGAGAGCAACTCAGGCGGGAGACAGACGGCAGCAGTAGCAGTGACCGTTGTAAGGGTGGTAAGTCCTCTGGGGGGGGGCGGCGGCGGCTCATCTCTGTAGCAGCTAGGAGGGTGGGCTGTTGATACCTTGCCTGGAGTCCCTGTGGGTGTCAGGCGCGTGGGTCAACATGGCATCAGAAGCAGATGCTTTTTCCCCTTAGTTGACAACTGGTGCCCCTGCACCCGATGTATCAGTGGACTCCAAAATTAAGGATGCCACAGGAGGTAAGAGCCCGCTGCTCCCGCAGTCCAAAAAGAGTAAAGAGCCACGCCATAGGCAAGGGCCCTCATTTACCGCGCACAAGCGTTTTTTTTTGTCCTACCAGTGCTGCAGGTAAAAGATCCCAGGCTGATAAAGCGCCTGCTGAGGGACAGAAGCGTCCCTGGTTTCACAAGCCTGCGAACAAATCTGCGTCAGCGTGAATGTCTGCCCCCACCCATCTCTCGGGTGGGGGGACGTCTTTGCGAATTTGTGACTCGGTGGACATCTCTGATCTCTGACCGGTGGGTTTGCAAAGTAATTTCCTCAGGCTACAAGATAGTTTCACATATAACATAAACAATAGATGAATTGAGCGCGCTCTGGATTAGGAAATACAAAAGAAAAAAACAAACATAAAACGGGGCTGACAGAATGGGAATGGAACTTAAATAGGCTGTATAAAAACACACATTAAAAGTCCATATCAATTAGTCCATGTGTGGAATAGCTTGAAGACTATCCGCAAGGAAGGCTGCCAGCTTACAGATAGAAGTGATCTGAAATAAGACAGGAAGAGGAAAAAAGAAGCGCCTTCTAAGCGTAGTAGTATCAGAAATGTATTAACCACTTAAGCCCCGGACCATTTCGGGCCATTAGGACCAGGCCTGTTTTTGGGATTCGGCACTGCGCTGCTTTAACTGTAAATTGTGCGGACATGCAATGTTGTACCCAAATGAAATTTGCGTCCTTTTCTTCCCACAAATAGAGCTTTCTTTTAATGGTATTTGATTGCCTCTGCGATTTTTATTTTTTGCGATATAAACAGAAAAAGACCGAAAATTTTGAAAAAAAATTATATTTTCTACTTTTTGTTATAAGAAAAATCGAATAAACTCAATTTTAGTCATACATTTAGGCCAAAATGTATTCAGCCACATGTCTTTAGTAAAAAAAATGTCAATAAGCGTATATTTATTGGTTTGCGCAAAAGTTATAGCGTTTACAAACTAGGGTACATTTTCTGAAATTTACACAGCTTTAAATTTATGACTGCCTATCTCATTTCTTGAGGTGCTAAAATGGCAGGGCAGTACAAAACCCCCCCAAATGACCCCATTTTGGAAAGTAGACACCCCAAGGAAATTGCTGAGAGGCATGTTGAGCCCATTGAATATTTATTTTTTTTGTCCCAAGTGATTGAATAATGACAAAAAAAAAAAAAAATTACAAAAAGTTGTCACTAAATGATATATTGCTCACACATGCCATGGTTATATGTGGAATTGCACCCCAAAATACATTCTGCTGCTTCTCCTGAGTACGGGGATACCACATGTGTGGGACTTTTTAGGAGCCTAGCCACGTACGGGACCCCGGAAACCAAGCACCGCCTTCAGGATTTCTAAGGGCGCAAATTTTTGATTTCACTCCTCACTACCTATCACAGTTTCGAAGGCCATAAAATGCCAAAATAGCACAAAACCCCCCCAAATGACCCCATTTTGGAAAGTAGACACCCCAAGCTATTTACTGAGAGGCATGTTCAGTCCATGGAATATTTTATATTTTGCCACAAGTTGCGGGAATATGACAAACCTTTTTTTTTTTGCACAAAGTTGTCACTAAATGATATATTGCTCACACATGCCATGGGCATATGTGAAATTACACCCCAAAATACATTCTGCTGCTTCTCCTGAGTACGGGGATACCACATGTGTGGGACTTTTTGGGAGCCTAGCCGCGTACGGGACCCCAAAAACCAAGCACCGCCTTCAAGGTTTCTAAGGGCATACATTTTTGATTTCACTCCTCACTACCTATCACAGTTTTGAAGGCCATAAAATGCCAAGATGGCACAAAACCCCCCCAAATGACCCCATTTTGGAAAGTAGACACCCCAAGCTATTTGCTGAGAGGCATGTTGACCCCATTGAATATTTTTTTTTTTTGTCCCAAATGATTGAATAATGACAAAAAGAAAAAAAAATGTACAAAAAGTTGTCACTAAATGATATATTGCTCACACATGCCATGGTTATATGTGGAATTGCACCCCAAACTACATTCTGCTGCTTTTCCTGAGTACGGGGATACCACATGTGTGGGACTTTTTGGGAGCCTAGCCGCGTACAGGGCCCCAAAAACCAAGCACCGCCTTCAGGATTTCTAAGGGCGTAAATTTTTGATTTCACTCCTCACTACCTATCACAGTTTTGAAGGCCATAAAATGCCAAAATAGCACAAAACCCCCCCAAATTACCCCATTTTGGAAAGTAGACACCCCAAGCTATTTGCTGAGAGGCATGTTGAGTCCATGGAATATTTTATATTTTGCCACAGGTTGCAGGAATATGACAAACTTTTTTTTTTTTGCACAAAGTTGTCACTAAATGATATATTGCTCACACATGCCATGGGCATATGTGAAATTACACCCCAAAATACATTCTGCTGCTTCTCCTGAGTACGGGGATACCACATGTGTGGGACTTTTTGGGAGCCTAGCCGCGTACGGGACCCCAAAAACCAAGCACCGCCTTCAAGGTTTCTAAGGGCATACATTTTTGATTTCGCTCCTCACTACCTATCACAGTTTTGAAGGCCATAAAATGCCAAGATGGCACAAAACCCCCCCAAATGACCCCATTTTGGAAAGTAGACACCCCAAGCTATTTGCTGAGAGGCATGTTGAGCCCATTGAATATTTTTTTTTTGTCCCAAATGATTGAATAATGACAAAAAGAAAAAAAAATGTACAAAAAGTTGTCACTAAATGATATATTGCTCACACATGCCATGGTTATATGTGAAATTACACCCCAAAATACATTCTGCTGCTTCTCCTGAGTACGGGGATACCACATGTGTGGGACTTTTTGGGAGCCTAGCCGCGTACGGGACCCCAAAAACCAAGCACCGCCTTCAAGGTTTCTAAGGGCATACATTTTTGATTTCACTCCTCACTACCTATCACAGTTTTGAAGGCCATAAAATGTCAAAATAGCCCAAAACCCCCACAAATGACCCCATTTTGGAAAGTAGACACCCCAAGCTATTTGCTGAGAGGCATGGTGAGTATTTTACAGCTCTCATTTGTTTTTGAAAATTAAGAAAGATATTTTTTTTTCTTTTTTTTTTTCTTTTTTTACATTTTCAAAACTTTGTGACAAAAAGCGAGATCTGCAAAATACTCAACATACCTCTCAGCAAATAGCTTGGGGTGTCTACTTTCCAAAATGGGGTCATTTGGGGGGGTTTTGTGCCATCTGGGCATTCCATGGCCTCCGAAACTGTGATAGGCAGTGAGGAGTGAAATCAAAAATTTACACCCATAGAAATCCTGAAGGCGGTGCTTGGTTTTTGGGGTCCCGTACGCGACTAGGCTCCCAAAAAGTCCCACACATGTGGTATCCCCGTACTCAGGAGAAGCAACAGAATGTATTTTGGGGTGTAATTCCACATATGCCCATGGCATGTTTGAGCAATATATAATTTAGTGACAACTTTTTGTACATTTTTTTTTTTTTTGGTCATTATTCAATCACTTGGGACAAAAAAAAAAAATATTCAATGGGCTCAACATGCCTCTCAGCAAATAGCTTGAGGTGTCTACTTTACAAAATGGGGTCATTTGGGGGGGTTTTGAACTGTCCTGGCATTTTATGCACAACATTAGGAAGCTTATGTCACACATCATCCACTCTTCTAACCACTTGAAGACAAAGCCCTTTCTGACACTTTTTGTTTACATGAAAAAAAAAAAATTTTTGCAAGAAAATTATGTTGAACCCCCAAACATATATTTTTTTAAAGCAAAGGCCCTACAGATTAAAATAGTGGGTGTTGCATTTTTTTTTTCCACACAGTATTTGCGCAGCGATTTTTCAAACGCATTTTTTGGGGGAAAAACACACTTTTTTATTTTTAATGCACTAAAAAACACTATATTGCCCAAATGTTTGATGAAATAAAAAAGATGATCATAGGCCGAGTACATGGATACCAAACACGACATGCTTTAAAATTGCGCACAAACGCGCAGCGGCGACAAAACTACATTCATTTTTAAAAGCATTTAAAAGCCTTTACAGGTTACCACGTTAGATTTACAGAGGAGGTCTACTGCTAAAATGACTGCCCTCAATCTGACCTTCGCGGTGATACCTCACATGCATGATGCAATTGCTGTTTACATATGACGCTAGACCGACGCTTGCGTTCGCCTTTGCGCAAGAGCAGGGGGGGACAGTGGTGCTTTTTTTTTTTTATTTTTTTATTATTTATTTGGCTTTTTTATTTTATTTTTAAACTGTGCCTTCCATATTTTATTTTTTTACCATTTTTATCGTTATCTCAGGGAATGTAAATATCCCCTATGATAGCAATAGGTAGTGACAGGTACTCTTTTTTTGAAAAAAATTGGGGGGTTAGACCCTAGATCTTTCCTCTGCCCTCAAAGCATCTGACCATACCAAGATCGGTGTGATAAAATGCTTTCCCAATTTCCCAATGGCGCTTTTTATATCCGGGGGGGACATTCCCTCCCACTGCTTGTAAAAGCAGTCTAGAGGCTAATTATCTGCTAGAATTGCTTTTACATGAAAGCCGGCCGCTGGCTGAAAAGAATGATACCAAGATGATACCTAAACCCGCAGGCATCATTCTGGTATAAACATTCAAAGTCCAGCAACATACCAGTACGTTGCTGGTCCTTGTTGGACATGTATTGTAATCTTTTTTTTCATACAGCCTATTGGCTGAACGAAAAAAAGAGATTGATTGGTGGGTATGCCCACCATTAGAATACCTCCCTTCATCCACCCACTTCTAATGATGGGCATATATGCCGAAGCATGGGGGCATCCTCCCGCAAAAAAGTTATGCCGCGTACACGCGGTCAAGCCTTCGTCGGAATTTCGACCGTATGTACGCAGCATAAAAGGTTATGCCGCGTACACACGGTCGGACTTTTCCACGGGCAAGCCTCCGTTGGAATTTCGACCGTATATACGCGGCATTAGGAGCAAAATCGCTCCTCCGCCCCTGCTGCCCCCATGCTTCGGCATATATGCTCTTTTTTTTAACTGTGGTGGTGAAATCACCTCCTACAGCGTTGGAGTCACGGCTTTATGTATCGTGGGAGCAAACGCTGTTGCTGTCAAGATAAATAGATCCGCGCTGCAACTGAATGGCGTACCTGCTAAGCAAATGGTGGTTAACATTAAAACAAAGTAACATTACAGTACAACAGTAAGACCTTACCATGCCATACCTGCAAAGCAAATACCTAAACAAAACCTAGTAAAAAATAAAAAAATGTTTTAACGCAACCTGTGCCTAAAATATATATATGCCGAAGCATGGGGGCATCCTCCCGCAAAAAAGTTATGCCGCGTACACACGGTCGGAATTTTCCACGGGCAGGCCTCCGTCGGAATTTCGACCGTATGTACGCGGCATTAGGAGCAAAATCGCTCCTCCGCCCCTGCTGCCCCCATGCTTCGGCATATATGCTCTTTTTTTTAACTGTGGTGGTGAAATCACCTCCTACAGCGTTGGAGTCACGGCTTTATGTATCGTGGGAGCAAACGCTGTTGCTGTCAAGATAAATAGATCCGCGCTGCAACTGAATGGCGTACCTGCTAAGCAAATGGTGGTTAACATTAAAACAAAGTAACATTACAGTACAACAGTAAGACCTTACCATGCCATACCTGCAAAGCAAATACCAAAACAAAACCTAGTAAAAAATAAAAAAATGTTTTAACGCAACCTGTGCCTAAAATATTGTGAGGGGGTTAGCTCGGCAGCGGGTGTGTGTGACCCCCGAGATGGGCTCCCCACACAAAAACAGGCCCAGCAAACGGAGGTTGTGGTTTTCAAAATCAAAAAGGTGCGGTTTATTTTCTATTTACAGTGACAAAACACAGCAAAGCAAAAGAAACATAAACAAAATAAATCCTGGTCAACTTGACCTCTGACTAAACATACAGGTTTCCTAACTAACAACTGGGATCAGCCTAGTGCTGTCCTAGTCCCTAAGTCCCTGGTTTTAAATGTCCAAGCAAATAGCCACACAGGCTTTGTCTCACCGCACAGGGGTTCACTCTCCCTAGACAGTCCACACAGGTCTGGTTCCAGGCATGAGCTAACATCTAATGAAGCTGGGAGTTTTTATAGAGGCCTAAATGAGCTGACAAGCTTCAGCTGGCCTCATCAACTCCCTGTCTGTACGACGCCCCACACTCTCCCTAGAGGTATGAGTCATCCATGAGCCCACTAGCCTTATACAACTCTCCACCTAGTTGTATAAGTCGGCGTAAAGCCTGAATCTGGGCGAAATATATCTACCCCCCTGGATGCAACCAGGTGACTTTACCTTCCTGCTGTCACATACCCCCCCCTCTTGTTTTAACCTCGGGGTTGGAACACCAGCAATCAGGCATTCATGTACTCGAGACAAAGCATCCACATTCCCCATTTGAACGCCAGGGCGATGCTTTACTGTGAAGTTGAATTCCTGGAGGGCCAGGAACCACCTATTCACTCTTCTATTTGTTTCCTTGTTTTGAGCCATCCACTTTAACGGAGCGTGATCCGTAACCATGTCAAAGTGCCTACCTAGCAGGTAGTACCGAAGGGAATCTAGAGCCCACTTCACCGCTAAACACTCCTTTTCAACGGTGGCGTAATTTACCTCATGGGACTTCAACTTCCTGCTGAGGTAAATGACTGGGTGCTCTTCCCCGTTCCAGACCTGGGACAATACTGCTCCTAACCCCACATCTGACGCATCACTTTGTACGACAAAGTCTTTAGAGAAGTCGGGTGAGTACAACACTGGCTGGCTACATAAGGCTTGTTTCAAGAATTGGAATGCTGCCTCAGCCTCGGGGGTCCATTTAATCATGACCGACCCTTTCCCCTTCGTCAGGTTGGTTAGGGGCACAGCCTTAGAAGCAAAGTGGGGAATGAATCGCCGATAATACCCAGCGATTCCCAGAAAGGCTCGTACCTGCTTCTTGCTGTTGGGACGTGGCCAACTCTGGATGGCCTTGACTTTGTTGAGTTGGGGTTTTATTACTCCCCTCCCAATGGTGTACCCAAGATATTTGGCCTCCTCCTGCCCAATGGTACACTTCTTGGGGTTAGCCGTAAACCCCGCTTCCCGAACAGAGTCCAGGACTGCTTGCACTTTTGGCAGATGTGAGGCCCAATCTGTGCTATGGACAATTATGTCATCCAGGTAAGCCGCAGCATACTTCCGATGGGGCCTCAGCATCTGGTCCATTTTCCGCTGGAATGTGGCCGGCGCATTCTGTAACCCGAACGGCATTCTTTTATATTGGAACGCCCCGTCTGGGGTTACAAATGCGGTTTTCTCTTTGGCCGACTTGGCCAGGGGGATTTGCCAATACCCTTTTGTGAGGTCAAGAGTCGTCATGTATCGGGCTGTTCCCAGCCGGTCGATCAACTCATCTATACGTGGCATGGGGTAGGTGTCAAATTTTGTAACTTTGTTCAACTGACGAAAATCGTTACAAAATCGCCAGCTCCCATCCGGTTTAGGCACCAACACAATGGGACTAGACCAATCACTTTGGGACTCCTCTATCACCCCTAAGTTCAGCATTTTCTGTACTTCCTCCCGTATTGCCTCCCGTCGGGCCTCTGGGATCCGATAGGGTTTTAACTTCACCCTTTCACCGGGCGGGGTAATGATGTCATGCTCTACCCCAGATGTTTGTCCCGGCAGCTCAGAGAATACCTCCTTGTTGCGAAGCACAAACTCCTTAACCTCCTGTTGTTGGGGTTGTGACAAGGTGGCTGCTATTCCAACCTCAGGAATCACGCAACCAGTTTGAGCTGGTGACCAAGTGTCTGCGACTAGGGACTCTCTATCCCTCCAGGCTTTCAACAGATTAACGTGATAGATCTGTTCGGGCTTTCGCCTTCCTGGTTGTCTGACCTTGTAATTCACTTCGCTCACTTTTTCCATTATCTCGTAGGGGCCTTGCCATTTGGCAAGGAATTTACTTTCAACCGTAGGGACAAGTACCAGTATCCTATCCCCCGGGGAAAAGGTACGGGTCTTGGCTCCACGGTTGTACACTCTCTGCTGTGCTAACTGCGCTTGGGCCAAATGTTCCTTCACGATGGGCATTACCTGTGCAATTCGGTCTTGCATCAGGGCGACATGCTCAATCACACTCCTGTGGGGAGAACTCTCACTTTCCCAAGTTTCCTTGGCAATATCCAACAGCCCTCTTGGGTGTCTCCCATACAGTAACTCAAAGGGGGAGAATCCCGTAGAGGATTGGGGCACCTCCCTAATAGCAAACATCAGATAAGGAAGTAGACAGTCCCAATCCTTTCCATCTCTATCCACCACTTTCTTCAACATTTGTTTTAGGGTTTTGTTGAACCTTTCAACCAGCCCATCGGTTTGGGGGTGATACACAGATGTACGTAATTGCGTCACTTTGAACAATTTACACAGCTCCTTCATAACCCGGGACATAAAGGGTGTACCTTGGTCCGTAAGCAGTTCTTTACAAATACCCACCCGGCTAAACACAAGAGATAGCTCTTTGGCTATGGTTTTGGCCGAGGTATTTCGGAGAGGGATCGCTTCTGGATAACGGGTGGCATAGTCCATTATAACTAATATGTACTGGTGCCCCCTTGCGGACTTGATTATAGGACCTACCAAATCCATGGCGATCCTCTCAAACGGGACCTCAATGATGGGTAGAGGGACCAGCGGGCTACGGAAATGTGGCATCGGGGCCGACCTCTGACACACAGGGCAGGAGGAACAATAATTTTCTATGTCCTTCATCACCCCCGGCCAATAGAATCTCTGTAATACCCTCTCTCGGGTTTTCTCTGTCCCCAGATGACCTCCAAGAATGTGCCCATGGGCCAACTCCAACACCAACTTCCTGTAAGGTTTGGGCACCACAAGCTGCTCAACGGTTTCTTCTGCCCTTTTTGCCACCCGATACAGTAGGTCCTTCTCTACGCTGAAGTATGGGTAAGTGCAGGTATTATCTGGGTTCACTAACTCGCCATCTATTTTCACTACGTTTTCCCGTGCCTTTATTAGGGCGGGGTCTTTCAACTGTTCTGTGGCAAAGTTTTCCCTGTGAACCTCAAGATCGGAAAACTCCACAGACGGTAGGTGTTCGTCTGAGGAGGTGGGCTCCTCTCCAGTTTCTTGAGTCTCCCCTGCCAATACTGATAAGGGAAATTCCGGAGAGTCCTCACCACTCTCAGGGGAGTTCTGGCTATCACATTCCTGGTACATAGGGGCACCAGTGGGGGGCTCAGGATCATCCCACAGTTCCCAGAACTTCGGAAAATCCCTTCCCACAATGGCGTCATGCGGTAACTGAGATACTAAGCCCACTGGATGAGAGAGGGTACCTTTGGGGGTCTCGAAACACACTGTAGTCACTCTATACTCTCGGGTGTCCCCATGCACACAAATAACAGCTACCTTGCTATTCCCAGAGACCTCTGTTTTAACTAACTCAGCCTTTATCAGGGTCACAAGGCTACCTGAATCCAACAATACCACAACATTTCTACCATTAACACACATTTTGCATAAATGTTTCTCAGTTCCTCGAATGGCAGTGCATGCGACTGTCGCACACAGCGACTGACGTCTGCCCGTCAGAAAGTCACACTGCATGGGTTCCTCCACAACCGGGCAATTGGCTGCAATATGTCCCGCTTGCCGGCAGCGGTAGCAAACGATCCTTCTTGCGGCCTCTTGAGCCGCTGATTTCCCAGGCTGTTCTCGCCAAACTTGGGGTAGAGCTCCCACCCTCTCACTCTCTCCACCCTCACCCCTTGGAATCCTCTTATCCGCCCCTGGGGATGGTCTGGTCTTAGGGTGGAAAGTCCGAGTGTCTCTGGAAGAGGCCGTCAGGTTCTCTGTAGCCAAGTATTTCTCCACACGATCCACAAGACCATCGGCCGTCTCTGGGTCTCCATGGCTTACCCACTTTTGGATGGCAGTAGGAAGAGCTCTCAAAAACCGATCCATTACAACACGTTCCACAATCTTTGGTGCGGACAAAGTCTCTGGCTGTAGCCACTTTCTGCTCAGGTGAATGAGATCATACATTTGAGACCTGGGGGGTTTTCCAAGCTGGAAAGTCCAGTTATGCACACGCTGAGCCCGGACAGCCTGGGTGACACCCAGCCTTGCCAATATTTCAGCTTTTAGCATCACATAGTCTTTTGCTTGGTTAGGCTCTAGGTCATAGTAAGCTTTCTGCGATTCACCAGTTAACAGAGGAGCCACCAGTCCAGCCCACTGCTCCTCAGGCCACTTTTCTCTTTCAGCGGTCCTTTCAAATGTGGTCAAAAATACCTCTGGATCATCCTCTCCAGTCATTTTTGTCAATAAACGACTCACCCCAAAGGACGCGGTATTAGTGGGACGGCTTTCCTCACTGGTCTGCGGACGTTGCTGCATTACTGCTTCCATCTGTTGTTGTAGTCTCTGCTCTTGCTTCTGCAACAGGTCTATGAAGCGGGCCTCAGATTGCTGCTGGGCTTGTTGCTGAGCCTCCAGACTCTGTTGCAAAGTTGCGTTTGTCTGCTGCTGGGCTGCAAGGCTCTGTTGATGAGCTTGCTGCTGGGCTGCGAAGTTCTTTTGCAAACCTGCATTTGTCTGCTGTTGATTGGCATTTGCTAGAGCCAGCTGCTTCAGTATCTCCTCCATGCTGGCTTAAAAAAAAAACTGCCACTGGTTCTCCACCAACTGTGAGGGGGTTAGCTCGGCAGCGGGTGTGTGTGACCCCCGAGATGGGCTCCCCACACAAAAACAGGCCCAGCAAACGGAGGTTGTGGTTTTCAAAATCAAAAAGGTGCGGTTTATTTTCTATTTACAGTGACAAAACACAGCAAAGCAAAAGAAACATAAACAAAATAAATCCTGGTCAACTTGACCTCTGACTAAACATACAGGTTTCCTAACTAACAACTGGGATCAGCCTAGTGCTGTCCTAGTCCCTAAGTCCCTGGTTTTAAATGTCCAAGCAAATAGCCACACAGGCTTTGTCTCACCGCACAGGGGTTCACTCTCCCTAGACAGTCCACACAGGTCTGGTTCCAGGCATGAGCTAACATCTAATGAAGCTGGGAGTTTTTATAGAGGCCTAAATGAGCTGACAAGCTTCAGCTGGCCTCATCAACTCCCTGTCTGTACGACGCCCCACACTCTCCCTAGAGGTATGAGTCATCCATGAGCCCACTAGCCTTATACAACTCTCCACCTAGTTGTATAAGTCGGCGTAAAGCCTGAATCTGGGCGAAATATATCTACCCCCCTGGATGCAACCAGGTGACTTTACCTTCCTGCTGTCACAATATATATATGCCGAAGCATGTGGGCATCCTCCCGCAAAAAAGTTATGGCGCGTACACACGGTCGGAATTTTCCACGGGCAGGCCTCCGTCGGAATTTCGACCGTATGTACGCGACATTAGGAGCAAAATCGCTCCTCCGCCCCTGCTGCCCCCATGCTTCGGCATATATGCTCTTTTTTTTAACTGTGGTGGTGAAATCACCTCCTACAGCACTGGAGTCACGGCTTTATGTATCGTGGGAGCAAACGCTGTTGCTGTCAAGATAAATAATTCCGCGCTGCAGTTGAATGGCGCACCTGAAAACAAAAAATTACATACCTGAAAAGCAAGCATGATAAAACATTGCAGAATAGAATACAGTAAAAAAGAGCAGAACAATAGAGAGAAAATAGAGAGAGAGAGAACAATAAAACGACAACTATTTTTGTTTTTTTTATTTTATATTTTTTTTGTGTTTTGTTTTTTACGTTTTTTTTTTTCTTTTTTACACTTTTTTTTGTAACTTTACAACTGTAATGGTTCGGGTCTCTCAAAATGTAATGGCATCTTGGGAGACCCTGTGTAAGTGTGTCCTTGTCTGTGAAATGCTGTACCCTACGCTAAAACTTCACTTTTGAGTGGTAGCGTTCAAAACATTCACCTTGGCAAAGACCAGGCTTGTCAGGACAGAGTGGACAAAAACTACGGGTGTCACGCCTAAATCCGCGCTTGCTACAGACACGACATCTTTTTTGGGGGTGGCTTTGGGTAGGGGTACTCGGGAGGACATACGAATAATGCCTCTCATGCAGCCGGCTTACTGCATTTGGTTGGGGATGGTGAGGTGCAGAACCGCCTGGATACAGGAGTTCTGTGACTATCTCATTCTGGAATTTTAGAAGAGATAACGTCCCGCCTGAAGCTCTGTATAGCACATGAGCGTTCAGCAAAGCCAATTGGAATAATGATAGAGACACTTTTTTGTACCAGCGTCTCGCCTTACGGTCAATTAGATACGGCGCAATCAACTGGTCGTTGAGGTCCACCCCTCCCATATTTTGGTTATATTCGTGGACACAGAGGGGTTTCTCCACAACACCAGTCGCCGTACGAATTTGGACTGTCGTGTCTGCATGAAGGGAGGTAAGAAGGAAAACATTCTTATTGTCCCTCCACTTCATAGCGAGCAAGTTATTACACTTCAAGCAGGCTCTCTCCCCCAGCCTAAGACGGGCATCTACAAGCCGCTGGGGAAAGCCCCGGCGATTAGGTCGCACGGTGCCACATGCTCCAATCTTATGATCAAACAAGTGACTAAACAGTGGCACGCTCATGTAATAATTGTCCACATACAAGTGGTACCCCTTTCCGAATAAGGGTGACACCAAGTTCCACACTATCTTGCCAGCGCTCCCTATGTAATCCGGGCAGTTGACCGACTCAATCTGACTGTCTTTTCCCTCATAAACCGTAAAGTTCACTACATAGCCTGTTGCCCTGTCACAGAACTTGTAGAGCTTGACCCCGTATCTGGCACGCTTGCTGGGAAGGTACTGCTTGAAAGACAAGCGGACAGAAAATTTAATCAGGGACTCATCAACGCAGACAACTTGATCGGGAGTAAACAAGGCTGCAAAACGTTCGTTGAAGTGGTTTATGAGGGGCCGAATTTTATAGAGCCGGTCGTATTCAGGGTCCCCACGTGGACGACAAAGTTCATTGTCGTTGAAGTGCATGAACCGCAAAATCTGCTCGTATCGTGCCCTGGACATGGAGGCAGAGAACACGGGCATGTGGTCAATTGGGTGCGTGGACCAATAAGCACGCAATGACGGAAATTTATGTGTGCCCATGTTGAGGGAAAGGCCCAGAAAGGTCTTAAATTCGGAAACCGTAATTGGTTTCCAATTTCTGGCAATTTTAGGCAACTGGGGGTTAGCGGCGATAAATTGACCAGCATATAAATTACTCTGGTCCACAATAGATCTATAGAGATCTTCCGTGAAAAACAGCGAATAAAAATCAATTGGAATAAAATCAGCTGTTTCCACCTGAATACCGGGTTGGGCAGTGAATGGGGGAAGTACGGGTTCTGCAGAAGTGGTGGGGACCCAATCAGGATAGGCGAATTCTGCAGGAAGGGCAGTATGGGCACGACGGGCCTGCCTTTGTCTTCTTGGTGGCAGCGGGACACTACTTGTGCTTGCCACCTCGCCAGCTTGAACTGCACTTATGGGACTCGCCACGTCACCAAGTGTTACTGCAGTGCTGGATGTACGTCCAGGCTGTACTAGGCCGCTGGTGCTTGCCAGTTCACCAGAAGGAATAGCAGCGCTAGTACTACTCTGCTCCATGATACGAGAGACCTGCGGTTCTTGCTCCTCAACAACCTCAGAAGATCGGGATCGGGTACACCTGACCTTAGCAGGGACCTCAACTTCGTCGTCAGAGCTATCTGACGTGGGGCCGCTGACGTCACTGTCTTCTACGGGAAGATATTCTGAGCCTGAATCTGACAGATACGTGACCTCCTCTTCACTATCTGTCATGCTCAGAATCTCGTAGGCCTCTTTACTAGTGTACCTTCGTCTTGCCATTTTGGGCTCTAAATTTAGGGGTACACTAGTAAGATTCACAGGAAAAAAAGCACCTGACTGTCGTCAGCAAATATATCAAACGCTACAAAAAAACTGTTAGCGATCGCAGGGATCAGGCCTGTCTCTGCGAACGCTGCAGTTATGTGTGTTGTGTTTGGTAAGTGACAGTGATCGATCGATACTGCACTTGGGTGGGCTGGGCTGGGCGGAGGGGCTAAACGCAGGCGCTAGCAGGTATCTGGGCTGATCCCGCTTACACTGCGTTTTTGGGAACCCTAAACCGCTGGGGATGCTAGTATAGATCTGATCAGATACTATACCACTAAGGGGGGTGTATGCTTTGCGCGTGGGTGTTAGCGTTACTGGAACTAACCTAACACTGCCTGGGGCGACGCAGACCCTCTCTGGCGCTAAAACCTAATTGATCTCACCCGCCGGGCGATCAGGGGGGTTAAACCTTTATTGGGTTATATACGGCGGGTGCCCTGATGCTATAAAAAGCAAACTAATCAACCAGCGTCACCTGTAACCTTTATATGGTGATCACTGGTGAAAGGGTTAACTAGGGGCAATCAGGGGGTTAAAACCTTTATTAGGTTAAATATGGGGGTACCCGACGCTATATAAAAACCTGACGGGTTACCTAAATAACTAGATAACTTACTGGCTAACCAGTGACACCAGTGACGCTTATACGGCGATCACTGGTGAAAGGGTTAACTCTAGGGGCAATCAGGGGGTTAAAATAATATATGGGGGTACCTGACACTAATAAAAACCTGCGGCGAACCTAAAAAAAAATAACTGCCTATCTAAAACACCAGCGACACGAATACAGCGATCGGAAAAACAATCGCTTAGTGACGCTGAAGTTAGGGGGTGAAAGGGTTACCTGGGGGGTGATCAAGGGGTTAAACCTTTATTAGGGGGGGGGGTTAGGGGGCTACCCTGGACCTAAAGGGGCCTAATCCTAACTGCCCTGCAACTTTTTACAATCACAGATGACACTAAATGCAGTGATCAGTAAAATAAATGATCACTGCAATCAGTGACACTGTGATTTGGGGCTTTGGGGTGACCTGGGGGTGATCTGGGGGTGACTGGGGGGTGATTTGTGTGCCTATGTGTACCTACGTGTCAGTGGACTGTTGGAGCACTAACCTGCTTCTTCTCTGCTCGGCGCCGGGAACGAAAAGACCGCGGCGAGGGAGATGACATCACTTCCTCCAGCCTGTGTTTACATCACATGGCGGAGGAAGCATTTTCATTGGCCGGGAGCGATCGCGAGGGGGGGGCGGAATCGAGCGGCCGCCCCCTCATGCCTGATCGCTCCCGAACACTTAACGGCCGCTCACTGCAGTGAAGGGGGGTCCGGATGGACCCCCCAACTGCACAAAGGCGATCACGTAGATCTATGTGATTCTGCCTGTCCGTGCCATTCTGCCGACGTAAATCGGCGGTGGGCGGTCGTTAAGTGGTTAAAGAAATATATAATACAGCGGCAAGAGATACACTCACAAACGAGTATAGTAAAAGGCTTATCTTAAAGGTTGTCATCCGCTCGACCCGGGAGCTGCGAATCCTGATGTTAACAAGCTGGAATCCCACGTAGTGGTTAGCGGTGGTAGAAGGAACTTCACTCTCGCGGCCGCAGAGATGGGGAAGAATCCTCACTGGAACACAGCTAGTGGAATCGTCACTTCCGGGTATGATGTCAGCGGGGGATGCGCGCGTTCGAAGCATGCGTGCTTCTTCATCAGGCTCATCTGAGCCTGATGAAGAAGCACGCATGCTTCGAACGCGCGCATCCCCCGCTGACATCATACCCGGAAGTGACGATTCCACTAGCTGTGTTCCAGTGAGGATTCTTCCCCATCTCTGCGGCCGCGAGAGTGAAGTTCCTTCTACCACCGCTAACCACTACGTGGGATTCCAGCTTGTTAACATCAGGATTCGCAGCTCCCGGGTCGAGCGGATGACAACCTTTAAGATAAGCCTTTTACTATACTCGTTTGTGAGTGTATCTCTTGCCGCTGTATTATATATTTCTTTAATAAATTTCTGATACTACTACGCTTAGAAGGCGCTGCTTTTTTCCTCTTCCTACAAGATAGTTTCTCTCTTGCCCGCCGAACAGATTTTTTCCCTCCAACTTCAGCCAACCTGTCAGGTAGCCCTGTATGGGGCAATGCAGGATCTGCTGGTATGCGGGGTGATCATTCCTGTCCCAGTGCAAGAAACGGTTTCAGGGGTTTTACTCGAATCTGTTCATAGTACCAAAGAAGGATGGGGTTCGTCCAATCCTGGATCTCAAGGCCCTCAATTGCTTTGTGAAAGTACAAAGATTCTGGATGGAGCCGGTTCGCTCTGTTGTCGCTGCTCTCCATCCATTGGACATCAAGGATGCATACCTGCATGTCCCCATATGCACCAGGCATCAGAAATTTCTGCGCTTTGCGGTCGGGGAGGACCACTATCAATTTGTGGCTCTCCCAGTTGGCCTGGCATCGGCACCAAGGTGCTCGCCCCTATTCTGGCCCTGCTAAGACAGCGTGGAATCGCTATCGTTGGCTACTTGGAGGATCTGATTCTTCTGAGGGCCACTTCAAGCTCAGAATTAGAGGAGAGCATGTCTATAACCTGTCAGACCCTTCGAGACTTTGGTTGGGTGCAAAACACGCAGAAGTCAGTATTGGTGCCGACTCAACGCCTAGTGTATCTGGGGTTGATTCTGGACTCGGAGGCGAAAGTTTTTCTCCCTGTGGAAAAGTTGCAGACCCTTTGGGCTGCAGTGCGGCAGTTGACATCCCAAAGATGGTCGTCACTCCGCTTTTGCATGCGAGTCCGGGGTCTCATGGTAGCCTCCTTCAAGGCGGTTCCGGATGCTCAATTTCACACTCGAGTGTTGAAATTCTGTCCAGATGGGACAAGTGCCCATCGTCCCTGGATTGTCAAATCCGGGTGAGCCACCTAGTCAGGACCTCCCTTGTTTGGTGGCTGACATCACCGGCATTTCTGTCCGGGAAGTCGTTCCTTCCTTTTCACTGGACGGTGATCACGACGGACGCCAGCCTTACCGGTTGGGGGGAGTCTGGGGTGTTCGGCAGGCGGGATTCCTCCGAAGTCCAGCGACCTTGCACCGATCAATGTCCTGGAACTTCGGGTGATCAGGCAGTGCCTCTTCACGTGGTCTCAGAGGCTACTAGGGCATCCAGTCATGATCCAGTCGGACAACGCCATGGCGGTGGCATATGTTAACCATCAAGGAGGAACAAGAAGCTCCGCTGCAGCGTCGGAAGTCGTTTGCATGCTGAGGTGGGCAGAAAGGAGCGTACCGGCCCTGTCGGCCATATACATTCCGGGTGTGGAGAACTGGCAGGCGGACTACCTGAGTCGCCAGATGCTGGACCAAGGAGAATGGTCTCTACACCCGGATGTGTTTCAGCTCATTTGCCAAAAATGGGGCGAGCCGGACGTAGACCTTCTCGCTTCTCGACTCAATCGGAAAGTATTGAGGTTTGGGGCCAGATCAAGGGACCCATGGGCAGACGTGATGAACGTGTTGGTGGCACCGTGGAGTCAGTATCGGCTACTATATGCCTTCCCTCCCCTGAAGCTCCTTCCTCATCTGCTTCGCAGAGTGGAGGCAGAGGGTATTCCAATGATCCTGATTGCTCCGGATTGGCCTCCGATCTAGTGCGTCTGGTAGCAGACGTCCCTTGGCGTCTACCGCTATGGAAGGACCTGCTGTCACAAGGTCCCATACTTCATCCTGCTTTACAGTCACTGGCTTTAACGGCATGGCTATTGAGAGCCAGGTGCTAAGGGACCGGGGCCTGTCAGATGCGGTGATCTCTACCATGAGGAGTGCTCAGAAGTTGTCCTCTAGGAAGGTTTACAATCGCATGTGGAAGGCCTACATATCGATGTGTGAGGAAATGAGGTGGCATTCGCGTACTTATTTGGTTTCCAGAGTCCTGCTGTTCTTACAGCGTGGGGTGGACCAAAAGCTTGCTTTAAGTACGATTTAAGGGGCAGATATCTGCCCTGGCTGTCTTTTTTCAGCGACCCCTGGCGGCTCACTCTCTGGTGAGCACGTTTGTGCAGGGGGTGCGACATGTGGCCCCTCCGGTCCGTCCTCCACTACCTCCGTGGGACTTGAATCTGGTCCTCTCGGTGCTTCAGAAGCCACCGTTTGAGAACATTAGGGAAATTCCCTTGTTGACAGTTTCTCAGAAAGTGGTCTTTTTGGTGGCTGTTACGTCAGTTAGACGGGTTTCTGAGCTGGCAGCCTTGTCATGCAGGGCTTCCTATCTGGTCTTCCACAAGGATAAGGTGGTGCTGCGTCCGCAGCCTTCCTTTCTTCCTAAGGTCGTTTCGACCTTTCATCTCAATGAGGACATTGTACTTCCATCTTTGTGTCCTAATCCGTCGAATCCTAAGGAGTTGGCGATGCATTCCTTAGACGTTGTCCCAGCTCTGAGAGTATACTTATCTGCTACTGCTCCGTTCCGGAGGTCAGACTCACTGTTTGTTTCGGTGGCTGGTCCCAAGAAGGGCCTGGCGGTCTTGTCGGTCTCTCGAGGTGGATCCGACAGATCGTGATTCAGGCTTACGCCATAAAGGGTCGAGCGCCTCCCTTTCCTGTCATGGTGTATTCGACCAGGGCAATAGGTGCCTCTTGGACTTTCCGACATCAAGCATCTGTTTCCCAGGTGTGTAAGGCGGCGACTTGGTCGTCCGTTCACACTTTCACAAGGTTGATGTGAGTGCATCTTCGGATCGTCTTTCGGCCGCAAGGTGTTGCAGGCGGCTATTTACAGTTGCAACTCCTCCGTTAAGGCGCTCTGTTTTTGGGGTGAAGTTTGTTTTAATGCTGTTCCCACCCCTCGTTTTTTGTCACTGCTTTGGGACGTCCCACTTTGTCAAGATTACTGCTGTGTCTGTCCATGAACGAAAGAGAAAATTGGATTTTTGTACTCACCGTAAAATCCTTTTCTATGAGTTCATGGATGGACACAGCACCCACCCCTCCTTTTTATGTTTGTACTGCTTTTTACGAACTGAGCTGCGAGATGAGTTGTACCCAGCGGGATCACCCCCTGGGCGGTACTGTACTGTGGTTGATGTGATTTAACACTTTCTAACAAGTTTTCTGCCTAGTCACTCCTGAATGAAGGCTAATACACCACTTTGTCAAGATTACTGCTGTAGAAAAATACCAGTAGCGCTGCGTGATATTATTACACTAGTGACAATAAAGCATGACACCCTATAGGTGTGACATTGATGTGATACACCATGTAACATGAAAATAAAAATAAAAAATTTATATAAATAAAATATCTGACCAAACTATACCCAAACTCTGTGATTTCTAACCATGTCGGTTAGTCGTTTCAATATTCAAAAATAAAAACTCAATTGACATGTAGTTCCACTTATGAATGTCCAAAACAGGGCTGAGAAATGACAAATCTCATGGTACAGAAAGTTCCAAGATAGCGCTGATTCAGAGATATTCAGTGTAGGTAAGTGAGTATTGGTGACTTCACACTTAAACACCCAAGAAGAAGTGAAGCGTTGGTAAAGACAAAGATCCTCCACCTTCAATATCAAATCTCCTTACCAGCTCATGTGGATCCCTGATAAAAGGGATCATATACCCCCGCCTAGGGTCTTTCTGTAGTGTATCACAGGTGAAGTCAGCGAGTAGCGGCGTGCTGACGTCACCAACAAACGAACAGCGCTATCCCAGAAGGTCGGGCGGATAGTTTAAGCCGGCCGGCTTACGAACAAACTTTTACTTATGCTTTTAAAGTACAACTTTCTTATAAGTGTATTTTCATCTTTTACAATTAAAACTGTTATGAAGTAGACTTGTGCACAACGGAAAAATTCGTTCCGTTTCGGTTCGTTTCTTTCCGGTCCTGTTGATTCGTAATCATTCGTAATTTTGCTAGACGGGATTTTTCGTGTTCGGACTCATTCGTATTTTTGCAAGCGACATTTTTCGTTGAATTTTTTGTTGCTTTATAATTCGTACTTTCGGTAGAGTACGTTGTTTTTCGTTGATTCTGGACACAACTCCTACTTTCGTAACTTTTTTGGGGTTCGTACTTTCGGTAGAGTACGTTGTTTTTCGTTGATTCTGGACACAACTCCTACTTTCGTAACTTTTTTTGGGTTCGTTGATTCGTAATTTTCCGTGTCTCTCTCACAACGACGCTGCCTATTATGCCTAATGTGCTTCGAATGGATTTGTACTTTTCTAAATACATTGCGGTTATTTGTAACGATTCGAAATCTCGTATTTTACTTTCGTTTTTTACATGCGGCTATAGCCTCTGCCCCTGTACACCATTTTGAGAGGGTTCAGCACGGTGAGGGAGAAGCAGAGAGCAGAGCAGAGTGTTATTGTGCTTCGAATGGATTCGAAATCTCGTATTTTACTTTCGTTTTTTACATGCAGCTATAACCTCCGCCCCTGTACACCATTTTGAGAGGGAGTTCAGCACGGTGTGGGAGAAGCAGAGAGCAGAGCAGAGTGAGTGTTATTGTGCTTCGTATGGATTCGTACATTCGTAACTTTTTCATAACGAATTATGCCGAAGACATTCGGGCATTCGCTATTTGCGGTATAATTTATTTCGGATTCGGTCTTATTCGTAATTGCTTTGTTCGGAAATTCGAATGCTTCCGAATGTCCGAAAGTTGCTAAATTCGGACGAATTTCAATTCGTTACGAAACGAATTGCACAAGCCTATTATGAAGTACTTCACTATGATGGCCTTGATGTCTCTCTTGGAATCATGCATCTGGGGACTATGTTGTGGAGCCTTTAATGTGGAGGAAGAGGATTTTTGGTGATACACTACAGAAAGACCCTAGGCGAGGGAAAGAGCCACAGGTGTATATGATCTCTTTTATCAGGGATCCACATGAGCTGGTAAGGAGATTTGATATTGAAGGTGGAGGATCTTTGTCTTTACCAACGCTTCACTTCTTCTTGGGTGTTTAAGTGTGAAGTCACCAATACTCACTTACCTACACTGAATATCTCTGAATCAGCGGTATCTTGGAACTTTCTGTACCATGAGATTTGTCATTTCTCAGCCCTGTTTTGGACATTCATGAGTGGAACTACATGTCAATTGAGTTTTTATTTTTGAATATTGAAACGACTAACCGACATGGTTAGAAATCACAGAGTTTGGGTATAGTTTGGTCAGATATTTTATTTATACCTATTTTTTCTTTTTCTTTTCATGTTACATGGTGTATCACATCAATGTCACACCTATAGGGTGTCATGCTTTATTGTCACTAGTGTGATAATATCACGCAGCACTACTGGTATTTTCTACATTGTTTCCATTTGTGTGTATCCACATTTTCAGTTGCAGCAGCGGCCACTATTATGTCATTGGTGGTTATATTTTATTCACTTTAATCTATTTTTACTTGCGCAGTAGTTTCCTTTTACACAAGATTACTGCTGTGTCCGTCCATGAAAAGGATTTTACAGTGAGTACAAAAATCCGTTTTTTTTTGCTTGCATTTTCTGGTTTATGTGCCTGTGTCCCTTGTGCATCTGTTGGATTAGAGCTGACGGGCTCGAAAGGGAGCACTGACAAATGTCAGGATGGAAAGCTGTAAATGCTGGATGTGAGCCTTGATGGAGCTAGCAGGCACAGAGGGATTGCTGGCAGTGATCAGTGTGGAAAGTTGCAAGCGCTGGGAAGACAAGTCTGTGTGCCCTGTGAAGGACGTGACAGGCTCCCAAGAGATTGCTGCAAACACTGCAAGGGGGCACAGGTGCATGACAATGGAAAAACTAAGCCTGGGACAATGCGCACAACCACCTTATATACCAGGGATAAGCAATTAGCGGACCTCCAGCTGTTGCAAAACTACAAGTCCCATCATGCCTCTGCCTCTTGGTGTCATGCTCGTGGCTGCCAGAGTCTTGCTATGCCTCATGGGATTTGTAGTTCTGCAACAGCTGGAGGTCCGCTAATTGCATATCCCTGTTATATACTGTATACATCCCAACATCGAATGAGAGAGCCCCCAATCACAGGGTCCCCCATCACCAAGCCCTCCAATTACTCAGTCTTTTCTTCACATCAGAGCCCTACCCTTTGGGTCCAACAGTGCGGCAGAGGGTGGGATGTCGAGGAAGTCTGTAGGAGGTGGATTTCCATGGGGGTGGCCTGCCTTGGATCAGTCATGCGTTGCCATGGTGCAGGCAAGCCAGCTACCATCATTATAGCAACAAACAATGCTGCACATTCTGGCTCTCAAGCATTAATGGTTGTTATGGTGCTGGTGGCTGGCCTGCCCCCACCATGTCAACTCATGATGCTGATCCAGGGCAAACTGGTTCACCTGCTTGTGGAGCCCAGATGGCACATTGGTTGAGAAACACTGGCTCAGGCTCCATTCACATTTGTACAACTCCAAAGTCACATAACTTTGCAGTGAAACTTTGGTGCAGTTTTGACACAACTTTGGATGGGTGTAACTTGGATGTGACTTGTCCCTGTGCAAAGTTGGATCCACTGTTGCACCACTGTTGCATGTAAAACTTTTAGGTTCGACTTGAGGTCACTGAAGTGACTTTGAGCTTATAGTAGATGGAGAAATTCAGGTACCTACAGTGAACAAACCTGGCCAGCTGGAAGCAGTGCTGTACATTGTACGGACCTGGCAGTGAAAGGGTTAAAGTCTACAGGCTATTCAGTTTGAGACTGCATCAAAAACTGGCCAAAAGACTGTATTCAGAGAGTAGTGTTTAATGATTCATACTCTGAATGGTCTAAGGTTATTAGTGGTGTACCCCAATGTTCAGTGTTGGGACTCCTACTTTTTAACATATTTATAAATGATATAGGGTCTGGGATTAAAAGTACCATTTCAGTCTTTGCAGATTACTGGATGCTTAATAGTGGAATAATGTCCTTACAATGTATCTACAATTTTCAAGCCAACTGCAATGCACTTTTTAACCATTTCAGCCCCGGAAGGATTTGGTGGTATTTACGCACTTGGGGGCTAAAAACACACATGCATCATACATACTAGGGGGAGTACACCTGCAGGCGTCAATGGTCTAGAAGCATCTGGGTATTCTGGTGGATCATAGATTCATTAAAAGCATGTGATGCCAAACTGTAGTTTCTAAAGCTAAAGGTGCAGTTTATTTACACTATTTACAATTGTCCAAAAACAGCAAAACAAAAAGAAACATGGAAATAAATCCTTGCCAACTTGGCCACTTACTACACACAGGTTTCCCTGGCTATCAGCTAGGTGCAACCTTGTGCTGTCCCCAGCACCTATCTCCCTGTTAGAGGCTTGCCACACAGGCGTTGTCTCACCGCACAGACAGATATCACTCCCCAGTCTAAACAGGCACAAAACTGGTTCCAGGGTGGAGCAACTCCCTTTGCATCCTGGGAGTTTTTGTAGAGGACTTTTCGAGCTACCTTGATTCAGCTGGGCTCATTACCTCTACCCCTGCAGGACTCTCGGCACTTCCCCCTAGTGGTACAAATTGGCATATAGCCTGAATCTGGGACACACATATTTGCCATCCTGGATGCAACCAGGCAATTTTACCTGCCTGCTGTCACATACCCCCCCTCTTGTTTTAACCTTGGGGTTGGAACACAAGCAGTCAGGTACGCATGTACCCGAAACAAAGCATCCACATTCCCCATTTGAATGCCAGGGAGAAGCTTTACCGTAAAGTTGAATTCCTGTAAGGCCAGGAACCACCTATTTACCCTTTTATTGGTCTCCTTGTTTTGAGCCATCCACTTTGAAGGGGTTGTAAAGATTTGTTTTTTATTTTCTAAATAGGTTCCCTTAAGCTAGTGCATTGTTGGTTCACTTACCTTTTCCCTTCTAAACGTTTTTTATTCTTTGTCTGAATTTCTCACTTCCTGTTCCTCCTCAGTAAGCTTGCCCTCATCATCCGAGCCGTTCTGGCTGGGGGTTAGTCAGCGTGCTTGCCCCCTCCCTTGGGACTACATCCCTGCGGGGAGACGCTGTGAACGTTCATGGGACTTACATTTTCTGCTGAGGTAAACGACGGGGTGTTCTTCCCCATTCCAGACCTGGGACAACGCTGCTCCTAACCCAACACCTGATGCATCAGTTTGTACAACAAAGTCCTTAGACAAGTCCGGTGAGTACAACACTGGCTGGCTACATGAGGCTTTTTTTTTAAAGACTGGAATGCTGCTTCAGCATCTGGGGTCCATTTAACCATGACAGACTCTTTCCCTTTTGTCAGGTTGGTTAGGGGCACAGCCTGAGAAGCAAAATGGGGGATGAATCGCCTATAATAGCCAGCGATTCCTTGAAAGGCTCGTACCTGCTTCTTGCTGTTTAGGACGTATGGCCTTAACTTTGTTAACTTGGGGTTTTATCACTCCCCTCCCAATAGTGTACCCAAGCTATTTGGCCTACTCCTGTCCAATGGTACACTTCTTTGGATTGGCCGTAAACCCAGCTTCCCGGATAGAGTCTAAGACTGCTTGCACTTTTGGCAGATGTGAGACCCAGTCTGTGCTATGGATAATCACATCGTCCAGGTAAGCTGCAGCATACTACTGATGGAGCCTCAGAATCTTGTCCATTTTCCGCTGGAATGTTGCCGGTGCATTCTGTAACCCAAACGGTATTCTTCTATATTGGAATGCCCCCTCTGGGGTTACAAAGGCAGTTTTCTCCTTGGCCGACTCGGCTAGGGGAATTTGCCAATACCCTTTGGTGAGATTGAGTGTTTCTATGTATCGGGCTGTTCCCAGCCAGTCAATCAATTAATCTATACGTGGCATGGGGTAGGTGTCAGATTTTGTAACTTTATTCAATTGTCGAAAATCGTTACAAAACCACCAGCTCCCATCAGGTTTGGGCACTAACACGATAGGACTGGACCAATCACACTGGGACTCCTCTATCACACCCAAGTCCAGCATTATTTTATCCTCCCCACGTATTGCCTCCTGTCAGGCCTCTTGTATTCTATAGGGTTTTAGTTTTACCCTTTCTCCTGGCGGGGTGATAATGTCATGCTCTACGCCAGATGTTGTTTTTTCCCGGCAGCTCAGAGAAAACCTCTTTGTTGCGGAGCACAAATTCTTTAACCTCCTGTTGTTGGGGTTTCGATAAAGTGAGCTATTCCAACCTCAGGAACCAAGCAATCAGACTGAGCTGGTGACAACGTTTCTGCGACTAGGGATTCTCTATCCCTCCAGGCTTTCAACAGATTAATGTGATAGATCTGATCTGGCTTTTGCCTTCCTGGTTGTCTGACCTTGTAATTCACCTCACTCACTTTTTTGATTATGTCGTATGGGCCTTGACATTTGGCCAGGAAATTGCTTTCCACCGTAGGGATTAGTACCAATACCCTATCCCCCAGGTAAAAGGTACGGGTCTTGGCCCCACGATTGTACACCCTCTGCTGTGCTAACTGCGCTTGGGCCAAATGTTCCTTTTACGATTGGCATTACCTGTGCAATTCTATCTTGCATCAGGGCGACATGCTCAATCACACTCCTGTGGGGAGAACTCTAATTTTCCCAAGTTTCCTTGGCGCTATCCAACAGCCCTCTTGGGTGTCTTCCATAGAGTAACTCAAAGGGTGAGAAACCTGTAGAGCAGGGATATGCAATTAGCGGACCTCCAGCTGTTGCCAAACTACAAGTCCCATGAGGCATAGCGAGACTCTGACAGCCACAAGCATGACACCCAGAGGCAGAGGCATGATGGGACTTGTAGTTTTGCAACAGCTGGAGGTCCGCTAATAGCATATCCATGCTGTAGAGGATTGGAGTACCTCCCTAATGGCAAACATCAAATAGGGTATTAGACAGTCCCAATCCTTTCCACCTCTATCCACCACCTTCTTTAATATTTGCTTTAGGGTTTTGTTAAACCTTTCAACCAACCCATCTGTTTGGGGGTGATACACGGATGTATGAAATTGTGTCACTTTGAACAACTTGAATAGTTCTTTCATAACCCAGGACATAAAGGGTGTACCTTGGTCCGTAAGCAGTTCCTTTACAAATACCCACGCGGCTAAAAACAAGAGATACCTCGGCCAAGACAATAGCAAAAAGAGCTATTTCGAAGAGGAATCACTTACGGATAACGGGTGGCCATAGTCCAATATAACCAAAATGTACTGATGCCTCCTAGTGGACTTCATTGTCGTACTTACCAAATCCATTGCGATCCTCTCAAAGGGGACCTCATTGATGGGAAGAGGTACCAGCAGGTTTTGGAAATGTGGCATAGGTGCCAACTTCTGACACACAGGGCAGGAGGAACAGTAATTTTCTGTTTCCTTCATGACCCCAGGCCAATAGAATCTCTGCAATACTCTCTCTCTCTGGTTTTCTCTTCCCCCAGATGACCTCCAAGAATTTGCCAATGGGCTAACTCCAACTTCAACTTCCTGTAAGGTTTGGGCACCACAAGTTGCTCAATGGTTTCTTCTGCCCTTTGAGCCACTCGATACAGCAGATCCCTTTTCACAATGAAGTACGGGTAAGTGAAAGTCTTATCTGGGTTCACTAGTTCGCCATCTATTTACACCACATTTTCCCGTGCCTTTATTAGGGTGGGGTCTTTTAACTGTTCTGTGGCAAAATTCTCCCTGTGAACCTCGAGATCTGAAAACTCCACAGATGGCATTTTTTCATCTGAGGATGTTGGCTCCTCCCCAGTTTTTTGAGTCTCCCCTGCCAATACCGACAAGGAAAATTCTGGAGAGTCCACACCACTCTCAGAGGATTTCTGGGATTCATCTTCCTGATCTATAGGGGCATCAGTGGGGGGCTCAGGACAATCCCAGATTTCCCAGAACTTTGGAAAATCCCTTCCCACAAAGGCATCATTTGGTAAGTGAGACACTAATCCCACCTGATGAGAGAGGTTACATTTGGGGGTCTCAAAAAAAAAACACAGTAGCCACAGGATACGCTCAGGTGTCCCCATGCACACAAACAACGGCCACCTTGTTATTCCCAGAGACCTCTGTAGTAACTAATTCAGCTTTTATCAATGTCACCAGGCTACCTGAATCCAGCAACACAACAACATTTCTACCATTAATATACATTTTGTATAAATGTTTCCCAGTTCCCCGAATGGCAGTGCATGCAACTGTCGCAAACAGCGACTGACGTCTGTCCTTTATAAAGTCACATTGCATAGGTTCATCCACAACTGGGCAATATGTCCGTCTTGCCGGCAGCGGTAGCAAATAATCTTTTTCGCTGCCTCTTGCGGCCTTGACTTCCCAGGCTGCTCTCGCCAGACATTAGGTAGAGCTCTCACTCTCTCCACCCTCACCCCTTGGAGTCATCTTACCCGCCGCTGGGGATGGTCTGGTCTTAGGGTGGAAAGTCCGTAAGTTCCTGGAAGAGGCGGTCAGGTTCTCTGTAGCCAAGTACCTCTCAATCAGATCCACAAGCTTGTCGTCGTTTCTGGGTCTCCATGTTTTACCCACTTTTGGATGGCAGTAGGAAGAGATCTCAGAAACCGATCCATTACAACACGCTCCACAATATTTGGTGCGGTCAAAGTCTCTGGCTTAGCCGCTCAAATGCAGCATATGCGGGGTAGCAACCTATCAGTAGGAAGAGAACATGTGAAGGTGGATTATTTTTGCTCCAGGTGTCCCACAGTCCAATTGATGGTGAAGTGTTGGGTAAATGTTAAAAACCTCTTTGGAATCAGAGGTTTCTCCTGGTGTCTATTGATTTTATGTTTACCCCCTATGGATGCAACCCTATGACCCTCAAGTCTATGCATATGACATGCTAAATATCCTTGTTGACACAATCATCTCCCTGAAGAAGAAAAAATCTGTTTTTCGAAACGCGTCGGTTTTCACCATTTATATGTTTTTTCTGTAACTATATGGTGTCCCTGATTGTATTATTTCATGCATTGTATGTCTTTGTGTTAGCATCCCCCCTTTTTATGTCATACCCATTGTCCCTGTAGATTACATTTTTTCTACTACTCCTACCCTGTTTGAAATAAACAACCCTTTATTTGCAACTTTTTGTTCTACTTACTTACTACAAGAGTAATTTTTCCTTTTAAAGTCCCCTAAGAGGAACCCCCTTTCCGTACATTCTGCGTAGATTAGTAAATGCAGAGGCCTCTGGAGGGTGGATATCAGTTATGTATGGAAATTTAGAAGAGGCGGACCAGGGAGAAGAATCAGTTATTAAAAATAAGGATAGATGGGAGAGAGATGTGGGCCCACTATCACAGGAACAGTGGGAACGTATATTAGCAACAGGACCTTGAGTGTCATTATCCCCCTCCCAAATGGTGTCCCACCTTTATCTGATACATAGAGTGTACTATACACCTCAAAAGATGTTTCTGTTTGGAAGAAGGCCGGATGCGAAATGTCAGAGATGTGGGGATGATAGGGGAGACCTAATACACATGGTCTGGAGGTGCCCCAAGCTATACCAGTACTGGAAGCAGATCGTAGAAAAGATAAATGCGGTATTTGAGACATCCCTGCAACCAGAGGTCAGGCTGTGCGTATTCTTCTGCTCTTCTTCTTTCTTCTGGGTTCTTTGTCCGGTGTTCTTCTTCCTCTCCCGCCACTCCGGCCGACGACCCTCCTCCGATACTGCGCCCCGCTGATCTGTCGGCACCGATGTCCTGCATTTCTTAAATAATGATGGGGGCGTGGCAATTGGATTGCATCATCGCCACGCCCCCTTGTGATGTCACCGCCCGGGGCATGATGGGTCTGTGGTGTCACAAGGGGGCGTGGCCTCCGGATGACGCAATCCGATTGCCACGCCCCTATCGCTATTTAAGAAATTCAGGACATCAGCGCTGACAGATCAGCGGGACGCAGCATCGGAGGAGGGTCGTCGGCCGGAGAGGAAGAACACCGGACAAAGAAGACAGAAGAAAGAAGAAGAGCGGAAGAAGAAGCAGGGGGAGAAGACCGGAGGATGAAGATGTGGGAGAAGATGGAGGAAGACCGGAGGAAGAAGCGGAGAAGAAGAAGATATTTTTAATAAAAGACTCATTCACATAGGGGAGGGGGCGGGATCTGGGGGCCCCCTTGTTAAAGGGGACTTCCAGATTCCAATTAGCCCCCCGCCTGCAGACCACCGGGCAAGGGTTGTCGGAAAGAGGCCCTTGCCCCCATCAACATGGGGGCAAGGTGCTTTGGGGTGGGGGGGCGCAGAGCCCCCCCTGCCCCAAAGCACCCATCAAATATTTTTTATTTCTTTTCCACACAATTTAAACTACACTTCAATTTCCCCTCATATACAAAAATACGTATAAAATGGTTATCACAAAAAAACAATCTCTTTCCTCCCCCCTCCCCTCCACCGTCCATTCACAACTTTCCACCCTCCCCCCTCGCCTAACCATCACCCACCCTTTAACGTGCTTCCGCTTCTATCCACTTTTTCCACATTTTGTTGAATTTCTTTTTGTTTCCTCTCTTGATGTATATGAATTCCTCTTTTGCAATAGTGTCTTCTATCACTCTCTCCCATTCTGTCACTGTAGGTTTTTTTTCCGCTTGCCACTTCGGCGCAATAAGTTTCCTTCCTTGAAACAAACATCTTATTATTGCCGTTTGTTCGTCTCCTGACAATCCCTTCTCTTCCAGGAGACCCAGTACGCATAGTCCGACCTCTGGCTGCAGAGATGTCGCAAACACAACTTTTATTTTTTCTACAATCTGTTTCCAATATTGGTATAACTTGGGACACCTCCAGACCATGTGTACTAGGTGCCCCCTCTCATCCCCGCATCTCTGACATTTCGCATCCAACCTCCTACCGAACTGGTACATCTTTTGGGGTGTGTAATACGCTCTGTGTATCAAATAGAGATGAGACACTGTTTGGGAGGGTGACAATGATACTCTGGGTCCTGTTGCTAGTATATGTTCCCATTGTTCTTGTGATAGTGGGCCTACATCTCTCTCCCATTTAGCCTTATTTTTAATAACTAATGTTTCCCCCTGACCGGCCTTTTCTAAAAATCCATATACATCTGAAATCATCCCTCTGGAGGTCTCTGCGTTTACTATTTTTCTAAGAAGAGGTATATCATCCCATACTGGCAGGCCCTGTGTGAACTGCGCGTTCAGCGCATGCCTAATTTGCAAATATCTATAGAAAGATCTGTTCTGAGCTGCATAGTCCTCCCTTATTTCTTGAAATTATTTTAAACTTGCATCTTTAAAAAGGTGCGCCAGAAGGTGTATGCCCAATCTATCCCAAATAGGGGAGAATTCGGAGAATCCGCTATATCCCAGAATTTTCTTGACGTCTGTCCAGCATTTTACCATCAGTTGGGCTGTGGGGCACCTAGAGCAAAAAGAGTCCGCCTCTACTGCCTCTACTTCTGTATCGTGACTTGTGACATTCAAAATGAACCCTTTTACTGTTTCTCTTCCCTCTATTCGATTACTACCCCACATATGCTGCATTTGGGCGGATAAAAAATAATATCTGGGGTTCGGGAGAGCCAGTCCCCCCTTCTCTTTTGGTTGCTGTAGGGTCCGGAGGCGGATCCTTGCTGCTCCATTCTTCCATATCAATTCCCTAAACACCTTTTCCAGTTTCTTAAATCAATGTCTTGGGATCCACACTGGGGAGTTGTGTAAAACATATAAGATTTGCGGCATCCAGATCATTTTAATCAAGTTGCTCCGGCCAGCCACTGAAAGTGGAAGCCGGTTCCAAACCCGACATTTTTGTCTCAACTTTGTCAGTAGTGGTACAAGGTTTCCTGCTATGTACTGCCCTGGATCCCTTGTTATATTTATTCCCAGGTATCTCATTTGACTCAGCACCTTCACTTGTTCTATCTGCCCTGATAATGGGTCTATCGGCAAAAGTGCAGATTTGTCCCAATTAATTGTTAATCCCGAGAATTTACCAAATTCCCCTATTATCCCCATTACCGTCTCGAGTGAGGATTGCGTATCCCCCAGGAAGAGTAATACATCGTCCGCATACAATGGGACCTTCTCCTCCCCCAGCCTCCTTTTAAAACCCTGTATTCCGGGGGATGCCTCTATGGCGATCACCAAGGGCTCCATAGCAAGGGCAAAAAGCAGTGGCGATAGCGGGCATCCCTGCCTTGTCCCCCTTGCCAGCTGGAACCAATCTGAGCACTCGCCATTTATCCTTACTTTTGCCCTGGGGCTATCATACAGTATTTTGATCCATTGGATAAAATTGGGACTGAACTGAAATTCCGCCAAAACTTTCCATAGATAATGCCACTCAAGACTGTCAAACGCCTTGGTTGCGTCTAAGGATAAGATTGCTCTTGACCCTTCTTTTTCTGTTGGCAGTTGAGTGTTTAAGAATACTCTTCTTATATTAATACTGGTGGACCTACCGGGGATAAATCCCATCTGGTCCGGGTGTACCAGCTTTGAGACCATTTTTTTAGCCTCATTGCCAGTACTTTGGCCAGAATTTTTACGTCTGTACATAGAAGAGATATCGGCCTATATGAGGCTGTCTCAAGTTGGGCTTTCCATTATTTTAGTAATACAATAATTGTTGCTTCCGTCCTTTCCTCAGCTGCCCAGTTAAATACCTCCAGAAGTTTTATAAGCAGCACCTCACCATAGGTTTTATATATTTCTATTGGTAAGCCATCAGACCCTGGGGCCTTTTGGCCCGCCATATCCGCCGTTGCCAGCTGTAGCTCTTCTAGTGTAAGTGGTGCCTCCAATCCCTCTCTATCCGCCTCTGACAACCGGGGGATCTGCAGTCCTATAAAGACATTTTCTATTCCCCCCTCTATATTACTATGTCATGTGCTACTGTCCCTCTTCCTCCCCCTACCCCCCCTCTTCCTGTCCCTTGCCCTGCTTGGGGCCCGTGTTGAAGGCTTTTAAAATGAATGCATCTACCCTTCAAGGTGAAAGTTCCCCTCTTCCCTTCTGTTGATTTGTGCTTTAGTGTTTTTAGTATATCGTTCCTTTTTCCACATCTCTTCTGTAACTTTTGACATACATTCTTATTTCCCCACCTTTAGAGTTGAGCGGACACCTGGATGTTCGGGTTCGACGGGTTCGGCCGAACTTCGGAAAAAAGTTTGGGTTCGGGACCGAACTTTAACCCGAACCCGAACCCGAACCCCATTGAAGTCAATGGGGACCCGGACTTCTAAGGACTAAAAAGGCTCTAAAAAAGTAATGGAAAGGGCTAGAGGGCTGCAAATGGCAGCAAAATGTTGTTAAGAGCATGGCAAGTGCTCTGCAAACAAATGTGGATAGGGAAATAACTTAAAATAACATAAAAAAAATAAAAAAATAAAAAAATATGCTGGAGGCCCCCTTTTCAGCAGAAGAGGTACGGGAAGTCATTAAGAACCTCAGAAACTCAACAGCACGATGCCACACATATGGTGGGAATGCCCCAGAATACGCCCTTTCTGGAATAAATTATTCAATTTAATGGATAAGCTAGTGGGAAAATAAAATACTTTGAAATAAAAATGTAGCGGGGTGCTAAATTTAAGGGAAGTGTTTGAGTGGTAAATAGGCTCAAACACCCTAATTCTGTAGGATTCATGGACCATTTTGTCCTCGGGGGACAGTATTGGTGTGCAGTTCCCTGCGGCCTACAGGTGGCGCTGCCATGGTAGGCTAGGGTTGAACCGCCGATACAGTGCTGTGCCTTTTGTGTCCCCTCTTGGCAGTAGTACAGCGGGGCGGAGAACCTGCTGTGCATGCCGGGAGGGCATATAAAAGGGGCAGACCTTTGGCCTGGGGGCTGATGTCCAGTGGGGTCCACGCCCAGGTGCCTTCGGCCTGGGTGCATGTGTTCCTGTTCCATCTCGGGTACCTTTAGCCCGGGGTGAGGTACTATCCTGGAGTTCCTGCTGCCCTGGGTATGGAGGCCTAGGTGCGGGAGTAAAGCCTGGAGTCCTGAGCCTTCGTCTGGAGTCCGCTAAGGGTCGAGGAGTCTTAGGGTGCCGCCTCGTGTAGGGGACCATGTTCCAGGGAAGGGAGGATCATTCTGATGGACCGATGCGGGAGTCACAGTGAAGGAAGGGTCTGTTGACTCCCTGGAGAGATGTCTTCCCCTTGATATGGGCTAGGTTCATAGAAGGAGAAGCTCAAGGTCATCTTGACTGTATCAGAGGCCTTATTCACCCGGCCCGTGCCAGGGGCCTTATACACCCTGGTCTGTGGCAGAGACCAAAGTTTTCCAGGTCCGTGGCAGGGGCCTTGTACACCCGGTCTGTGGCAGAGACCAACCTCAAGGTCTGTGGCAGAGACCGTGCACCTAAAACTGTTTGAGAAACCTAAGCAGTGAAGTGAATGTGCTACGTTTGTGCCTGGACCTCCTCCACACCTTAAGCTGTCCTGTTTCTTTGCTCTAACCTTTTCTATCCGAGTAGAGTTTATTTTGCCATGAGAGAATAAGAGTTGTAATTTTAGCTGGTGTGGACATTGACTTTACTGGGAATTAAAGGACTTGCCTCTACCTACAGTAGAGGTGAGAATCATCCTCTGGAGGAGTTTTGACTCCGGCTGTGGACACGGCCCGTCAAGTACACCGCTCAACCTCTTTATATAGGAGGGTACGGCTGGTAGTGCGGTGTGCCTTTCTCCCTCCTGCGAGGAGCCAACAACATAAAGGCAGGTAAGGGGGAAAGGATCTGTGCGCTACAAAAAAATTTAATAAAAATTATAATCTTGACCTAGGAGGACGAGGTCCATATGGAGTAGGAGGTTGAGGTGGCGGCGGTGGAGGAGGACGCGGTAGCCAACACTGGTTAAAAAATACAACAATGGCTGGGTAAGGCCGTGTCATGGATATGCATTAATGTCTGTCTGCCATCTTACCTTTCCTCCTCATGTGTTCATCTTAGAGACCAGACCTCCTTCACCTGGCTTCCTTTATAATCTCCTCCCAGACTCAGACTGGCTTGGCTGATTTGCAAGGGGGTGAGGTGAAAGACTGATGGACATGGGTTTCAGGTGCCAACTCTGATCTTTCATCAGAAGAGTGGGTGGGAGACAATGTGAAGGAACCCGAGGCACTGTCAGCAACCCAATCTACTATCGCCTGTACTTGTCCTGGCCTAAACATTCGTACAGCCTCATTAGGCGCGACAAAATACCGCCGCAGGCTCGGTCGCCTACTCGCACCTGAGGAAGGTGTTTCACTTGTGCGTGTATCTGGCACAGATCCACCACGTCCTCTCCCTGCAACAGGAGCTCCACCAGCAGCACCACGACCGGGGCCACCACGTCCCTTTGACCTTCTCCTCATATTTTCCAAATTTAGGATCTTGCCCTAAATGGGTGTTTTTGGAAGAGCAGAACACACCCACAGTACGTAACCGCTGAATCGCACAGCTACAGAACTGCAGAAAATGCTATTAAAAAAAATATGTTTTTTTTTTAGTATAGCACAGTAGAAGAAAACTATATAGAAATTGTTTATTTCACACACCTCCACATATGTATAACACACTGCAAAATATTTTTTGTGGCCCTAAATGGCGTTTTTTGGAAGACCACAACACACCCACAGTACGTAACCGCTGAATCGCACAGCTACAGAACTGCAGAAAATGCTATTCAAAAAATGTTTTGTTTTTTTAGTATAGCACAGTAGAAGAAAACTATATAGAAATTGTTTATTTCATACACCTCCACATATGTATAACACACTGCAAAATATTTTTTGTGGCCCTAAATGGCGTTTTTTGGAAGACCACAACACACCCACAGTACGTAACCACTGAATCGCACAGCTACAGAACTGCAGAAAATGCTATTCAAAAAAAATGTTGTTTTTTTAGTATAGCACAGTAGAAGAAAACTATATAGAAATTGTTTATTTCACACACCTCCACATATGTATAACACACTGCAAAATATTTTTTGTGGCCCTAGATGGCGTTTTTCGGAAGACCACAACACACCCACAGTACGTACCCGCTGAATCGCACAGCTACAGAACTGCAGAAGATGCTATTCAAAAAAAAATTTGTTTTTTTAGTATAGCACAGTAGAAGACAAATATATAGAAATGGTTTATTTCACACACCTCCACATATGTATAACACACTGCAAAATATTTTTTGTGGCCCTAAATGGGTCTTTTTGCAAGCGTACATTAAGTTGCAAATTTTTTATTTTATTTTTTGCCCTAAACGGGTCTTTTTTTGCCCTTAATGGGTCTTTTGGAAAAGAGCAGAATAAAGTGCCTTTTTTTTTGTCCTAAATTGATCTTTTTCCAAGAGCAGAATACACCCACAGTATGGAAACGGTGTATCTCTCAACGTAATATATACAGTGCTGGTGCACTGAGCTTGCAGATAAAAGGTAGATTTTCTCTGACACTGGGCTCATGGCAGTGTAAAAAGACTACACTGCAACACAAACAGGTAAACCTATGCAGATCGCTGAGTTATATCTCTGAATCTGGACTCCTATTCCTATATAATATATCTCTCTCCCTGAAAGCACCAACAGGAACCTGGCCCTACACTACACTGTCTCTCTATCTTTTCCCTCAGATTCCAGAATCAGGACTAACTCATGTATTTTTCAATCTCTCCCTAAAAGCAGCAGCAGCAGACAAGATCCTCTCCCTATCTATTCTGAAGCAGAGTGATGTGTGTGCTGTGTGCCTCTAGCTTATATAGAAGCTGGGTCACATGTTGCACTGACCAATCACAGCCATGCCATTAGTAGGCATGGCTATGATGGCTTCTAAGGGCACACCAGCTAATCAAAAGGTGATTGGCTGGCCCCTGAAGCATTTCTAACTGCGCCATTAGATTGCCGAACCCGAACCCGGACTTTCGCACAAAGTCCGGGTTCGGGTTCTGGAAAAAGCTAAAGTTCGGTACGGACCCGAACTTTACAGTTCGGGTTCGCTCAACCCTACCCACCTTTGTACCCGTCTCCACAAAAAATACACTTTTATCAACCCTTCCCCCCCTCCCGCGTCCATGTCAGACAGAAAAACATTCCCCTCCTTTCAAAAAAGGAAAAAAAAAAGAGGTTGCTGTTCATCTCCATCCTGCTATGTCTTCCCTTCATTTGTGCTCATCCATAATGTCAGTTCAGCAGGTGTGTTAAAAAATATGTTTTCCCCTTTTACAGTTATCCGCAGGTGTGCCGGGTAGAACATTGCATATTTGATTCCTTTTTGCTGCAGTCTATGTTTACACTCAGTAAATTTAGCCCTTTGCCTCTGTAATTCCGGGGAAAAATCTGCATAGATTGATATTCTTGCTCCGTTATATTGGATCTCTTTCATCTCTCTCTCGCCTTTTGAAGAATAGTGATTTTATCTGTAAAATGTAGGAGTTTTATGAGGACCGGTCTTGGTTGGCCTCCTGCGGCTGGGGCCCTGAAGTGAACTCTGTGGGCCCGCTCAATTGAAAAATATTTTGATAAACAGTTAGTGCCAAACACTCCTTTAAGCCAATCTTCCATAAATTCAGTGGGGTGGTTACCTAGTACCCTTATATTTTTCCTACGTAATCTGTTCTCCATATCATCGATTTTATTAATGCACATATTCAGTTGTTCTCTCATTACTTTCATCTCACTTATAATAGGGTTAACGTCATCTTCAACTTGACTAAGCCTCTCCTCTAACGCAGAAGTCCTCGCACCGATCCCCTGCACCTCATGCTTAAGCACCGACATGTCCTCTTTAATACTCTTCAATTGATCAAATATTTCAGATAATGAGGATTTACAGTTGTTAATTGCAAACAAAATTTCTTTCATAGAGGGCTCACCCTCCTCCGCTGGTCCAATAGTTAGCTCTGTTATTCCTTTCGGTGCCTTTTTCTTAGACCCTTGGTCACTAGTCATATTTACAGGTGTCGTCGCTGCCGACATCAAACCCTGGCTCTTTCGTTGGGTGTTTAACTGTTGCACTCCCTGTCCTTTTGGAGGTGTATGGGCTGCTGTGTGTGCGGGGGTATGTACATATTTTTCTAATTTGGCCGCCGCAGCCAGGCTTGCCTTTGTCCCCCGCACTGACTGCGTCTGTGGTTGTAACAATGTTCCATTGCCCATACTGGTCTTCTCCTGGGAGGCATTCCTTGTCACCACAGACAAGGTGCCTGGCATTTTCAATAAATGTACAGTCTATCCGCCCCTCCTTCGTCAGCTCCCCTATCGGGGTCTCTCCTGTACTAATGGGGGGCTTCACGGTTTGCCAAAATGCAAAAAGGGATCAATGTTAAGTATTATATATTCTCCCCTCCGGCTACTACTGCAGCCCTCCAAACATTGATCCCCAATAAGTTTCAGCAGCCGAATGGGTCCCCACAGAGTTTGACTAGGTCTGTTTTTCCCCAGCCTCATCCACCAAACAAATAAACAGCCTGGTTTATCCACTCACCGCAGACTCCAATGATAAGGTTCTCAGCGTGGGCCAGCGACATCCATCCCCCAGCTCCTCTGACAGTAGTACGTTTGTCTCTCCCAGGGGACAGGAGTCATGTAATCATGCCAATTAAATCTCTGTATTGGCGGAGCGCCGCGCTGCATCCAAGTGGCTTTGCGGGGAAAAAAATAAAAATACAGCCAGCTGTGCGCTCCCACCAGATCACATCGCTCAGGCCGTGGGGGTCAGCCGGACAGTCCTGTATTCTGCCGAGGTCCGCAAACTGTGCTGGCTGGAGGTTGCCCAGGTCAGGTCATAATTCCGGCAAGCTAGCACGGTATTTCTGGGCATCTCGTGGATGGCTCACAGATGACCAGGCTCGGCAGGCTGTACCAGTTAGACTACGGGCTGCGCACCGGTGCAGATGGTCACATGGATCCGGCCGTTCCTCTCTCCTCATCCCTGCGTGCCGTTCCTCTCTTCAGCGTGCACCATAGGAGCAGGCGTGAAGGTCAGGCTGCTATGCCTCTCACCTCGACATCAGTCACGCCTCCTCCGTTGTCCATCCCCCATGTTAAGGGCATGCGGCCTGGTATGGTTCAGGAGGGGGGGCTGTCTTTTTCTCTTTTTTTTTTTTTAGCCGACAATTCTTTTTTTTTTTTTACATTAGCGGGAAGCTGGCTGACAGCTGATGACTCTTCAGTTGTTAAGGACATGGTGGCTGGCTTCCCGGCCCCCTCCTTAGCAACCAGCTATATACAGTGTAAAAAAAAACGCAAATCGCGGCAAAATCGCAGTAAAAACGCGGTACTTGCGTTTTGGATGCGGGTCCATTGAATTCTATTACATGCAAAACGCTGAATTTTGCAGGAAAAAAAGTCCCTGGACCTTTCCAAAAACGCAGAGGCACAAAAATGCATTGATGTGAACATGTTCCATAGGAGCCCATGTTAAAAAATTTCCCTGCATTTCTGCAAAATGCACCTAAAAACACATTAGTGTGAATAGAGTCTCACAGAGGATTTCCACACAGGCGTTGTCTCAACTGGTTCCAGGATGGAGCAACTCCCTTTGCATGTTGGGAGTTTTTGTAGAGGACTTATTGAACAACTTAATGCAGCTGGGCTCATTACCTCTACCCCTGCAGGACTCTCAGCACTTCCCCCTAGTGGTACAAATCGGCATAGAGCCTAAATCTGGGACATACATATTTGCCATCCTGGATGCAACCAGTCGATTTTACCTGCCTGCTGTCACAGTATCTTCTAGCAAGGATCTTAGTTCAGGAAATTCAGTGTCTTTGTATTCCCCTTATGTTTCCTATTTGTGTGATTTATACTAAAACGCCCTATATTTCCACATCCGTGGTTAGGTCTGTATTGTTGGTAATCAGTAGGTCTAGTAATGCTTTGTTTCTAGTTGGTGCATTTACCAGCTGACCCATGAAATTGTCCTGCAAGACATTTAGGAAATGGCGAGCTTTAGATGAGTGTGCGGTTCCTTAAAGAGGAGGTCCACCCAAATCTTTTTTTTTAAAAGCCAGCAGCTACAAATTCTGCAGCTGCTGACTTTAAAAAAATGGACACTTACCTGTCCAGCGCGCCCGCGATGTCGGCAGACGAGGCTGAGCAATCGCTCGGTCCTCAGATGCTGCCGCCGCCAACCTCGTGAGGGAATCAGGAAGTGAAGCCTTGCGGCTTCACTGCCCGGTTCCCTACTGCGCATGCATGAGTAGCGCGGCACGCCGTCACTGGTCCCCGCTCTCTCCTGGGAGAGAACAGTGTGTTTCCCAGGAGACAGCAGGGGGTGACGCGAAGGGGCGTGACTCCCGCGGGAGTCAATACCCGCAAGTGGTGCAAATACCTGTTTTATACAGGTATCTGCATCCCCCCTCTCCCCTGAAAGGTGCCAAATGTGTCACCGGAGGGGGGAGGGTTCCGAAAAGCGGAAGTTCCATTTTTGGGTGGAACTCCGCTTTAAGGAGCATTAAAATCCCCCATTATAATGACACTGCCCATCCTTGCCGCTAATCCAAATTGTGATAGGCGGTCCGTCTCTGCCTCCTCCCTCTGGTTAGGGGGCCTATAGCATACTCCCAGTATTACTTTCCCCTTATTTTCCTCCCTTTGTAGCTCTACCCATAAAGATTCCACCTCCTCCCTTGCTCCTTTAGTGATGTCATCTCTCACATTCACTTGTACATCACTCCGATGGCCACAACCCTGGAAACAGCGGTCACTGTAGGATGGATTGGCATGGGCAATGTGGGTAGGGACCCAATACCAACATAAAAGCACCTTATTTGCTGCCTCCAAGGTGGCTGTATTAAATGAGCATTTGGTCACAGAGGACCAGGCCCCGCTCCAGTCTGTTAAGTCTATCTCAGTTGCCAAGTTTCGTTCCCACTGAGCTACATAGGTGAGAGGGGTGGAAGAAGAACAGTTACTCAGAAAAGCATAGAGAGCTGAGATGAGGCCAGGGGATCCTAGAGAGTGCAGGTAGGTATATTCAAATGCAGTTTTCTGGAATAGGTACGTAGAGGTTCTGCACAGCGTGGTGAGCCAGTGTTGAAGTTGGAGGTAGCAGAAGATCTCCGCCTCTGGAATGTCATGGGTCTCCTGAAGCGAGCCCCACGAGGGGAATAATCTGTCAGCTAGAAAGTGTCAGACGTGTGATCCCATTAGCAACCCACACGGAAAATGCCAGTGGTTGGTCCAAGCCTGGGGGAAAAAAAGGGTTATTAGTGATTGGGTGCAAGGGCAAGAAGGGTGACACGAGGCCGGCGGAGTACCGCATGGAATCCTAGACTTGTAGGCTATTATGCATAAGCAGGGTCAGTAACAATGGGTGAAGATTATGGGGGAGCCAAAGGAAGGTTGGCATGGTGATAAAAGGCGCAGTTGGGCAGTTCCAAGAGGACCCACAGGGGAACATCTACTTAAGCATGAAGCAAGGATAATTAGGCAATCTGGGCGGCTAGGTAATATTTGGCTAAGTTTGGAACCCCCCAGCCCCCCCCCTGTAGCCTCTGGGACATTTATTAGCCCAGGTGAACTGAAAGATTCTATTCTGGAGTAAGCACAAAAAATGTGATAGAACCCGCACCAGAAGAGTGCGAAAATAATAATATGTTTGGGCAAAATTGTAATTTCTCTTATCGTCCACGGACTGACACAGCTCTAATACTGAAACACGTGGGTATATGTCCCTGCTTGCAGGAGAAGATCTAGGCAGAATGTTAGATGTTAGAAACATACATTCTAGAAAAAAACAGAGCTGAACATCCCCGCCCAGGGGGGCGGTCCCTCCAGACATAACCCTCCTACCTGCAGCTAGCAGCCTCAGTTTTTTTCTGCCTAGCAGAAGGAGAAGACGTGGCTCTCTAAGGAGCAAGTCTCCTGGAAGATTTTATTTTTATTCCTTTGGGAATTGTATTATTTTATTTTTGAGACCTTCAATCATCTGTCGGCTGGGCAACAGGTTGGGTATGCTGGTATCCTTGTAGTGTTCCCTGTCCGACCATCGAGCATGCTGATCCTCGCCTTGTGTGCGTGAGACTCAGTTCACGACATGCCCCATGACTCCAGGGGTGGCCGGGTGGCTTTTATGCTCCCGCGGTCCTCACAAGATTGAACAGTACCTGCTGTATCTTTCGCGGTGGACCAGGCCGACAGCTACTCAGTGTTAGATAAATTTAAAATTATACTTTATATGTCAACTATCAAGATGCATATTAATCTTCTAAAGTTAAAATGTTTGTTTTATATAACTCTATTATTCATAAATATGCTGAATAGCTCTAATAGTCCTAATTACTGGAATAAGTCATATGACCATATTCTATTCGTGCAAAAGATGTGCTGACTTATAGTAAAACTGTATTTTGCTTACATCTGCCAAACATGGGCTGTGAACCATGAAATAATTTATGTTTCCATTGTATGAGATAATTTATGTATCCATTGTATGAAATATCCTGTCATAAGGTGTAGGCTGAAAAAGGATATTTCCCTCTTTCCTGCTAAAACGTCAGAATAAAGGTTGAAATTATACACATGATCAGGACGTTACGAGCAGGAAAGGGGAAGGTTTAAGGGTTATAAAAGCAGAATGTAAATCTATGACAGGCAGAAAATGGATCTCTGAAGCCGCAAATATACTTTAACCATTTTCTCTGCATATGCAATAAAAAAATCTTGACTTGTAACGAGAGTCGGTCCGAAATTTCTCTGACACTCAGTACTACTCTGTGATAGGTCTGTCTGAAACAAGCCAGTGGGTCCCTATGGGACGGGTAAGTAGTCGCTCCTGCTTCAGGTGAGTACATGCTGGCTGTGTTTCTCTGTCTCCCCCCAGTTATGCTGCTCTCTGCATCCTGTACTGGCGCTGTGCTGTGTGAGGGTACTTGGGGGTCACTCTGGCCTGGCGGGGGGCGCTCATGTCTGTGTGCTGGGGCTGTGAGGTGTGAGTGTTTGGAGAAGCCACTAGCTGGCATGGTTTTTACTAGTTAAGCTGCGCTCGGCGGCCATCTTGTCGCGGATCAATAGCGCTGCTTACACACGGCCGGCGGCCATTTTCTTGAAGCCGCGGCGCTTTCACTTTCGGTTTTGGCCTCTATCGCCGCTGCTGCAGCGTGATCTCCTCAGACTTCACTCACGCTGGCAGTGCGGTGACATGCAGCAGAGCAGAGCGGTCCTTACAAGGGTTGGTGAGTCCTCTGGGTATCCCCTCCTCAGCCTCAGCACAGCCAGTGGGTGGACTGTATTATTCACTTTATAGTGTATAAAGTCTCAGAGGGTGGCAAATATGGAGTCTGGTTCACCTGCTTCCCCACTCCTGCCAGAGGCAACTTGCAGTGCTCCAGCACCTGCGGTCCCTATGGACCAGTTGTCGGCAGTCCTGGGAAAAAGTTTCTTGTCAGGATGGAAGCAGTGTGCGAGCAAGGGAGCTATAAAGCGCCCTCTCCCCACACAATCTCACACATGGGGAGTGCTCTGATTCAGATATGGGCCTAGCTGCTGCTGCTCAGGACCCTAACTCTGAATATTTTAATGTTTTTGAACAGGACATTCCTTGTGAGGAAGACTCCAGTTCTGAGTCAGTAAATGACAGGGTGCTTGTGAGTGAACTCATTGATGCTGTGAGGGACACTCTCAAGCTGGATGTGGTACCTCAGGCGGACACTTTTTCCTTTGGTTCTTTTCAAGCTTTTCTATTACACAGCTTCCTCACTGTTTCTTCTCACGCTGCGTCGAGAGCAGTATGGATGACACAGTGCCTCCCCCCCTGGTCGGTGCAACATGGTGGGGGGGGGGCTCTTTATTCATTTATTTCTATACTCCCTGTGAGCCTTCTGTGTGATGTCTCTGAGGCAACAACAGGGTCTCTGTATCTGTGTTTTCCCGCCATTTCCTGGGGAACGCTCTGAGCTCTGACGGGACCACTTTCTGCGGTGTCAGAGGTTACCTTTTACCTGCATGCTGCTTCGGCAGCACATTTAAGCAGGTTGGAATGATAACAGAGAAGATTATGCGCCTCGGCGCCATAATTAAAACTTATCTTATAACTCTACACTGGATACATTCACAGTGTATGTATGTGTTATTGATCTCTGTGTCTGCATGGGTTTCCTCCCACGTTCCATTGCTGTGTCTTCAGTGCCATACACAATATAAACATACCGGTACACAATATGTTTATACACGACTCTAAATACATTCATGGTATATGTATGTATTATACTCTCTAGGTCGGAGTGGGTGTCCTCCGGGTGCTCCGGTGTCCTCTCACGCTCTCACGCTCTCACGGTATGTGCGCTTCGGCTCTTTGCACAGTATAAACATGTTTAATATGTTTATTGCACAATGCTATAAATACTTACAGTATGTGTATGCTGTCTGCGTGGGTTTCCTCCGGGTACTCCGGTTTCCTCACACGCTCCAAGGGTAATGCACAGCATAACCATGTGCAATATGTTTATTCACATGCTATCATCCCTACACAGTATCTGTGTGCTGTCTGCTTGGGTTTCTTCCGGGTGTTCCGGTTTCCTCCCTCGCTCTGACGGTATGGGCGCCTTTGGCTCTCTGAGCAGTTTAAACATGTTCCATACGTTTATCACGCATACTATAATACCTACGCGGTATGGGTATGCAGTCTGAAACTTGTGCGATTTGTTTATCCACATGCTAACATACCTACACGGTATGTGTGTGCAGTCTGCGTGGGTTTCCTCCAGGCTCCGCCCACGCTACATGACATGCGCGCCTTCGGGGCCATGCACAGTATAAACATACACATTATGTTTATACACAACACTAAATACATTCACAGTAGATGTATGTATTGTATTCTCTGGGTCTGCGTGGGGTTCCTCCGGGTACTCCGGTTTCCTCCCACGCGCCAATGGTGTGCGCGCCTTTGGCGCTATGCACACATAGACATGTTCAAAATGTTTATCACGCATACTATAGTACCTACACGGTATGCGTATGTGGTCTGTGTGGGTTTCATCCGAGTGCTCCGGTTTTTCCCCCACGCTCCAATGGTGTGCGCATTTTTAGCCTTATGCACAGCATAAACATGTGCAATTTGTTTATTCGCATGCTAATATGCCTACACGGTTGTGTACGCAGTCTGCGCGGCTGGTTTCCGCCTACGCCCCAATGATGTGCGCGCCTTCTTTGCTGGCACGGTATAAACGTGTTTATTTATTTTTTAAATATTCTTTATTTATATTTCAAAAAGGGATACATCCAATACATTGTTTATACATTTTCCATTACATTTCTATTCATAATATATTCCTCGTCCCATTCCATTAATTAGATCCTTTTATTTAACCATCAATCTCACCTATAAACCTTAATGTCAATGGGTTCCCTCCCCTTATGTCCTTCATATGTCTCTCCGTAAAGGGAGAGACACATAAAGTCCCTTTCCTCTATTAAATGTCTTTGATTCTCACGGCCTTACTTTGTTCTCCCTTACATTTTTATCGGTTCCCCCCCTACCTCCCTCCCAAAGTAAACCTAAACAGAGAAAGAAAAAGGAAGAAAGGGGGGAAAAATAAATACATTTCTCCCTCCCTTCCCCACTCCATCCTCCTCCGTACTAAACTACATACGCCGTATGTGGTTGTACTATGCTCTTTGGGGCTGAGGGGGTTTCCTCCCACGCTCTAATTGCGCGTTTTGACGCAATACACAGTATAAACTATGTGTTTGTACAATCAGCACTTATCAATGAAGCAGAAGCGCTGGCTTGGACTGTGTTCGCCATGCTGAGGTTAGCGTTACGCCCGGTAGTGGCTGCGTCTCTGGCGTTCCTGAAGCTCAATGACTGGGCAAAAGCCTCTGCTTCATCTATCAGTCAACCAGCAGGTGCACTGCAACTGCTTTAGCCTCTAGGGTCTCTGTGTCCGGGGTGGGTCTGCGCCACCTGTAGAAGCTGAGTTACTGGTCCTCTGACGAGTTTCTAGGGAAGCTCTGTCAGGTTGCCTTTCTTGGCCAACAATTAAGGCACCCCGTAAGCCGGGGCCTCCCTTCTCTGATACATTGCGGGGTCTCCTTGAGTTTATCATACCCATCCCGCTGCAGGACGGTCCTGTCGGCCATGTGCATTTACCGGAGGTGGGGCACCTGATGTGGACCTTTTGGCCTCTCGACTCACTCGCAAGATGTAGAGATTCGTGGCCAGGTTCAGGGATCCTTGGGCAGACGCGTCAGACGCGTCGGTGGCCCGTGGGGGCAGTATCGCTTGATGTATGCTTACCCTCCGCTACTGTTGTTGCCTCGCCTGCTTCGCAGAGTGGTGGTCAAGGCCATTCCAGTGATCCTCATTGCTCCAGGACGGCGACATTGGTATGCCGATCTAGTTCGGCTAATCGCAGACGTTCCTTGGTGACTGCCTATTTGGGTGGAGCTTCTGTCTCATGGTCCCATACCTCATCCTGTCCTACAGTCCTTGGCTTTGGCATGGCTGTTAAAGTCAGGTGCTGAGGGACCGAGGTCTCTCGGATTCGGTCATCTCATCTATGTTGTGGCACGGAAATCTTCCTCCAGAAAGATCTATCACCGTACCTGGAAGGCTTACATCGCTATGTGCGAGGAGCTTGACGGCGTCCACAGACGTATTCCGTTCCCAAGATTTTGCTGTTCTTACAGCGTGGTGTGACCCAAAAGCTGGCCTTGCGTACCATCGAGGGTCGGATTTTGGCCCGGGCTGTCTTTTTCAACTACCGCTATCGGGCCATTCCTTGATTAGCACCTTGTGCAGGGGGTTCGCCATGTGATCCCCCTGTCAAGCCTCCTCCTCTTCTTTGGGATCTGAATTTGGTGCTCTCGGTTCTCCAAGAACATCCCTTTGAAAATATCAGGGAGATTCCTCTCTTGACCTTGTCCCAGAAGGTGGCTTTTTTAGTGGCCATTACTTCTGTTCGACGAGTGTCTGAGTTGGCGGCCTTGTCCCGCAAGTTGCTTTACTTGGTCCTTCATAAGGATGAGGCGGTGTTGCGCCCACGACCGTCTTTCCTTTCAAAGGTGGTCTCGGCCTTTTACCTTAATGAGGACATTGTTCTTCTGTCCTTGTGTCCTCACCCATCACATCCCTGAGAGTTTGCGCTTCATACATTGAATGTGGTACGAGCCTTACGGGTGTACCAGTCTGCTACTGTTTCCATTCGGAAGTCTGACTCACTGTTTGTGTCTGTCTCTGGTCCAAAACAGGGCCAAGCGGTGTCGTCTGCCACCTTTTCTAGGTGATCAGACAGACCGTTATGAAGGCCTATGCCCTTAAGGGGCGGGCGCCTCCCTTTCCGGTTACGGCGCATTCCACCAGGGCAATTGGTGCTTCCTGGGCTTTCCGACATCAAGCGTCAGTTGCACATATGTGCATGGCGGCGACCTGTTCGTCCGTTCATACCTTTTCTAAGTTCTATAAGGTTGATGTGGCTGCATCTTCGGATGCTTCCTTCGGCCGCAAGGATTGCAGGCCGCTGTTTAAAGTTGCAACTCCTCCGTAGAGGAGTTCTGCTTGTTTGGAGTGGAGTTTGGTTTTTCCTTTACTACTGCTCCCACCCTTTTCTGATACTGCTTTGGGACGTCCCACGTGTTTCAGTATTAGAGCTGTCAGTCCATGGACGATAAGAGAAAATGGGATTTTTGTACTCGCCGTAAAATCCTTTTCTCTGATGTCCATGGACTGACACAGCACCCACCCTTCTTTAAGGTTTGTACTGCTTTGTTACGAACTGAGGCTGCTAGCTGCAGGTAGGAGGGTTATGTCTGGAGGGACCGCCCCCTGGACGGGGCTGTTCAGCTCTGTTTTTTTCTAGAATGTATGTTTCTAACATCTAACATTCTGCCTAGATCTTCTCCTGCGAGCAGGGACATATACCCACGTGTTTCAGTATTAGAGCTGTGTCAGTCCATGGACGTCAGAGAAAAGGATTTTACGTGAGTACAAAAATCCCATTTTTTTTACAGAGTTTATCCGACCTATCCGACCTATCCAGGACAAGTGCAGGAACTGCCAAGACTACATAAGAGCAGATAAAGAGCGAAGCAATGGATATAAATTACAAATAGAGAGGACTAGGAAGGTCTTAGCCGAATACTGAGATAGTCAATATGGGAGGAGGCCCATTGAAAGGGGAAGTTGATACGTAGGTCCAAAATCGACAAGAATTGTGATAGAATCCACTACAAATTGGGAAGGGTGGTAAGGGGATTGGTCAGAGTCAAGAGGGCATCATCTGACAAGAGATTTATATACATGGCCAGCATAAGGGATCCCTGAGATATTTTGGTCGGCCCGTAGGGCCATCGCCAGGGGTTCTAGCACTAGGATGAAGAGAGCTGGGGACAGAGGGAATCTACGTCTCGTTTCCCTGAAAATCGAGAAGGGGGGGGGGGGTGAGAAAAGCCCTGCTGATGTCACCAAAGCAAAGAGAGTACAAAGCCTGAATCCAGACTAAGATGGTCTCTCCAAAACCTCAGCAGGACAGTACGAATCACAGGTACTCCAATGACAGGGAGTCAAAAGCTTTGTAGAGGTCTAAAGAGAGCAGGAACCCAGGATATTTCAGCTAATGTAAAAGGTGGACAGCTTTGCAAACGTTGTTGCCGGGCCTGTAGTCCGGGGATGAAACCAACTTGGTCTCTATGGACCAGGTAGCGCAAGTATTTACGAAGGCTTAAGATCTTCCCTAAGATTTCCAGGTCCTCATTTAAGAGGGAGATGGGGTGGAAGGCTTGCCGTTCCGAAGTGTCCTCTGACGTTTTGGGGATCATGGAAATGTGCACCCTAAAAACGTCCAGGGAAGGCAGGGACCCATGGCATTAAAATAATTGGTTAGATGAAGAGCCAAAAGCTCAGAGAACTTTTTATAGAAAAGGACAGAGAAACCATCCTGGCCGGGAGCCGAAGAAGGTTTCAAGAACTTGATAGCCTGAAGAATCTCGGCCTCAGTGATGCTGGCATTAAGGGTGTCATGCGCTACGTCGAGTAATGCAAGGAGGCTCCGTTCACGGAAAAATGCTTTTTGCTTGGTTAAGGGGAAATGGGTCAGGCTTAGCATAAATCTTCAATAAAAGGTCCACAAAGGTTGAGGTGATCTGCTGGGGGTTGGAGGTGTAGTCCCCTACAGGCAACCGTAGCCGAACCGGCCAGGTTTGTCGGCACAGGTATAGTATTTGTGTTTGGTCCCGCGCAAGGCCTTTTTGGCCACAGAAGTGGAAAGCAAGTCAAGTTCCGTGGCCAGGGCCTCATGAGCCTTCCTGTGGGCTGTAGTGGGGTGTGCCTTCCAACGCGCCTCAGTAGTGTCGGCTAACAGGAAATGTAGCTCTGAAAGGCTCCTGAGTCCACTTCCACAAAGAGGCCAGCTGAATGATTTTGCCACGTACAGTGGCTTTATGGTCCTCCCACAAGGATACTGCAGAAGAGACAGAGCCAACATTATCTACAAAGTAAGTTTGGATTGAGGAATGTGTTGGTAAGGATTCATTAGTGAGCCAGTGGGGGGACCGCATGAGGGGTGAGTTGAAGCCATACATTTTGTGAGAGTAGATTTTAAATGGGGCTGCGGCCATGGTGCATGAAAAATTCCCCGCTGACCGTTGAATGTAAAAAAGAATGCCGGCATTAAAAAAAAAATGATTAAAAACTGCATGGGCGTCACCCCCAAATCTATACCAAGCCCTGCGGAACTTCACGCCAAAATAATAATAAAAAAATTAAAAAACAGTGTGGGGTTCCCCATAAAATCCATACCAGGCTCCCCCTATGTGAGGGGTGTCCAAACTTTTTTCAAAGAGGGCCAGATTTGATGAAGTGAACATGCGTGAGGGCCGACCATTTTGCCCGACATTCTGTGAACCATTAAAATTCAGTCTAAGTGTGTTCGTTCGAGCACTAATACACAATGCCCAACAAGAATTCCCTTGCCTTTGTGGCTATGTGTGGTGAAGAGATAAGCTCAGGCGTGTTATTTGGATATACTATATTTATCGGCATATAACACACACCTTCACTTTAAAAAATCTTAAATTTTAAATAAGGAACTGCGAATCAAAATAAGGGTCACTGCCCATCAATACAGCCTCACAAGTGCTATGAATCCAGCACCCCCATTGCCCTAAATCCAGCACCCCCAGTGCCCTGAATGAAGCACCCCTGGTGCCCTGAATGAAGCACCCCCCGGTGCCCTGAATGAAGCACCCCCGTTCACTTTAAAAAATCTTAAATTTTAAATGAAGAACTGTGAATCAAAATAAGGGTCACTGCCCATCAATACAACCTCACAAGTGCCCTGAATGCAGCACCCCGTTGCCCTGAATGCAGCACCCCCATTTTCCTGAATGCAGCACCCCCGTTGTCCTGAATGCAGCACCCCCGTTGTCCTGAATGCAGCACCCCCTTGCCCTGAATGCAGCACCCCCTTGCCCTGAATGCAGCACCCTCTTACCCTGAATGCAGCACCCTCTTGCCCTGAATGCAGCACCCTCTTGCCCTGAATGCAGCACCCTCTTGCCCTGAATGCAGCACCCCCTTGCCATGAATGCAGCACCCCCATGCCCCGAATGCAGCACCCCCTTGCCCCGAATGCAGCACCCCCTTGCTCCGAATGCAGCACCCTCTTGCCCCGAATGCAACACCCCCTTGCCATGAATGCAACACCCCCTTGCCCTGAATGCAGCACCCTCTTGCCCTGAATGCAGCACCCTCTTGCCCTGAATGCAGCACCCTCTTGCCCTGAATGCAGCACCCCCTTGCCATGAATGCAGCACCCCCCTTGCCCTGAATGCAGCACCCCCTTGCAGCCTGATTCATTCATCTGCAGCATTGGAGGAGACAGGGGGGGGGGGGCAGGACGAGCGCCGACAGACATACAGGAGAATTTCCTGTTTTCTTGGCGGCCTCTTTAATCGAAAGTCCTGCCTCCTGTGATGGACAGAACAGTTGTCCAATGGCAGCGCAGGAGACGGGACTTCCTTTTACACCAGTTCCGTGTAAACAGGAAGTACTCCTGTTTGCATAGCGCTTGTCCTGCCTCCTCCCCGACAGCCAGCATGTATTTCTTTTGCGGCCCCCGGCGCTCGGGAATTCGTTGGGGGCCACAAAAGACATACATGTCAAAATATAAAAATATAAAAAGATGAAGCTGCGCCAAACTTAGATATTGAAATAAATTCCTCAAATGACACAAGGATCAACACACTTAATGTACTCCAATAGTGTGGAACACCAGATAACAGTCTATAAGCTATGGTCTTAATGTTGCTAAAAACTACACCACAGTGACTTCATAGACATATGTGAAGCCCACCACCAAATGAAAAAGCCGCTTACCAGAGGGCAAGCACAATTGAGTAATCGGCTATAGCCCAGCCGCAGCCTTTAGATTCCAGGAAGAGATGTAACCTCATACAGGGTGAAGGCTCCTGAACATAGATTTCTCCACACTCATGCAGTCAGCATCGTCATATGTATATATATGGAAGAGAGGGAGGACCATAGCGTAACTCCGTTATAAGTTGCGTTTTATTAAAAGATTTAAGTTGTACTTGCAACAATGTGGATAAAAACACCATGAATACAATGCCAGCCGGCATAGCAATGAGCCCTTCCTCCTCAGATCAGCGCAGTGACGTCACCACGCTGATCTGAGGAGGAAGGGCTCCTTGCTATTCCGGCCGGCATTGTATACATGCTGTTTTTATCCACATTGTTGTAAGTACAACTTAATTCTTTTAATAAAACGCAACTTATAACGGAGTTACGCTATGGTCCTCCCTCTCTTCCATATATACCGTATATACTCGAGTATAAGCCGACCCGAATATAAGCCGAGGCACCTAATTTTACTACAAAAAACTGGAAAAACGTATTGACTCAAGTATAAGCCTAGGGTGAGAATGCAGCAGCTACTGTAAGTGGAAATAAGGGTCAACAATGCCCATTTGCAGCTTCACTTTGCATGCCTCACTGTGTCCATCTGCATGCCTCAGTCTCATGCCTCAGCCTTACTGTGCCCATCTGCATGCCTCATGCCTCAGCCTTACTGTGCCCATCCGCATGCCTCATGCCTCAGCCTTACTGTGCCCATCTGCATGCCTCATGCCTCAGCCTTACTGTGCCCATCTGCATGCCTCATGCCTCAGCCTTACTGTGCCCATCTGCATGCCTCATGCCTCAGCCTTACTGTGCCCATCTGCATGCCTCATGCCTCAGCCTTACTGTCCCCCTCTGCATGCCTCAGCCTCAAGTACCTTATCATCTCCTGGCGCTATCATCTCCTGGCGCTGTACCCATTTGCAGTCTTATCCCCCGGCGCTGTGATACATTCAATCTAATCGGCGGCCATGTAGTGTAACCAAGCGCCGCCTCCTCCTCGTCCGTGTCCTCCTCCGTGATGGAACACTGACTCGGTTACCCAACAGTGAGTCAGTGTTCAGCCTATCACGGAGGAGGAGGCAGCGCTTGGTTACACTGCATGGCCGCCTATTAGATTGAATGTATCACAGCGCCGGGGGGATAAGACTGCAAATGGGCACAGCGCCAGGAGAGGAGGACTCGAGTATAAGCCGAGAGGGGGATTTTCAGCACAAAAAAATGTGCTGAAAAACTCGTCTTATACTCGAGTATATACGGTACATATGATAGGGTGACCAGACATCCCTGGTTTCAGGGGACAGTCCCCAGATTGAGGACACTGTCCCCGGACCAAGTCTGTCCCCGGTTTTGTCCCCAGATTGAATATGAACAGGGGCTGGGTCAATTTCAAAGACAGTCAGTGCAGAATTAAAAAAAAAATCTGAATTACATACTCCCGCTCCGCCGCTCCTACTAGCTTAGGGGGGTGTATTTTTTTCCATTATCTGTGCCCCTTTCTGATGATCATGTGTTGGTCAGAGCGGAGGGAATATTTCTTCAGTTTCGGATGCATGCCCATTCAGCTCCGCTCGCATGTTCTTCTGCCTTGGCTCAAGTCCCGGCCAGCCGCCTGCCTGCTTATCCCCTTGCCTTCCCTGGCGGAGTGATCTTCCTCTGCTCCCCACCCAGTAGTATCCGGGGCCCCGAGAGTGAGACTTGAGAGGCTGTGAGGCGGGCGGCGACGGGCAGAGAGTCGCTGATTGCCGCCATTACTAGTAAAAAAAAAAAATGTCCCCGGATTTCATTTTAAAAATCTGGTCACCTTAACATATGATGATGCTGACTGCATGAGTGTGAAGAAATCTATGTTCAGGAGCCTTCACGCTGTATGAGGTTACATCTCTTCCTGGAATCTAAAGGCCGCAGCTGGGCTATAGCCGATTGCTCAATTGTGCTTGCCCTCTGGTAAGCAGCTTTTTCATTCGGTGGTGGGCTTCACATATGTCTATGAAGTCACTGTGGTGTCGTTTTTTATCAACATTAAGACCATGATATGCTTATAGACTAAGGTGACCAGATTTTTTAAATGAAATCCGGGGACATATTTTTAATTTTTTTTACTAGTAATGGCGGCAATCAGCAATTCTCTGCCCGTCACCGCCCGCCTCACAGCCTGTCGAGTCTTACTCTCCGGGCCTCGGCTACTACTGGGTGGGGAGCGGAGGAAGATCACTCCGCCAGGGAAGGCAAGGAGATAAGCAGGAAGGCGGCTGGTCGAGACTTGAGCCAAGGCAGAATAACATGCGAGTGGAGCTGAATGGGCAGGTGCCCAAAACTGAAGAAATATTCCCTCCACTCCGACCAGCACATGATCATCAGAAAGGGGCACAGATAATGGAAAAAAATACACCCCCTAAGCTAGTAGGAGCAGCGGAGCGGAGAGGGGGTAATTCAGAATTTTTATTTTTAATTCTGCACTGATTGTCTTTGAAATTGCCCCAGCTGCTGTTCAAATCCAAGCAGCGAACAAAACTGGGGACAGACTTGGTCTGGGGACAGTGTCCTCAATCCGGGGACTGTCCCTGGAAACTGGAGATGTCTGGTCACCCTATTCTAATGGTCTGGCTGTGAGTGGCAGCTATCAGTAACCTAACTACATACAGAACCAAGTTTGGATGCTAGCCAAGCATTGTGAGTGTAGTGTTATGACGCACTTGCAATTAGGTATGACATCCAGCATTTCCGCTCTGCCTGATAATGGGATAGTGTATATGAGCTTTTAAGATTATTTAAGGTCAGTATGAGATCAGTTTGTACTTTGCTTTCATTCCTGCAGACAAGTAAAAGTGAATGTATGGCAAACATATGGTAAACACATAGCAAACAAGTGGAAATATATGGCAAATGCATCTCAGATGTGTCTCCAACAGACACTTGCGCTAACCCAAAAGGATACTCATGGTCTTATTTTCATGCTTAATTGGATTTTATATTACAGAAGGTAAAAACACTTTTAAGCCTAAACAACAAAACATAATAAAAAAAGCAATACTTTAGACCAGGGGTGTCAAACTTGATTTCATCATGGGCCGCATCAGCATTATGGTCGCCCTCAAATGGCCGGTTGTATCTGTAAGACTATATGTCCAGAGTACCCCCCCTGCATCACATGCCAAGAGCCACCTCCACCATCAGAATTCAAGGGTCCCCCACACTTCCTTATATCACAAGGAGGGCAGAGCTGGGAAGCAGAAAGTGCAGGGTCTGGAGGAGGACCAGAGGAGGGCTGGAGTATTCTGAATGCTGAGACTAGGGGAGGTGGAGACGAGGGGAGTGCTGCAGCTGCAGGAATAGCGTGAGGGTCACATGAAATGACCTGGAGGGCCGGATTTGGCCCGCGGGCCTTGTGTTTGACACATGTGCTCTAGACAGATAGCATCTCAATTTTTCTTTATTTAACAGCCAAATATTTAGAAATGCTCTACAGTCAATGTTGTAGTTTACAAACATACGAACAGCCAGGTAGGTGATGCGTTTTTTTCCTGGTTCGGCAATGCAGCTTTCTGTGTCACCTCCTAGGCCTGCTTATTGGATAAAGAATCAGCATAGCCAAAGATTAACAATGCACTTTAAGGCCCATTCACACCTGAACATAGCGTTTTCAGGCAGAAAGTCGCGCAATGTTACCGCGATTTTGCGGCGTTTTTTACCGTGTTTTTGCCGCGATTTTGTACAGGTCCAAGGGTCACCAATGTAAAAAGCAGAAAAATGCCCAAATCTGCCCAATTAGCGTGACAAAAAAGGGTCCTGAACTTGTTTGAGCTTCAGGCGTTCGGCTTCAGGCGTTTTGGAGTGGAGATGTGAACCATCTCCATAGAGAATAATGGATTTTTTCCCCTCTAGCCTTTTGTAGCTTCAGGCTTCAGGCGACAAAACGCTCAGGTGTGAATGCAGCCTAAAGGGCAATAACAAACAAAACTACTTGATATAAACAATCTTCTTGGCTTTCCAGTATAGCCAGGAAATATAAATCACACAAAAGACAGTTTTTTTATATACATGTTTACTTCACCTGTGCATTTGGCCATTTGCCTGGAGTTACACTTTAAGAACTCTAGGTATTTGCTTTCACATCTATTACAGAAAGCCTATGATCAGTCTGCGTCCTGAGATCATGTTGCCCTAAGCTCATGTGCACCATGATATCCATTCTCTAAGGCTTTTTGTAACTTAATTAATTACATGGCCTTTACTATAAACAGTAATGCAGTTTTGAGAAAGCATGCTCCGGTTTTCTTCGGCAGGTTACATTTGAATGATAAAGGCCTATAGTCAAGAGGCTGCAGAACAAAAAATAGAACAAACAGCAAATGCTCCACACATAGGCCTGTTTTCAAACAGCGAGGGGAAAAATCCTCTGCACTGCAATAGCCTGCTAGGCACTCACAACAGCGAGTCTTCAGAGACAGGAACAGCGAACTGCCACAGCTTTGGTCCTGACCTGACCTCAATATTGGAGACCTGTGCCTCATACTATGGGGTCTGGTGCAGCTTTGCATGGTAGCCAATCGGCTTTTAACTTCTAACTTGTTCAATTAAGCTTTGACAAAACTGGAAGCTGATTGGTTTTTATACAGAGCTGCTCCAGTTTTAGTAAATCAAACCCCTATGTGTCTTGCATAGTACATGCAAATCCCAGTGTTCTAGGCACACCTCAGCGCCAGAATGAATACATTCCTGCGTGGTTGTTTTACATCATCCCCACCCAACCAATCAAGATAGTTAAAGACCCTGTAGAATAAAGTGAACAGATTTTTTAAATGAAATCCAGGGACATATTTTATTTTTTTACTAGTAATGGCGGCAATCTCTGTCTGTCGCCGCCCGCCTCACAGCCTGTCAAGTCTTACTCTCCAGGCCCCGGCTACTACTGGGTGGGGAGCGGAGGAAGATCACTCCTCCAGGGAAGGCATGTAGATAAGCAGGCAGGCGGCTGGCCGGCACTTGAGCCAAGGCAGAAGAACATGCGAGCGGGAGCAGAACGGGCATGCACCCGAAACTGAAGAAATATTCTCTCCACTCCAAACAGCTCATAATGATCATCAGAAAGGGGCAAAAATAATGGAAAATTCAGATTTTTTTTTTCAATTCTGCACTGACTGTCTTTGAAATTGCCCCAGCCCCTGTTCAAATCCAATCTGAGGACAAAACCGGGGACAGACTTGGTCCGGGGACAGTGTCCTCAATCCGGGGACTGTCCCCTGAAACCGGGGATGTCTGGTCACTCTATTATAGACTGTTATCTGGTGTTCCACGCTATTGGGGTACATTAAGTGTGTTGATCCTTGTGTCATTTGAGGACTTTATTTCAATATCTAAGTTTGGTGCAGCTTACATTTTTTATATATGTTTTTGTGTTTTTCCCACTCAAGCTGCTGCCTTATACCATTTATTAGTTTTATGTTAGCGCGTTTTTTTCTTCCTTATACATGTCAAAATGATCAGGTGGGCCGTCCGAAACCAGAACGCGGGCCGCGATTGGCCCGCAGGCCGGACTTTGGACATGCCTGCCCTATGTGAATGAGTAAAAAAAGAAGAGTAGTGCAAATAAAGACAGGAGCCAGTTTTTGACAAGTCCATTATTAAAAAAAAAAAAAATTGTCCCCCAGTGTCAATGTCAATCACGATGGAAGCCGGCCACCAACCTGAAAAAAAAAAAAGAAGCTTGTCCGCACCCAACGCTGGCTCCTGCTGAATGACAGCTCTAAATAAACTAACTGGTGGGGCCCCGGACAGCCATCAGAAATTGTGGGGCCCCTTACACAGCTTTGGGCCTGGGCCCCCCTGAGCCTGACCACCAACATTTCCCAGGGCCTGTCCACTGGACGTCCCACCGAATCCGCCCACTAGCCATCCCACCAAGTCCTTCAGTGCCTCAGCCCCCCTCACACCTGTATGCTCTCAGCCCCCCTCACACCTGTATGCTCTCAGCCCCCCTCACACCTGTATGCTCTCAGCCCCCCTCACACCTGTATGCTCTCAGCCCCTCTCACACCTGTACGCTCTCAGCCCCCCTCACACCTGTACGCTCTCAGCCCCCTCACACCTGTACGCTCTCAGCCCCCCCCACACCTGTACACTCAGCCCCCCTCTCACCTGTACGCTCTCATCCCCCTCACACCTGTATGCTCTCAGCCCCCCTCACTTGTATGCTCTCAGCCCCCCCACACCTGTACGCTCTCAGCCCCCCTTACACCTGTACGCTCTCAGCCCCCCTCACACCTGTACGCTCTCAGCCCCCCCTCACACCTGTACGCTCTCAACCCCTTCTCACACTTGTACGCTCTCAGCCCCCCTCATACCTGTACACTCTCAGCCCCCCTCACACCTGTACGCTCTCAGCCCCCCCACACCTGTTCTCTCTAAGGCACCCCTCACATCTGTACGCTATCAGCCCCCCTCACACCTGTATGCTCTCAGTCCTTCTTATACCTGTACGCTCTCAGCCCCCCTTACACCTGTACGCTCTCAGCCCCCCTCACACCTGTACGCTCTCAGCCCCCCCTCACACCTGTACGCTCTCAACCCCTTCTCACACTTGTACGCTCTCAGCCCCCCTCATACCTGTACACTCTCAGCCCCCCTCACACCTGTACGCTCTCAGCCCCCCCACACCTGTTCTCTTTAAGGCACCCCTCACATCTGTACGCTATCAGCCCCCCTCACACCTGTATTCTCTCAGTCCTTCTTATACCTGTACGCTCTCAGCCCCCCTCACACCTGTACGCTCTCAGCCCCCCTCACACCTGTATGCTCTCAGCCCCCTCACACCTGTATGCTCTCAGCCCCCCCACACCTGTATGCTCTCAGCCCCCCTCATACCTGTACGCTCTCAGTCCCCCTCACACCTGTACACTCTCATCCCCCTCACACCTGTATGCTCTCAGCCCCCCTCACTTGTACGCTCCCAGCCCCCCTCACACCTGTACGCTCTCAGCCCCCCACACCTGTATGCTCTCAGCCTCCCTTACACCTGTATGCTCTCAGCCCCCCTCACACTTGTACGCTCTCAGCCCCCCCTCACACCTGTACGCTCTCAGCCCCTTCTCACACTTGTACTCTCTCAGCCCCCCTCATACCTGTACGCTCTCAGCCCCCCTCACACCTGTACGCTCTCAGCCCCCCCACACCTGTACTCTCTCAGGCACTCCTCACACCTGTACGCTATCAGCCCCCCTCACACCTGTATGCTCTCAGTCCCTCTTACACCTGTACGCTCTCAGCCCCCCTCACACCTGTACGCTCTCAGCCCCCCTCACACCTGTATGCTCTCAGCCCCTTCTCACACCTGTACGCTCTCAGCCCCCCACACCTGTATGTTCTCAGCCCCCGCCCACACCTGTACGCTCTCAGGCCCCCCTCACACCTGTACACTCTCAGCCCCCCCCACACCTGTACGCTCTCAGCCCCCCTCACACCTGTATGCTCTCAGTCCCTCTTACACCTGTATGCTCTCAGCCCCCCACACCTGTACGCTCTCAGCCCCCCTCATACCTGTACGCTCTCAGTCCCCCTCAAACCTGTACGCTCTCATCCCCCTCACACCTGTATGCTCTCAGCCCCCCCTCACTTGTACGCTCTCAGCCCCCCTCACACCTGTACGCTCTCATCCCCCCAACACCTGTACGCTCTCAGCCTCCCTTACACCTGTATGCTCTCAGCCCCCCTTACACCTGTACGCTCTCAGCCCCCCTCACACCTGTACGCTCTCAGCCCCCCTCATACCTGTACGCTCTCAGCCCCCCTCACACCTGTACGCTCTCAGCCCCCCCACACCTGTACTCTCTCAGGCACCCCTCACACCTGTACGCTATCAGCCCCCCTCACACCTGTATGCTCTCAGTCCCTCTTACACCTGTACACTCTCAGCCCCCCTCACACCTGTACGCTCTCAGCCCCCCTCACACCTGTATGCTCTCAGCCCCTTCTCACACCTGTACGCTCTCAGCCCCCCACACCTGTATGTTCTCAGCCCCCCCACACCTGTACACTCTCAGGCCCCCCTCACACCTGTACACTCTCAGCCCCCCCCACACCTGTACGCTCTCAGCCCCCCTCACACCTGTATGCTCTCAGTCCCTCTTACACCTGTACGCTCTCAGTCCCCCCTCACACCTGTACGCTCTCAGCCCCTTCTCACACCTGTATGCTCTCAGCCCCCTCACACCTGTACGCTCTCAGCCCCCCACACCTGTACGCTCTCAGGCCCCATCACACCTGTACGCTTTCAGCCCCCCTCACACCTGTACGCTCTCAGCCCCCCTCACACCTGTATGCTCTCAGCCCCCCTTACACCTGTACGCTTTCAGCCCCCCTCACCTGTACATTCTCAGCCCCCTCACACCTGTACGCTCTCAGCCCCTTCTCACACCTGTACGCTCTCAGCCCCCCTCACACCTGTACTCTTTCAGCCCCCCTTACACCTGTATGCTCTCAGGCCCCCCTGACACCTGTACGCTCTCAGCCCCCCTGACACCTGTATGCTCTCAGCCCCCCCTCACACCTGTACGCTTTCAGCCCCCCTCACACCTGTATGCTGTCAGCCTCTCTCACACCTGTACATTCTCAGCCCCCCTCACACCTGTACGCTCTTAGCACCCCTCACACCTGTACGCTCTTAGCCTGTCTCACACCTGTACGCTCTTAGCACGCCTCACACCTGTACGCTCTCAGCCCCCCTCACCCCTGTACACTCTCAGCCCCCCTCACATGTGTATATATGGCACACAAGTACACACACAGGCATGTACACACACACACAGGCATGTACATCCCCCCTCCCTCACTTCTACAACAGCCCTTAATTGTAAGGTGGTCCTCCTAGTCCCAGCTTTTGTTTCCACATGTGGCTGAGACACATATAGGAGCTGCAGTCCAGCATAAAGTACACAGAGTACTGGCATCTCACACAAGGGGTGCACATGCAGGAAATGGCCAGTGGTGACAGCAAACAGCCCGATGTGAGCTCAATGACACAGAGCAGACGCTGCCGACTCACACACATACAGAAGCATTCACGGAACTCCTCTGCAGCCGCCCCTGCTTTCTCACATCCCTACCAGTTGGCCGGGCTCCTCCATAAGCTTGGGCCCCTTAGAAGTGTATGGGATGTACCCCCTTGATGGCGGCCCTGGGGCCACCCGATGACATCACTGGGTGACCCCACCCCTTGTGACGTCATTGACCGAGGCATGCTGGGCTGATGATGTCATGAGGGGCGGGCCACCGCCTTTAGTTTTTTTAGTGTCAGGAGGTGGCAGAGCTTTCATTCGGCAGAAGCCAGAGTTGCGTGCAGACCTTCTTTTTTTGGGGGTCGGCGACCAGTGTTCATTGTAATTGACGCTGAATCTATACCAGGGGACAATTTTTATTTTATTTTATTTTGGCTCCTGTCTTTATTTAGCCCACTCTTTAATAACCAGCTATTCACTGTCTGTTAAGGACGCCGGTGGCCGCCCACTGAGAAAAGAAAAAACAACGCTGGAAACTGGTGCTTAGCAGCAGTTAGGCTACTTTCACACTGAAATTATAATACAGATAACGGCGCAAAAAGAAGGAACAACAACCTAACTGATAAAAATAAATCAGATGAAAATCAATAGGATTTAAAGTATAAAAGTCTTTCTCTTTGGAAGTCCATGTAATATTGAAAGCAAGTCATATGAACATATGCACCGTTGGCAGCAATTGTAGAGCGAAGCAGACTCTATATATGGCAAAGAAAAGAAAAAACAAATGCGCCTACTAAGTGCAGTATGTTAGAAATTTATTCGAGAATAATTAAAATAACAGCCAAATGGCTACTCACAAGATGGAAGTGGAGTAAAAGCATAAATAGATATCCTTCTAAGTTGTCTGCGGAGGGCATGAGTCACTCCGTGTGTCTGTAGTCTCCCGGTGGTGGAATACTGCCAAGATGAAGAGGTAGTGCACTGTGGTGTTGCTGCAGGGATGGAGAGATGGCAGAAGAACGGTAGATGCGAGAAGAGCTGTCCCTCTATGCCAGTGTGGACACCGGTTCCCACACGGCGTACGGCGTGCGGTTCACGCTGGAGCGCAGTCAGCTTCGGCAACCGGACGTGACGTCAATAGCAGACGCTAACTGATGACGCGTTTCAATGCTTCCGCATTTTCCTCGGATCTGATAGGCAATAGAAGCTGTCGGTATTATATGCGTTCCACCGGACGGAACCATCAATCTAGTGTCATACTCCGGAAATGAAGTGCTGTAGGCTGGAAGGAATGGATACATAGGCCTAACAATAGCATATACATAGGAATTCGTAGATTTAAAAAACATACAATATACAATTGATTGAGTTGATAGAAACCTTTAGAAGACTTGCCCTATAATGAATGTATATATGGCAAGAAATTTTATATTTTGACAGGAGATATATATATTGACATCAATGCATGGAAGAAATGCATGAGAGGAGCTTACAAAAAAATATCTTAAAAAGTGCATAGAAAATGCACTAAAAAATATATCAAAAATAAAAATACTGGATGCAAAAAATATATATATCTCTAAAAATGCTGGATGCAAAAAATAAAAATAAAAAATAAAAATAAAAATAAAATTGGAAATAAAAATAATAAAAATGAATAAATATAAAAATAAAAATAATAATAGTAGCCAATAATATCCAAGAGACAGTTATGGAGAACTGTTATTGAGAAACTCATAATCTCAATAATACAGATATCTAATTTATAATGATGGGGATCGCAAGCATGCATATGCACACATCCGCACATGCATGCGTCCAATCCATTGTGTATGGATATTGTGCTCACAATAAAAAAAGGGGTTTAATGATAAAAATTATATAACGATCATTGATAAAGGACCAATTGATAAACAGCCAATTGATAAAAAATCAATAAATAAAAATCTTTTACCATCAAGGAAGGAATATGTAAATAGCAGGAATATATGTACAAATGAGGATGTAATAAAACACAACATAGTGGAATAAGGGTTCCTATTGGTTCTTAATGGTCAAAAAGGAAAAGAGGAAAAAGGTAGAGGAGATGGGGATGTGTGTAGATGAATACAAACATACACCCACACAAAATGTATGTGCACGTGTGTACATGAATATGTCTCTATCACATGACTGTATTAACCTCAATCTCCTCGTTAAGTCCAAAGGGTGTAAGTGTGTTCAGGATATAAATCCAGTATGTTTCTTGTTTACACAGACGTTGGAATCTCTCTGCTGATGTATATTTGTCGGGTATGGATTCCAAGATCCATACTCGAAGTGCAGAGGTATCTTTAGAATGGTGAATGTTAAAGTGTCTGGAAACACTATATTGTGGACTGCCATCCTTAACTGCTCGGCGGTGTTCACCAAATCTAGCTCGCAATGTGCGTATAGTCCTACCCACATACAACAAACCGCATGGGCAGGTTATGCAGTAGATGACGAACATGGTGGAACAATTGTAGAAGGAAGTAAAAGTATACAGTTTACTGTTAGCGGAGTAGTTTTTTTGACCATGAGTCACATGGGAACAGGTGAGGCACAAGGCCTTATTACATCTATACATACCTACTAGGGGTATTAATGTTAGCTGTCTAGATGTGGTATTTTTAGCATTGATTTTCATTTTGCTAGGTGCAATTTTACCTTTTATGTTCGGCGCCTTGCGGTATGCAAATTTAGGGTGAAGAGAAAGTGATTTTTTCAAAAGTGGGTCCTGTTGTAAAATAGACCAGTGTTTACGGAAGATGCTTTCCATTTGCTTATGACTATGGTGATATTGTGTAATAAACCTCATCACTGGCATAGATGCCTGCTTGGGTTTTGATGCTATGTGGTCTGTACAATATAAGGAGCAAGCGTCATCAATAAGATGTACTGGATACCCCTTATCTGTGAACTTGGTTTTTAGAGGTATACTCTGTGTCACATAATCATCCAATCTAGTGCAATTTCGTCTGAGACGATGAAATTGGCTCTTTGGGATATTTTGAATCCATCGTGGGTGATGACAGCTGGTATAATGTAAAAAAGAATTACCAGCTGTAGGTTTTGTATAACTTTTAGTTGTTATCTCCTTATTGGTATATGATAGTTCCAAATCTAAATAGCATATGGATAAAGTGTTGGATTCTGAAGTAAAGGTGAGTCCATAGGGGTTAGCATTACAATACGAGACAAAGCTATGAATGAGATCGGTAGGGCCGTCCCAGATGATTATGATATCATCTATGTATCGTCTGTAAAAAATGAGGTGCATAGTGAAAGGATTATTGGCCCAAATGTATTTTTCTTCCCAGAAACCCATAGTTAGGTTAGCATAGCTGGGAGCGAAATTAGCACCCATAGCGGTGCCCTGTTTTTGGCGATAGTAGGTTCCATCAAAAAGAAAATAATTATGATCTAAACAAAAGAGAGTGGCTTGAAATATGAAATCTATTTGATGAGTGTTAAGATGAGGGTCATTTTTGAGGAAATGAGTAACGGCTTGTATGCCTATGTTATGAGGAATAGATGTATATAAGGAGCAGACATCTAGAGAGATCCATTGATAGGTGGATTCCCATGTATAGGGGCGCATTTGTTCAATTAGATCTGTTCCATCTCTAATATAGGAAGGAAGAGCCTGAGCTAGAGGTTGAAGGAAATGGTCTACATATAGCGAAAAACTGGAGGTGATACTCTCCATGGAGGCAACAATGGGGCGTCCTGGTGGGTTGATAGAGTTTTTGTGTATTTTGGGCAGATGGTAAAAGTATGGTACCTGAAAAAAGGATTTTCGAAAGAAGGCCTTCTCCTGTTTGGATAGTATTCCTTCTATATGGGCCTTCTCTACTAAAGAATTGGAGACTTCTATAAACGCAGGCAATGGATCCTTTTTCAATATTTCATAAGTAGCATTGTCTGAGAGAAGCCTGAGGGCTTCTCTCATGTAATCTGCTTTGTCTTGTATGATAATGCTCCCACCTTTATCAGCCGGTCTTATAATTATGTTGTCATTCTGGCTCAATGTTTTTAAAGCAATATTTTCTTGTGGACTCAAGTTGTTCTTAAAATAATTAGGTTTGGTGGATGTTGTCTCACAAAGTTTGGTAAGTTCTGAAAGTACTACCTGATAAAATGTTTGTAAGTATGGGCCCTTGGATTGCGTAGGATTAAATGTAGATTTGGGTCGGAAAGTAGTATGGATGACTGGTGGCGGTAGTTCTGAATGTTGGGACCAGGCAACGATATCATCTTCTTCATCGGCATTCCATAGTTCACATAAATCTAATAATGCTTGTTGTTCCATAGATGAATCTAAGGTTGGAGAGTTGTCGGTCTGGAGATCGGTCTCTATGTCCACAGTAGATGTTTTTTTGTCTTTTATATTATAATGACGCCTCAAAGTTAGGTTTCTGACAAACCTATTGAGGTCTTTAAACATGACAAAAGAATTAGGGGCTATGGCTGGGGCAAAATTAAGGCCCCGTGCCAATAGTGAGAGTTCTTGGTCACTTAGAGATTGGTTAGATAAATTGAAAATCTTTACACTTTTCGCAGTTTCTCTGGTCTGGTTAGATTTAAATTTATTTCTTCCCCCTCTCCTTCCTCTTCTGAAAGTTTTCTTTTTGTTGTGGGTGGGCTGGAGCGGGGGGTCTGCACTAAAAAAGTGTCAATATTGTCCATAGTAGTTGCCCCAAATGTTCTAGGTGAGGTGACCTGGGTGTCTATCTTAGACTGTTGGAAAACCGCAGTGGATGTGACATTGCCCTTGTTTATGGATGGAGTAGGATTCGCTTTTGCTACAGTATTTCCAGAGGAGTGTCTGATGGCAGTCTCTGTGTTATTAATAGGGGTATGTTGGGCTGAAGTAATAGCCTTAGTCGGTGTATTAATTATAATGGCATCTATATTATCCACCAAGACTGTATTGGAAATTGATAATTGTGTATCTGTTCTTTCGGTGGTCTTGGGATGTAAAATAGACGAACCGTTAATATGTAGGGAGGATGATATTTTTAGAGATTCTTTGGGAATCTTACTCTTATAATTAGCCATAAATCTGGGTGACATAAGAGGCATTAATGGAAATGAGGGTTTTGGTCTTTTCCAATAAAATACTTTTTTATGATTATAATCATCTAAATCCCTTTTAAATTTATTGAGTTTGATACTGATCAGAGTATCTTCACTTTTTTTGGTGTTTCGTTTGAGGGTCTTCAACCATTCCATAGGTAAGTGACGGTATTTATTATGTAATTCACTGATGTTGTTCTTAATTTTATCGCAAAGGAATTGAAATCTCTTGTCTCTATGTATGGTGAGCACCTGGATCCATTTCTGGGTGCAGAACTCCGCAATACCCTCCCATTCCTGACGGAGGTCAGCATCCAGAAATGAACAGCCTTTGAGTACGCGCAGGCCACGTGGGGAAATTTTTGTGTCAAAATATTGCTGAAGGAAAAAACCATCCCACCATTGCTGATTGGCTGAATTTTCCTGGTCCTCCAGGCGTCTCATTCTCGTACATGTATCTTTAAATTTAGTTTCTGGCCAATATCGTGAGTGTATAGTAGATGAAAAAAACTCATTAGGAAATAGAGTGTATAGTTTATCTAATGTGCCATATTTGGCGTCTTCCAAAAGGTGTAAGAAATCCATGTTAGGCATGGAGTAATATCAAATCAATCAATATAGGAAAAAAAAAAAAAAAAAAAAAAAGGATTTATGGATGTGTAATAACAGTATGTTAGTGTTCCTGCAATGCAGCACATACAGAAGCTCCAAATACATAAATTATAATACAGATAACGGCGCAAAAAGAAGGAACAACAACCTAACTGATAAAAATAAATCAGATGAAAATCAATAGGATTTAAAGTATAAAAGTCTTTCTCTTTGGAAGTCCATGTAATATTGAAAGCAAGTCATATGAACATATGCACCGTTGGCAGCAATTGTAGAGCGAAGCAGACTCTATATATGGCAAAGAAAAGAAAAAACAAATGCGCCTACTAAGTGCAGTATGTTAGAAATTTATTCGAGAATAATTAAAATAACAGCCAAATTTATTCATTTTTATTATTTTTATTTCCAATTTTATTTTTATTTTTATTTTTTATTTTTATTTTTTGCATCCAGCATTTTTAGAGATATATATATTTTTATTTTTGATATATTTTTTAGTGCATTTTCTATGCACTTTTTAAGATATTTTTTTGTAAGCTCCTCTCATGCATTTCTTCCATGCATTGATGTCAATATATATATCTCCTGTCAAAATATAAAATTTCTTGCCATATATACATTCATTATAGGGCAAGTCTTCTAAAGGTTTCTATCAACTCAATCAATTGTATATTGTATGTTTTTTAAATCTACGAATTCCTATGTATATATGCTATTGTTAGGCCTATGTATCCATTCCTTCCAGCCTACAGCACTTAATTTCCGGAGTATGACACTAGATTGATGGTTCCGTCCGGTGGAACGCATATAATATAATATAATACCGACAGCTTCTATTGCCTATCAGATCCGGGGAAAATGCGGAAGCATTGAAACGCGTCATCAGTTAGCGTCTGCTATTGACGTCACGTCCGGTTGCCGAAGCTGACTGCGCTCCAGCGTGAACCGCACGCCGTACGCCGGTGGGAACCGGTGTCCACACTGGCATAGAGGGACAGCTCTTCTCGCATCTACCGTTCTTCTGCCATCTCCCCATCCCTGCAGCAACACCGCAGTGCACTACCTCTTCATCTTGGCAGTATTCCACCACCGGGAGACTACAGACACACGGAGTGACTCATGCCCTCCGCAGACAACTTAGAAGGATATCTATTTATGCTTTTACTCCACTTCCATCTTGTGAGTAGCCATTTGGCTGTTATTTTAATTATTCTCGAATAAATTTCTAACATACTGCACTTAGTAGGCGCATTTGTTTTTTCTTTTCTTTACTTTCACACTGAGGCGCTGGATGCGCTGGCGGTATAGCGGCGCTATTTTCACATGGACTTAAGTATACTTGTTTATTCTCCCATTTACAAATTATTGACAGTTTTATGGTGCGTGTGTATGGGGGGGGGGTGTTCTTCAAACACTTAAAGACCGCCCACTGCATATATACTACGGCAGGGTGGCTCTATTGCGCAAAACAACGTACCTGTACGTAATTTTGTGCAATAGATACTGTGGGTGCGCACGGCCCACTGCAAAGAGGGGAAAACAATCAGCAGGAGCAGTCAAAGATATATAGCCACCTGCGATCGCTCCACAAGGATCCCCGTTCTGGCAAGGAAGTACATTCAATCATCAGTTGCCCCACACTGGGCTAGGTCAGAAGTAAATGATCAGCAATGGGCTGAGAATGACAGCGATACTGGGTTGGTAATATTAAGGCAGTTCAATCTGCTAACAGCAGATGCAGGTTAGTATGTGCAGTCATACATTACCGCTGAATTCCCCTGTGTCACTCTCAGTGGTGTTGGCTACTTGTTGATACTGCAGCTTGCAGGGATTTTTGGATTCATCTTTTCAGCATTGTAGTGTAAAAAGAGAGAGGAGGCAGTCCAGGGTCTCCACCTGTAAGTATGGATGTGTCCAGGCGGTATTTAGTATGACCCGTCACGTGACGTTGTTTGGTGCGGAGCGGACGGATGATGCTGTGAGACGATCGGGCTACCGAGCTAAGACTAGCGCTTGCGGGATTGAGAGATGATCGGCTGCCTGCACAAGTTCCCCTGGATCATACTGAATACCGCCTGGACACATCCATACTTACAGGCGGAGACCGGGCCGGGACTGCCTCCTCTCTCTTTTTACACTACAATGCTGAAAAGATGAATCCAAAAATCCCTGCAAGCTGCAGTATCAACAAGTAGCCAACACCACTGAGAGTGACACAGGGGAATTCAGCGGTAATGTATGACTGCACATACTAACCTGCATTTGCTGTTAGCAGATTGAACTGCCTTAATATTACCAACCCAGTATCGCTGTCATTCTCAGCCCATTGCTGATCATTTACTTCTGATCTAGCCCAGTGTGGGGCAACTGATGATTGAATACATCACGACCAATGACCTAATGACTAAATCTTGAAATCTAATTATACCTATGATGGACTAATATAATCAAAATTCACTGGAGGTCTACATATGAGACCAAACAAGCAATTTAAACTGAAATTTCAGTAACATTGTGGATAATTGATTCATTATTATTTTCCTGCCTACACCAGGATTTATTCTAGTAGTTGGAATTACCAAATGTGACTTACCATTAATGATCGCTTGCGCTGTTCCTATTTATATTCATCTAGGTGACTTTTGATACTCCTCCCCCTTCCTCCCCCTGCTCCCTCCCCATACACCTGGTCCAGCCCCTTGTAAGTCACACCCATTGACCACTAATAAGGGAAATACATCTTATTTAACTATTATTTAACCAGATTCCGTCCCCCATAGGGTTAAATTACTACTCCGATTGGAATGGGGTGTGCATAACTTGTGGCTGGACTAACACGTCCGGACTAGTGTTGTGTAGGGATGAGCCAAACACCTCCAGTTTGGTTCGCACCAGAACCTGCGAACGGACCGAAAGTTTGCGCAAACTTTAGAACCCTATTAAAATCAATGGACTCAAACGTTCGAAATCAAAAGTGCTAATTATGAAGGCTAATATGCAAGTTATTGTCCTAAAAAGGGTTTGGGGACCTGGGTCCTGCCCCAGGGGACATGTATCAATGCAAAAAAAAGTTTTAAAAACTGAAGTTTTTTCGGGAGCAGTGATTTTAATGATGCTTAACCACTTAACGACCGCTCACTGTATATGTACGTCGGCAGAATGGCACCGACAGGCACAATCACGTACAGTGTACGTGATTGCCTTTGTACAGTTGGGGGGTCCGATCGGACCCCCCTCCTATACAGTGAGCCGTCGGTATTCGTTGGGGAGCGATCCGACATGAGGGGGCGGCCGTTCGATTCCGGCCACCCCCCCCGCGATCGCTCCCGGCGAATGGAAATGCTTCCCCTGCTGTGTAATGTAAACACAGGCAGAGGAAGCAGGAGGAAGTTATGTCATCTCTCATGCGGCGCTCACATATACCGAGCGCCGTACAAGAGAAGACACACAGGTCAGTACACTAACACTACACTGACACCAGGACACATAGGCACACAAATCGCCCCCCCAGGCCCCCCCAGATCACCCCCCAGTCACAGTGTCACTGATTGCAGTGACCATTTATTTACTGATCACTGCAATCAGTGACATTTGTGACTGTAAAAGTGTCACTACATTTAGTTTTAGGTCCAGTGTAGCCCCCTAACCCCCCCTAATAAAGGTTTAACACCCTGATCACCCCCCAGATAACCCTTTCACCCCCTAGCACCGCCGTCGCTAAGCGATCATTTTTCTGATCGCTGCCTTAGCGTCGGTGATGCAGATCGGTAGCCAGTAATTTTTTTTAGGATCGCCGCAGGTTTTTATAGCGTCAGGTACCCCCATAAATTATCTAATAAAGGTTTAACCCCCTTGATCGCCCCCCAGGTAACCCTTTCACCCCCTATCACCACTGTCGCTAAGCGATCATTTTTCTGATCGCTGTCTTGGCGTCGGTGATGCAGATCGGTAGCCAGTAATTTTTTTTAGGTTCGCCGCAGGTTTTTATAGCGTCAGGTACCCCCATAAATGATCTAATAAAGGTTTAACCCCCTTGATCGCCCCCCAGGTAACCCTTTCACCCCCTATCACCACTGTCGCTAAGCGATCGTTTTTCTGATCGCTGTCTTAGTGTCGGTGATGCAGATCGGAAGCCAGTAATTTTTTTTAGGTTCGCCGCAGGTTTTTATAGCGTGAGGTACCCCCATAAATTATCTAATAAAGGTTTAACCCCCTTGATCGCCCCCCAGGTAACCCTTTCACCCCCTATCACCACTGTCGCTAAGCGATAATTTTTCTGATCGTTGTCTTAGCGTCGGTAATGCAGATCGGTAGCCAGTAATTTTTTTTAGGTTCGCCGCAGGTTTTTATAGCGTCAGGTACCCCCATATATTATCTAATAAAGGTTTAACCCCCTTGATCGCCCCCCAGGTAACCCTTTCACCCCCTATCACCACTGTCGCTAAGCGATCATTTTTCTGATCGCTGTCTTAGTGTCGGTGATGCCGATCGGTAGCCAGTAATTTTTTTTAGGTTCGCCGCAGGTTTTTATAGCGTCAGGTACCCCCATATATTATCTAATAAAGGTTTAACCCCCTATTGCCCCTAGTTAACCCTTTCACCAGAGATCACCATATAAATGTTACGGGTGACGCTGGTTAGTTAGTTTGCTTTTTATAGTGTCAGGGCACCCGCCGTATATATAACCCAATAAAGGTTTAATCCCCTGATCGCCCGGCGGGTGATATCAATTAGGTTTTAGCGTCAGAGAGGGTCTGCGTCACACCCCAGGCAGCGTCAGGTTAGTGCCAGTAACGCTAACACCCACGCGTGAAGCATACACCCCCCTTAGTGGTATAGTATCTGATCAGATCAATATCTGATCTGATCAGATCTATACTAGCGTCCCCAGCAGTTTAGGGTTCCCAAAAACGCAGTGTTAGCGGGATCAGCCCAGATACCTGCTAGCACCTGCGTTTTGCCCCTCCGTCCAGCCCAGGCCACCCAAGTGCAGTATCGATCGATCACTGTCACTTACAAAACACAACACACATAACTGCAGCGTTCGCAGAGACAGGCCTGATCCCTGCGACTCCAGTGCTGTAGGAGGTGATTTCACCACCACAGTTAAAAAAAAAAAAAGCATATATGCCGAAGCATTGGGGCATCAGGGGCGGAGGAGCGGAGGAGCGATTTTGCTCCTAATGCCGCGTACATACGGTCGAAATTCCGACGGAGGCTTGCCCGTGGAAAAGTCCGACCATGTGTGTGCGGCATAACTTTTTTGCGGGAGGATGCCCCCATGCTTCGGCATATATAAATGGTGCATGTATGCCCATCATTAGAAGTGGGTGGATGAAGGGCGGTATTCTAATGGTGGGCATACCCACCGATCGATCTCTTTTTTCGTTCAGCCAACTGGCTGCATGAAAAAAAAAGATTACAATACATGTCCAACAAGGACCAGCAACGTACTGGTATGTTGCTGGACTTTGAATGTTTATACCAGAATGATGCCTGCGGGTTTAGGTATCATCTTGGTATCATTCTTTTCAGCCAGCGGCCGGCTTTCATGTAAAAGCAATCCTAGTGGCTAATTAGCCTCTGGACTGCTTTTACAAGCAGTGGGAGGGAATGCCCCCCCCCGGATATAAAAAGCGCCATTGGGAATTTGGGAAAGCATTTTATCACACCGATCTTGGTGTGGTCAGATGCTTTGAGGGCAGAGGAAAGATCTAGGGTCTAGAAGACCCCAGTTTTTTCAAAAAAAGAGTACCTGTCACTACCTATTGCTATCATAGGGGATATTTACATTCCCTGAGATAACAATAAAAATGATAAAAAATAAATAAATATGGAAGGAACAATTTAAAAATAAAATAAAAAAGCAAAATTAATAATAAAAAAAAAATAAAAAAATAAAAAAGAAGCACCCCTGTCCTGCCCTGCCCTGCTCTTGCCCAATGGCGAACGCAAGCGTCGGTCTGGCGTCATATGTAAACAGCAATTGCACCATGCATGTGAGGTATCACCACGAAGGTCAGATCGAGGGCAGTAATTTTAGCAGTAGACCTCCTCTGTAAATCTAACGGGGTAACCTGTAAAGGCTTTTAAAGGCTTTTAAAAATGTATGTAGTTTGTCACCAATGCGCGTTTGTGCAAAATTTTAAAGCATGTCGTGTTTGGTATCTATGTACTCGGCCTAAGATCATCTTTTTTATTTCATCAAACATTTGGGCAATATAGTGTGTTTTAGTGCATTAAAATAAAAAAAAGTGTATTTTTTCCCCAAAAAATGCGTTCGAAAAATCGCTGCGCAAATACTGTGTAGAAAAAAAAAATGCAACACCCACCATTTTAATCTGTAAGGCCTTTTCTTTAAAAATATATATAATGTTTGGGGGTTCAACATAATTTTCTTGCAAAAAAAAAAAAATGTTTTCATGTAAACAAAAAGTGTCTTCAAGTGGTTAGAAGAGTGGATGTAAGCTTCCTAATGTTGTGTATAAAATGCCAGAACAGTTCAAAACCCCCCCCCCCCAAATGACCCCATTTTGGAAAGTAGACACCCCAAGCTATATACTGAGAGGCATGTCGAGTCCATGGAATATTTTATATGTTGACACAAGTTGCGGAAAAAAGAAATTTTTTTTTTTTTTTTTTTTTTTTTGCACAAAGTTGTCACTAAATGATATATTGCTCAAACATGCCATGGGCATATGTGGAATTACACCCCAAAATACATTCTGTTGCTTCTCCTGAGTACGGGGATACCGCATGTGTGAGACTTTTTGGGAGCCTAGCCGCGTACGGGACCCCAAAAACCAAGCACCGCCTTCAGGCTTTCTAAGGGTGTAAATTTTTGATTTCACTTCTCACTGCCTATCACAGTTTCGGAGGCCATGGAATGCCCAGATGGCACAAACCCCCCCAAATGACCCCATTTTGGAAAGTAGACACCCCAAGCTATTTGTTGAGAGGTATTGTGAGTATTTTTCAAATCTCGCTTTTTGTCACAAAGTTTTGAAAATTAAAAAAAATATATATATATATTTCTTTCTTCATTTTCAAAAACAAATGAGACCTGTAAAATACTCACCATGCCTCTCAGCAAATAGCTTGGGGTGTCTACTTTCCAAAATGGGGTCATTTGGGGGGGTTATATATATCATTTAGTGACAACTTTTTGTAATTTTTTATATTTTTTGTCATTATTCAATCACTTGGGACAAAAAAAAAATATTCAATGGGCTCAACAGGCCTCTCAGCAATTTCCTTGGGGTGTCTACTTTCTAAAATGGGGTCATTTGGGGGGGTTTTGTGCTATTTTGGCATTTTATGGCCTTCAAAACTGTGATAGGTAGTGAGGAGTGAAATCAAAAATTTGCGCCCTTAGAAATCCTGAAGGCGGTGCTTGGTTTTCGGGGGCCCGTACGCGGCTAGGCACCCAAAAAGTCCCACACATGTGGTATCCCCGTACTCAGGAGAAGCAGCAAAATGTATTTTGGGGTGCAATTCCACATATAACCATGGCATGTGTGAGCAATATATCATTTAGTGACAATTTTTTGTAATTTTTTATTTTTTTTTAGTCATTATTCAATCACTTGAGACAAAAAAAAAATAATATTCAATGGGCTCAACATGCCTCTCAGCAATTTCCTTGGGATGTCTTCTTTCCAAAATAGGGTAATTTGGGGGGGGGGGGGTTGTACTGCCCTGCCATTTTAGCACCTCAAGAAATGAGATAGGCAGTCATAAATTAAAAGCTGTGTAAATTCCAGAAAATGTACCCTAGTTTGTAAACGCTATAACTTTTGCGCAAACTAATAAATATACGCTTATTGACATTTTTTTTACTAAAGACATGTGGCTGAATACATTTTGGCCTAAATGTATGACTAAAATTGAGTTTATTCGATTTTTCTTATAACAAAAAGTAGAAAATATCATTTTTTTTCAAACTTTTCGGTCTTTTTCCGTTTATATCGCAAAAAATTTAAATCACAGAGGCAATCAAATACCATTAAAAGAAAGCTCTATTTGTGGGAAGAAAAGGACGCAAATTTCATTTGGGTACAACATTGCATGTCCGCACAATTTACAGTTAAAGCAGCGCAGTGCAAAATTCTGAAATCACCTCTGGTCCTTTAGCTACCAAATGGTCCGTGGTTAAAGTGAAAAAAAAAAAGTCAAATATTCCTTTAAATATCGTACCTGGGGGGTGTTTAAAGTATGCCTGTGAAGTAGCACATGTTTCCCGTGTTTAGAACTGTCCCTGCACAAAATGACACAAAATGACATTTCTAAAGGAAAAACTTAAAACTTTAAAACTGCTTGCGGCTTTAACCACTTGCCGACCGCTCACGGTATATATACGTTGGCAGAATGGCTCGTACAGGCACAAACACGTACCTGTACGTGGCCCTTTAACTGCCGACATCGGGGTCGCGCGCGCGCCACCGCCGGCGCGCTCGCGACCCCTCCCCGTGAGTGGGGCCGCGGGTCCCGCGGACACGATCGCCGCGGGGATCCCCGCGATCGTCTCACGGAGGCTGGGAGCGGGGAGATGTCAGTGTAAACACAATATCTCCCCGCTCCTCTACTGACAATGTCAGCGATCTCCGCTCTGTGTAATCAGAGCGGAGATCGGTGACGTGTCATTCACTGCCAGTGTCATTTTCACAGTAACCAGTGCATTTTTATTGCACTGATCGCTGTGAAAATGACAATGGTCCCAAAAGTGTCCGATGTGTCCGCCATAATGTTGCAGTCACGAAAAAAATCGCTGATCGCCGCCATTACTAGTAAAAAAAAAAAAAAAAAAAAATGCCTTAAAACTATACCCTATTTTGTAAACGCTATAATTTTTGCGCAAACCAATCAATAAACGGCGATTGCGATTTTTTTTACCAAAAATATGTAGAAGAATACGTATCGGCCTAAACTGAGGAAAAAAAATGTTTTTTTATATATTTTTTGGGGATATTTATTATAGCAAAAAGTAAAAAATATGTCATTTTTTTCAAAATTTTCGCTCTATTTTTGTTTATAGCGCAAAAAAGTAGGATTTTTAAAACAGCTTACCTGTAAAATCCTTTTCTTGGAGTACATCACGGGACACAGAGCGGCATAGTCATTACTATGTGGGTTATATAGAATTACCTTCAGGTGCTGGCACTGGCAACTTCCAAAACAGGAAGTACCCTCCCCTATATAAGCCCCTCCCATCCGGGAGCACCTCAGTTTTGTAGCAAAGCAATACGTGTCCCCAAAAGAGGGGTGGGAGCTCTGTGTCCCGTGATGTACTCCAAGAAAAGGATTTTACAGGTAAGCTGTTTTAAAAATCCTACTTTCTTGTTCATACATCACGGGACACAGAGCGGCATAGTCATTACTATGTGGGACGTCCCAAAGCAATGCCAAATGAGGGGGGGGGGATATACCATACATAAGCTGGGCGCCATCAGGCATGAGGATCTTTTGCGGCCTGCAACACACTGCGCCCAAAGGCGACATCCTCCTGACTTCTAACGTCCACCTGGTAGAACCTAGTAAACGTGTGTACTGAAGACCATGTTGCGGCCTTACAAATTTGAGCCAGGGAGGCCTGGTGATGCACTGCCCATGAAGTTCCAACTGCTCTCGTGGAGTGCGCCCTAACTTTGAACGGAGGCGGTCTACTTCTCAAGCCATAGGCTTGTATTATGACCTGTCGAATCCACTTGGCTAAAGTAGATTTTGATGCTGCCTGACCCTTTCTGGGGCCTTCCGGCAGAACAAACAAAGAATCCGTTCTACGAATCTGAGCAGTGGCTTTTAGATAAGCTTTAACTGCTCTTACTACATTCAAAGAATGCAATAACTTTTCCTCTACCGAGCTCGGTTTGGGGAAAAAGAAGGAAGAACCACATCCTGGTTCAAGTGAAACCTCGATACCACCTTAGGAAGAAAGGCTGGGTGAGGACGTAATACTACTCTGTCCTCATGAATAACCAGATATGGCTCTTTACAGGACATGGCGGCTAATTCCGACACTCTTCTAGCCGAGCATATGGCTACTAAAAATATCAATTTTCTGGTGAGTAGAACCAAGGAAATGTGCCGCAAAGGTTCAAATGGCTGCTTCTGCAGAACCGACAGAACCAAATTTAGATCCCATGGACATATGGGAGCTTTAATCGGTGGAATAATACGAGTCACCCTTTGCATAAAGGATTTGACAAGTGAATGCATAGCCAGGGGCCTTTGAAATAGTATTGATAAGGCCGAAACCTGACCCCTGATAGTACTTAAGGCAAACTTCCTGTCTACAGCCCACTGTAGGAAGTCCAGAATTCTGCCTATAACGTACTTACGTGGATGCCACTTTCTGGCCTCGCACCAAGTGATGTACGCCTTCCAAACTCTATAGTAGATCTGCCTGGATGCAGGCTTCCTGGCATTGATTATAGTTGATACCACAGAGTTAGAGAGACCTCTCTTCTTTAGGATGTGGGATTCAATAGCCAGGCCGTTAAACTTAGAGTTAGTAAGGAAGGGTGGTATATCGGCCCTTGCGAAAGCAGGTCCGGACGACGTGGAAGGGTCCAAGGACTCCCCACAGACATTTTGATGATCTCCGCGTACCAGGCCCTTCGGGGCCACGCTGGAGCCACCAAGATCACCGGCTTCTTTTCCAACCTGACTCTGCGAAGGAGTCGAGGCAACAATTGTAGCGGAGGGAATGCATATATCAGTCTGAACTGATTCCAAGGGAACACCAGAGCATCCGAGCCGCAAGCGAGGGGATCCCTTGTCCGGGAGACAAATCTGTCCACCTTTGCGTTGAATCTGGATGCTAGCAGATCTACATCCGGTGTTCCCCACCGCTGACATATTGCTCGGAAGACCTCGGGATGAAGGGACCATTCCCCTGGGCATAACTGTTGGCGACTTAGAAAGTCCGCCTTCCAATTCTCCACCCCTGGAATGAAGACAGCTGACATACATGGGACATGCTTTTCTGCACATTCCAGGATGTGACTTACTTCCCTCTGGACTGCACGACTCCTGGTGCCTCCCTGATGATTGATATATGCCACTGCTGTGGCATTGTCTGATTGAATTCTGACAGGGGACCCTTGGAGTCTGGATGCCCAGGCTACTAGGGCATACCGGGCTGCTCGTATCTCTAAGAGATTGATGGGCAGGGTTTTTACTACATTTGACCATCTGCCCTGGAGAGACCATTGCTCCAGTACTGCCCCCCAGCCTATAAGGCTGGCATCTGTAGTGACCACCTTCCAGGATATCGGACTGAAGGGTTTTCCCTTCTGGAGATTCTGGGGGGACAACCACCAGCAGAGACTCTTCCGAACGGAAGGGGACAAAGCCATCGGGAAGTCTAGAGCCTGAATTTTTCCGTTCCAGGCTGACAATATGGCCTTCTGTAAATTCCTTGAGTGGAATTGGGCGTATGGCACAGCTTCGAATGATGCTACCATCTTTCCTAGCAGCCTCATGCACAGGCGTATGGACGGCTGTCTTTTTGCACAAAGCAGACGGACCAAGCCCCTCAAAGAGGATACCTTGTCTAGAGGTAAGAAAATCTTCCTCTGGTCTGAATCCAGCCGTAGCCCTAGATATACCAGGTTTTTCACTGGCTGTAGGGCTGACTTGTCCAGGTTGATGACCCAACCGTGAGATTCTAGATACTTGATTGTATCGACAATTACCACTTCTAGCTTGGCAACTGAGTGGTCCATCAACAACAGGTCGTGTAGGTATGCCATTATCGTTACACCTCGTGTTCTTAGATCGGCCAACAGTGGGGCCAGAATTTTTGTGAACACTCGTGGTGCTGTGGCCAGACCGAATGGTAAGGCTCTGAACTGAAAATGGCGCCCTTCTACTGCAAAGCGTAGAAATTTTTGATGACCTGGAAAGATGGGAACATGCAAGTAAGCATCTTTGATGTCGATCGAGGCTAACCATTCCTCCCCCTGTAGGGCAGCGGTGACTCGGATCGACTCCATCCGGAAGGACCGGACGTTTAGAAATTTGTTTAGACTCTTTAGGTCCAATATGGGTCTTATGTCCCCGTTTGGTTTCGGGACTGTGAAAAGGTTTGAGTAGAAACTCAACCCCCACTCTTCCATAGGAACCTCCATAATTACTCCTTGGAGCAATAGTTGTTCTAACGCCACTAGGAGACACCTTCTTTTCAGAGGGTCTTTTGGCATGCCTGACCACATAAAATGGGAAGGAGGAGACTCTTTTAACTCCAACTTGTATCCCCGAGTTACTGCGGAGAGCACCCATCTGTCTTTGATCGTCTCCCGCCAGGTCTCTGTGAACAACTGAAGTCTTCCCCCCACCCGTTTGAGTGGGGGCAGCCCTTCATAGGCTTCACTTGGAGGCTGGTTTAGTACCTCTTCGGATCCAGGGCTTTTTATTACCCTGTGACTGTCCCTGATTTTTACCTCCTGAGTTTGACCGAGGAGGCCGTCGGAACTGCTTAGTAGCAGACGTCCCAGGGATAGGAGAGGTAGTCCTCTTAAAAGACGGACCCCTAGACCTCTTTTTAATTGGTAAGAGAGTACTTTTACCACTGGAAATCTTCTGGATATATTTATCCAGGTCTTTGCCAAAAAGGCGTTCTCCATGAAATGGGAAGCTAACTAAGAGCTTCTTACAGGGAGCCTCAGCAGACCAGTTCTTGAGCCACAGAAGCCTACGCATATGTACCAAAGACAGCGTGAGGCGGGAGGCCTGATGGATAGAATCCTTGATGGCGTCAACCGCAAAGCATAATGCTCTAGGCAGATCAGCCAGAGCCTGGGCCTGCTGGTCTGGCAAATCCCTCAGGACCATTTTCATTTGATCCTTTAAAGCTTGGCAGACCCCAATAGCTGCCACTGCTGGCTGTGTAACAGCCCCTGCTGTGGAAAAAGCAGATTTTAATAAAGATTCCAATTTTTTATCTACTGGATCTTTGAACATTTGAACATTATCTACTGGACATGTCAGTGATTTGTTCACAGAAGAAATGGCTGCGTCCACCGTAGGAACATTCCATCTCTGGGTGAATTTTTTCCTCCATGGGATAGATCACCTGAAATTTCTTAGGTGGAACAAATAGTTTATCAGGATGTTCCCAGTCCTGGTATATAAGTCCTTCCAATAATGGATGAATTGGAAAGGAGCAATTAATCTGGGGAGCTTTTAGCGACCCCAACGAGGAGACAGCAGTAGTTGATGGTTCAACAAGAGGCATTTTAAATGCAGATCGAACCATGTCAGTTAGGGTCTGGACCCACAATCTTTCAGTCTGTGATGCTGAAAATGGTTCATCTACTGTCGATTCCTCAAAAACAGAGTTAACCTCCTCCTGATCCCCTTCAGGAAGGTCAGTCCCTTCCTGGGACTGTTGCTCTGCCAACAGGCACTCTAATGGAGGGGATGGAGATCTGGCGCGCTTTCTTTCCTGTAGAGAAGAAGCGATCAATGCTGCCAATCTCTGCTCCAATCCCTCCAGAGTTGAGGCAAAAACCTCCTCTGTTATATATGCAGGAGCAGGTGGACTGAGGACAGCCGCAGTACCTGGCACTCCCGGGGGTTCCTTATGGGTATTAACCTCTGATTTCTCAGGGGAGGAAGGTGCAGATGACTGCTCCAGATCCTCACAGCCCGATGGAGACCCCCTACACTTCCTGAGAGGTATATCTCTGAGTTTTTTAGGCGGCATATTCCTTAGTTCAAAGCTGAGGTATTCCAGCTGCAATACACCCCTTTACTGAAATAGTCTAATGCAATTTGCTGCTATGTACATCAGTGGGTGTCTACTAATGCGTCTTTCTGGGGATGCCTGTATCAACCGCCTGCTGTAAGCCCCTATACCATGCTACCAGCTCCTTTTCATGCTCTGTGTCCATAGCAAGCAGTGTGGACTGAGTCCTTTTATCTTGCTGGGATGCCCGCACATGCGCAGAAGCGCTGGGCGCACAGAGCGCGTCATCCGCCAGGCTCCGTCCCCTTTTTTTGAAGCTAAATCTTATAAAAAGAAAGCGTGTGTGCGCGCGCGTGCGCGTGCACGTGTGCGCTCTTGGCGCCATGTAGGGAGAGGAGCCAGGGTCCCTGTTTCACCAGGACTCGGGGATGGAAGGAAACTACTTGGCAGCATGACAGAGGAATGCAGCTTCCCTGATAGAGAGCTCACTCATCTGCCTGGACTTTCACCATGGAAGGAATAGTCCCAAGAAAAAAAGACGTTCCACAGCGGCCTCTAGTGGACAAACACAGGTACCGCACTTTTGTCTTTTTTTTTTTTTTTTTTTAAACCTCCTTTATGAAAAACATTTCTAGGTTTACAGTTTTTAAAACTTCCTTTATGAAAAGACATTTCTAGGATTTCTTAGGCATATACAGCTATTAGCGGGAATACCTTTAGGTAACAGGCAGAAAGACATATTAGGCTTGGGGGTCCCCTCAATAGAACCAAGTTCCTGAGGGGCCCCCACTTACCTTTTCCCCGCCGCAGGACTTTGTTTGGTCCACAGAAGCCCAAACTTCACCTCTCACGGCAGGCATTGTACTAGACCTTCAGGGACCGGGTTCCCAAGGATTCCACTCCCCTGGACCTGTATAGCACCCTGCACAGATAGCCTCTTGGTTTTGGGTATGACCAGAGCTCTGGATACCAGGGTCCAGCCCTCCTAAGAGAGGCATTACAGGCAAAACCCTGCTCTTCTCTGCAAGGCCCGGGTACCGACCGTTTAGCTATGAAGCCTTTTTTGGTCGGATCCGGAATAGCTTACTAAGGCCCAGAGAACCTGTACACAAGCCCAGATGAATACATGTTAACCTTGGCCAACACCTTAGACACTGGCAAAAAACTGAGGTGCTCCCGGATGGGAGGGGCTTATATAGGGGAGGGTACTTCCTGTTTTGGAAGTTGCCAGTGCCAGCACCTGAAGGTAATTCTATATAACCCACATAGTAATGACTATGCCGCTCTGTGTCCCGTGATGTATGAACAAGAAATAAAAACCGCAGAGGTGATCAAATACCACCAAAAGAAAGCTCTATTTGTGGGAAAAAAAGGACGCCAATTTTGTTTGGGAGCCACTTCGCACGACCGCGTAATTGTCAGTTAAAGCGACGCAGTGCCGAATCGCAAAAAGGGGCTTGGTCATAATGGCCCGTATTGGTCCGGGGCTTAAAGCGGAGGTTCACCCTCATTTGCAAGTTAGCTCCCAACAGTCCCTCTTACCATGAACATAAATAAAAGACTTACAGAGAGATGAGAATGAGAAAGAGAAAGAGAAAGAGAAGGAGAGAAAGAGAGAGAGGAAGAGAGAGAGAGAAAGTGGAAGAGGGAGAGAAAGAGGGAGGAAAAGAGGGAGAGAGTGAAAGAGGGAATGGGGGAGAGAGGGAGATAGGGAAAGAGGGAAAGAGAGAAAGAAGAAAAATTAGATAAAGATGGAAAGAGGGAGAAAGAGGGAGAGAGGGAAAAAGGGAAAGAGGGAGAGAGTGAAAGAGGGAGAGAGTGAAAGAGGGAAAGAGTGAAAGAGGGAGAGAGCGAAATAGGGAGAGAGAGAAAGAGGGAGAGAGAGAAATAGGGAGGCTGAGAGCTAAAGATTGGGGAAAAAGAGGAAAAGAAGAAGAAAGAGGGAAACAAGGATAATGAGATAAACATGGAAAGAGTGAGAAAGAGAAAGAGGGAGAGAGGAAAAGAGGGAGAGAGGCAAAGTGGGAAAGAGGGAGAGAGTGATGGAATGATAGAAAAATGGAAAGACGGAGAGAGGAAAATAGGGAGAGAGGTATTTCTTTCTCGTACATCACGGGACACAGAGCGACATAGTCATTACTAATGGGTTATATAGTTACCGTCAGGTGCTGGCACTGGCAACTTCCAAAACCGGAAGTACCCTCCCCTATATAAGCCCCTCCCATCCGGGAGCACCTCAGTTTTTTGCCAGTGTCTAAGGTGTTGGCCAAGAAGAAACATGTGTTTTTCACTGAGCTTGCGTACAGGTTCTTTTGGGCCTCAGTAAGCTATTCCGGATCCGACCAAAAAAGCTTCATAGCTAAACGGTCGGTACCCGGGCCTTGCAGAGAAGAGCAAGGTTCTGCCTGTAATGCTTCTCTTAGGAGAGCTGGACCCTGGGATCCAGAGCTCTGGTCATACCCACGACCAAGATGTTTTCTGTGCAGGGTGCTATACAGGTCCAGGGGAGTGGAATCCTTGGGAACCCGGTCCCTGAAGGTTTGATTACAATGCCTGCCGTGATAGGTGAAGTTTGGGCTTTTGTGGACCAAACAAAGTCCTGCGGCGGGGAACAGGTAAGTGGGGGCCTCCAGGAACTTGGTTCTATTGGGGGACCCCCAAGCCTAATTTGTCTTTCTGTCTGTTACCTAACGGTATTCCCGCTAATATCTGTGCATGCCTGTAACTACTAAAAAAAATGTAATAATTTTTAATGGTGGTCAAGAAAAAAAAAAAAAAAAAAGAATGTTTTTTTATATATGTTTAGTATATTAAACTGCGGTACCTGTGTTTGTCCACTAGAGGCCGCTGTGGAATGTTTTTCTTGTCATATGGACTAGTTTCTTCTCAGAGAGCAAAGTCCAGGCAGCTGGTGAGTTCTCCTACAGGAAACTGTTTCCTCTGCCATGTTGCAGTGTTCGTCTATCCCCCGGCCTGCGGCAAAGGGGGCCCTGGCTCCTGTCCCTGGTTTCCATGTTTGAAAATTAGCGCCGAGGCGCACGTGGCCGCGCGCGTGCGCGTGCACGCGCCTCTATATATAGAGGTGGCCGGAAAAAGGGGCGGGGCCTGGGGGATGACGCTCTGTGCACGCCGCAGCGCTTCTGCGCATGTGCGGGCGTCCCAGCAGGTTTTTAAAAAAGCCACATTATTGTAGTAAGCTGGCTATGAAGTACAGAGACAGAGCTGGCAACATTTAAAGGCATACAGCAAGCGGTTGATACAGGCATCCCCTAGAAAGGCACATTAGTAGACACCAACTGTTTATTATAGCAGCATTTATGCTAGACTATTATCAGTAACTGGTGTATTTTCGGCTGGAATACCTCAGCTTTGTGGCTTAGGAATATGCCGTCTAAAAACTCCGGGACTAGAAATTCCAGGAGGAATAGGGGGTCTCCATCGGGCTCTGAGGATCTTGGGCATGCTTTGGCTGCACCAGTCTCCCCTGAAGAATCAGAGGTTAGTGACCGTAGGGCACCCCCAGGAGTACCTGGTACTGTGGCTGTCCCCAGTTCACCTGCTCCTGTGTATGTAACAGAGGAGGTTTTTTCCTCAGCTCTGGGAGGGCTGGAAGAGAGATTGTCAGCACTAATTGCTGCTTCCCTGTCACAGGAGAAAAGCGCTCGATCTCCGTCTCCTCCCTCAGAGTGCCTGTTAACAGAGCAACAGTCCCATACAGAGAACGACCTACCTGAGGGGGATCAGGATGAGGTTGATTCAGTTGTAGAGGAATCAACAGTGGAGGAGCCGTTCTCAGCATCACATGCTGAGAGGTTATGGGTGCAGTCCCTGACTAATATGGTCCGATCAGCATTTAAAATGCCACTTGCGGAGCCATCCTCCTCTTCTGTCTCCTCGTTGGGGTCGCTAAAAGCTCCCCAGACTGTTTGTTCTTTTCCGATCCATCCTTTACTGGAGGGGCTCATTTACCAGGATTGGGAGCATCCTGACAAAATATTTACTCCCCCCAAGAGATTTCCGGTGGTCTATCCTATGGAGGATAAGTTTGTCAGAAAATGGAAGGTCCCTACAGTGGACGCAGCCATCTCTTGTGTGAATAAATCACTGACATGTCCGGTGGAAAATGTCCAAATGTTCAAGGACCCAATAGATAAAAAATTGGAGTCCTTATTGAAATCTGCTTTTTCTACAGCAGGATTGGTGACACAACCAGCAGTGGCAGCTATAGGGGTCTGCCAAGCAGTGAAGGATCAGTTGAAACAGGTCTTAAGGGACGTGCCAGATCAGCAGGCTCTTGCTCTAGCTGATCTACCTAGAGCCTTATGCTTTGCGGTGGACGCTATAAAGGATTCAATCCATCAGGCCTCCCGCCTTACGCTGTCTGTAGTACATATGCGCAGGCTTCTATGGCTCAAAAACTGGTCTGCTGAAGCTCCCTGTAAAAAATTGCTGGTCAGCTTCCCATTTCATGGGGAGCGCTTATTCGGGGAAGACCTGGACAAGTATATCCAGAGAATTTCCAGCGGTAAAAGTACACTCTTGCCGGTCAAAAATAGAGTTAGAGGTCCCTCTTTTAAGAGGCCGGCCTCTCCAGTCCCTAGGACATCGGCTGTGAAACAGTTCCGACGGCCTCCCCGGTCAAATCCCGGAGGTAAAAATCAGGGACAGTTGCAGGGTAACAAGAAGCCCTGGAGCAGGAGAGGTACAAAACCTCCCCCAAAGTCAAATGCATGAAGGGTTGCCCCCACCCAATCGGGTGGGGGGAAGACTTCAGTTGTTCACAGAAACCTGGCGGGACACGATCCGAGACAGATGGGTGCTCTCCGCAGTAAATCTGGGATACAAATTGGAGTTAAAAAACTCCCCTCCTTCCCGCTTTATAAGGTCGAACGTGCCAAGGGATCCCCAGAAGAGAGGATCCCTCCTGTTGGCACTGGAACAATTATTGCTTCAAGCAGTAATTATAGAGGTCCCCCTGGAAGAATGGGGGTTCGGGTTTTACTCAAACCTCTTTACAGTTCCGAAGCCAAACGGGGACGTGAGGCCCATATTAAATCTAAAAGGGCTAAACAAATTCCTACATATCAGGACTTTCCGGATGGAGTCGATCCGATCGGTAGCCACTGCCCTACAAGGGGAGGAATGGTTAGCCTCGATCGACATCAAAGATGCGTATTTGCACATCCCCATCCTTCCAGCCCACCAAAAATTTCTACGCTTTGCGATAGAAGGGCGCCATTTTCAGTTCAGAGCCTTACCCTTCGGTCTGGCCACAGCACCAAGAGTGTTCACAAAAATTCTGGCCCCATTATTGGCCAATCTAAGAACACGAGGTGTAACGATAATGGCATATCTAGACGACTTGTTGCTGATAGACCACTCAGTGGAAAAACTAGAAGTGGTTGTTCACGAGACAATCAAGTATCTGGAATATCACGGTTGGATTATCAACCGAGACAAGTCAGCCCTAAAACCAGTCAAAAGTCTGGAATACTTGGGGCTAAGGCTGGATTCAGACCAGAGAAAAATTTTCTTGCCTCGAGAAAAGGGGTCGTCTTTGAGAGATTTGATCCACTTAGTGGGTTCAAAAAGACAGCCATCCATACGCCTGTGCATGAGGCTGCTGGGAAAAATGGTGGCATCATTCGAAGCAGTACCCTACGGTCAATTCCATTCAAGGAAGTTGCAAAGGGCCATACTGTCAGCCTGGAACAAAAAAGTTCAGGCTCTGGACGTACCAATGTCCTTGTCCCCTTCCGTTCGCAGAAGCCTCCGTTGGTGGTTGGTTCCCCGGAATCTGGAAAAAGGGAAATCCTTCAGTCCGATTTCTTGGAAGGTGGTCACTACAGATGCCAGCCTTTTAGGCTGGGGAGCAGTACTGGAGCAATGGTCTCTCCAGGGCAGATGGTCGGATGCGGAAAAGGCCCTGCCCATCAATCTCTTAGAGATACGAGCAGCCCGGTATGCCCTAGTAGCATGGACATCCAAACTCCAAGGGTCCCCTGTCAGAGTTCAGTCAGACAATGCCACAGCAGTGGCATATATCAATCGTCAGGGGGGCACCAGGAGTCGTGCAGCCCAAAGGGAAGTAAATTACATCCTGAGATGGGCAGAAAGATATGTCCCAGCCATATCTGCGGTATTCATTCCAGGGGTGGAGAATTGGAAGGCGGACTTTCTAAGTCGCCAACAATTATGCCCAGGGGAATGGTCCCTTCATCCCGAGGTTTTCCGGACAATATGTCAGCGGTGGGGAACACCGGATGTAGATCTGCTAGCATCCAGGTTCAACACGAAAGTGGACAGGTTTGTCTCTTGGACAAGGGATCCCCTAGCGTGCGTCTCGGATGCCCTAGTGTTCCCTTGGGATCAGTTCAAGCTGATATATGCATTCCCACCGCCACAATTGTTACCTCGATTACTCCGCAGAATCAGGGTAGAAAAGAAACCAGTGATTCTGGTGGCTCCAGCGTGGCCCCGAAGAGCATGGTACGCGGAGATTGTAAAAATGTCTGTGGGGAGTCCTTGGACCCTCCCACATCGTCCGGACCTGCTTTCGCAGGGACCGATATACCACCCTTCCTTACCAGCCCTAGGTTTGACGGCCTGGCTATTGAAGCCCACATTCTAAAAAGGAGAGGGCTCTCTAATGCTGTGGTGTCTACCATGATCAATGCCAGGAAACCGGTATCCAGGCAGATCTACTATAGAATCTGGAAGGCGTACATCGCCTGGTGTGAGGCCAGGAAATGGCATCCACGTAAATACGTAATAGGTAGAATTCTGGACTTCCTACAATGGGCTGTAGATAGGAAGCTTGCCTTGAGTACTATCAAAGGTCAGATTTCGGCCTTGTCAATATTTTTTCAAAGGCCCTTGGCTTCGCATTCACTAGTCAAAGCCTTTATACAAGGAGTGATGCGTATTAGTCCTCCGGTTAATATTCCCATATGTCCATGGGATCTAAACTTGGTTCTGTCGGTTCTACAGAAACAACCATTTGAACCATTACAGCATATTTCCTTAGTGCTTCTCACCAGGAAATTGATTTTTCTAGTAGCCATTTGTTCGGCTAAAAGAGTATCGGAATTAGCAGCTATGTCCTGTAAGGAGCCATATCTGGTTATCCATAAGGACAGAGTAGTGTTACGTCCTCATCCAGCCTTTCTTCCTAAGGTGGTATCGAGTTTTCATTTGAACCAAGATGTGGTTCTTCCTTCTTTTTTCCCCAAGCCTACTTCGGTAGAGGAAAAGTTATTGCATTCTTTGGATGTAGTAAGAGCAGTTAAAGCTTATCTAAAAGCCACTGCTCAGATTCGCAGAACGGATACTTTGTTTATTCTGCCGGAAGGCCCCAGAAAGGGTCAGGCAGCGTCAAAATCTACTTTAGCCAAGTGGATTCGACAGGTCATAATACAAGCCTATAGCTTGAGAAGTAGACCGCCTCCGTTCAAAGTTAGGGCGCACTCCACGAGAGCAGTTGGAACTTCATGGGCAGTGCATCACCAGGCCTCCCTGGCTCAAGTCTGTAAGGCCGCAACATGGTCTTCCGTACACACGTTTACTAGGTTCTACCAGGTGGACGTTAGAAGTCAGGAGGATGTCGCCTTTGGGCGCAGTGTGTTGCAGGCCGCAAAAGATCCTCATGTCTGATAGCGCTCAGCTTATATATGGTGTATCCCCCCCCTCATTTGGCATTGCTTTAGGACATCCCATTAGTAATGACTATGTCGCTCTGTGTCCCGTGATGTACGAGAAAGAAAATAGGATTTTTATAACAGCTTACCTGTAAAATCCTTTTCTTGGAGTACATCACGGGACACAGAGCTCCCGCCCCTCTTTGGGGACACTTATTGCTTTGCTACAAAACTGAGGTGCTCCCGGATGGGAGGGGCTTATATAGGGGAGGGTACTTCCGGTTTTGGAAGTTGCCAGTGCCAGCACCTGACGGTAACTATATAACCCATTAGTAATGACTATGTCGCTCTGTGTCCCGTGATGTACTCCAAGAAAAGGATTTTACAGGTAAGCTGTTATAAAAATCCTATTATTTTTGTGTGTGTGTGTTTATATATGTGTATATATATATATATATGTCTTTGTTTGTTTTAATAAAACAAATATCTCATCTAAATATATATATATTTTTTAATAATTACTGTGAGGGGGTTAGCTCGGCAGCGGGTGTGTGTGACCCCCGGGATGGGCTCCCCACACAAAACAGGCCCAGCAAACGGAGGTTGTGGTTTTCAAAATCAAAAAGGTGCGGTTTATTTTCTATTTACAGTGACAAAACACAGCAAAGCAAAAGAAACATAAACAAAATAAATCCTGGTCAAGTTGACCTCTGACTAAACATACAGGTTTCCTAACTAACAACTGGGATCAGCCTAGTGCTGTCCTAGTCCCTAAGTCCCTGGTTTTAAATGTCCAAGCAAATAGCCACACAGGCTTTGTCTCACCGCACAGGGGTTCACTCTCCCTAGACAGTCCACACAGGTCTGGTTCCAGGCATGAGCTAACATCTAATGAAGCTGGGAGTTCTTATAGAGGCCTAAATGAGCTGACAAGCTTCAGCTGGTCTCATCAACTCCCTGTCTGCACGACGCCCCACACTCTCCCTAGAGGTATGAGTCATCCATGAGCCCACTAGCCTTATACAACTCTCCACTTAGTTGTATAAGTCGGCGTAAAGCCTGAATCTGGGCGAAATATATCTACCCCCCTGGATGCAACCAGGTGACTTTACCTTCCTGCTGTCACATACCCCCCCCCTCTTGTTTTAACCTCGGGGTTGGAACACCAGCAATCAGGCATTCATGTACTCGAGACAAAGCATCCACATTCCCCATTTGAACGCCAGGGCGATGCTTTACTGTGAAGTTGAATTCCTGGAGGGCCAGGAACCACCTATTCACTCTTCTATTTGTTTCCTTGTTTTGAGCCATCCACTTTAACGGAGCGTGATCCGTAACCATGTCAAAGTGCCTACCTAGCAGGTAGTACCGAAGGGAATCTAGAGCCCACTTCACTGCTAAACACTCCTGTTCAACGGTGGCGTAATTTACCTCATGGGACTTCAACTTCCTGCTGAGGTAAATGACTGGGTGCTCTTCCCCGTTCCAGACCTGGGACAATACTGCTCCTAACCCCACATCTGACGCATCACTTTGTACGACAAAGTCTTTAGAGAAGTCGGGTGAGTACAACACTGGCTGGCTACATAAGGCTTGTTTCAAGAATTGGAATGCTGCCTCAGCCTCGGGGGTCCATTTAATCATGACCGACCCTTTCCCCTTCGTCAGGTTGGTTAGGGGCACAGCCTTAGAAGCAAAGTGGGGAATGAATCGCCGATAATACCCAGCGATTCCCAGAAAGGCTCGTACCTGCTTCTTGCTGTTGGGACGTGGCCAACTCTGGATGGCCTCGACTTTGTTGAGTTGGGGTTTTATTACTCCCCTCCCAATGGTGTACCCAAGATATTTGGCCTCCTCCTGCCCAATGGTACACTTCTTGGGGTTAGCCGTAAACCCCGCTTCCCGAACAGAGTCCAGGACTGCTTGCACTTTTGGCAGATGTGAGGCCCAATCTGTGCTATGGACAATTACGTCATCCAGGTAAGCCACAGCATACTTCCGATGGGGCCTCAGCATCTGGTCCATTTTCCGCTGGAATGTGGCCGGCGCATTCTGTAACCCGAACGGCATTCTTTTATATTGGAACGCCCCGTCTGGGGTTACAAATGCGGTTTTCTCTTTGGCCGACTTGGCCAGGGGGATTTGTCAATACCCTTTTGTGAGGTCAAGAGTCGTCATGTATCGGGCTGTTCCCAGCCGGTCGATCAACTCATCTATACGTGGCATGGGGTAGGTGTCAAATTTTGTAACTTTGTTCAACTGACGAAAATCGTTACAAAATCGCCAGCTCCCATCCGGTTTAGGCACCAACACGATGGGACTAGACCAATCACTTTGGGACTCCTCTATCACCCCTAAGTTCAGCATTTTCTGTACTTCCTCCCGTATTGCCTCCCGTCGGGCCTCTGGGATCCGATAGGGTTTTAACTTCACCCTTTCACCGGGCGGGGTAATGATGTCATGCTCTACCCCAGATGTTTGTCCCGGCAGCTCAGAGAATACCTCCTTGTTGCGAAGCACAAACTCCTTAACCTCCTGTTGTTGGGGTTGTGACAAGGTGGCTGCTATTCCAACCTCAGGAATCACGCAACCAGTTTGAGCTGGTGACCAAGTGTCTGCGACTAGGGACTCTCTATCCCTCCAGGCTTTCAACAGATTAACGTGATAGATCTGTTCGGGCTTTCGCCTTCCTGGTTTTCTGACCTTGTAATTCACTTCGCTCACTTTTTCCATTATCTCGTAGGGGCCTTGCCATTTGGCAAGGAATTTACTTTCAACCGTAGGGACAAGTACCAGTATCCTATCCCCCGGGGAAAAGGTACGGGTCTTGGCTCCACGGTTGTACACTCTCTGCTGTGCTAACTGCGCTTGGGCCAAATGTTCCTTCACGATGGGCATTACCTGTGCAATTCGGTCTTGCATCAGGGCGACATGCTCAATCACACTCCTGTGGGGAGAACTCTCACTTTCCCAAGTTTCCTTGGCAATATCCAACAGCCCTCTTGGGTGTCTCCCATACAGTAACTCAAAGGGGGAGAATCCCGTAGAGGATTGGGGCACCTCCCTAATAGCAAACATCAGATAAGGAAGTAGACAGTCCCAATCCTTTCCATCTCTATCCACCACTTTCTTCAACATTTGTTTTAGGGTTTTGTTGAATCTTTCAACCAGCCCATCGGTTTGGGGGTGATACACAGATGTACGTAATTGCGTCACTTTGAATAATTTACACAGCTCCTTCATAACCCGGGACATAAAGGGTGTACCTTGGTCCGTAAGCAGTTCTTTACAAATACCCACCCGGCTAAACACAAGAGATAGCTCTTTGGCTATGGTTTTGGCCGAGGTATTTCGGAGAGGGATCGCTTCTGGATAACGGGTGGCATAGTCCATTATAACTAATATGTACTGGTGCCCCCTAGCGGACTTGATTATAGGACCTACCAAATCCATGGCGATCCTCTCAAACGGGACCTCAATGATGGGTAGAGGGACCAGCGGGCTACGGAAATGTGGCATCGGGGCCGACCTCTGACACACAGGGCAGGAGGAACAATAATTTTCTACGTCCTTCATCACCCCCGGCCAATAGAATCTCTGTAATACCCTCTCTCGGGTTTTCTCTGTCCCCAGATGACCTCCAAGAATGTGCCCATGGGCCAACTCCAACACCAACTTCCTGTAAGGTTTGGGCACCACAAGCTGCTCAACGGTTTCTTCTGCCCTTTTTGCCACCCGATACAGTAGGTCCTTCTCTACGCTGAAGTATGGGTAAGTGCAGGTATTATCTGGGTTCACTAACTCGCCATCTATTTTCACTACGTTTTCCCGTGCCTTTATTAGGGCGGGGTCTTTCAACTGTTCTGTGGCAAAGTTTTCCCTGTGAACCTCAAGATCAGAAAACTCCACAGACGGTAGGTTTTCGTCTGAGGAGGTGGGCTCCTCTCCAGTTTCTTGAGTCTCCCCTGCCAATACTGATAAGGGAAATTCCGGAGAGTCCTCACCACTCTCAGGGGAGTTCTGGCTATCACATTCCTGGTACATAGGGGCACCAGTGAGGGGCTCAGGATCATCCCACAGTTCCCAGAACTTCGGAAAATCCCTTCCCACAATGGCGTCATGCGGTAACTGAGATACTAAGCCCACTGGATGAGAGAGGGTACCTTTGGGGGTCTCGAAACACACTGTAGTCACTGGATACTCTCGGGTGTCCCCATGCACACAAATAACAGCTACCTTGCTATTCCCAGAGACCTCTGTTTTAACTAACTCAGCCTTTATCAGGGTCACAAGGCTACCTGAATCCAGCAATACCACAACATTTCTACCATTAACACACATTTTGCATAAATGTTTCTCAGTTCCTCGAATGGCAGTGCATGCGACTGTCGCACACAGCGACTGACGTCTGCCCGTCAGAAAGTCACACTGCATGGGTTCCTCCACAACCGGGCAATTGGCTGCAATATGTCCCGCTTGCCGGCAGCGGTAGCAAACGATCCTTCTTGCCGCCTCTTGAGCCGCTGATTTCCCAGGCTGTTCTCGCCAAACTTGGGGTAGAGCTCCCACCCTCTCACTCTCTCCACCCTCACCCCTTGGAATCCTCTTATCCGCCCCTGGGGATGGTCTGGTCTTAGGGTGGAAAGTCCGAGTGTCTCTGGAAGAGGCCGTCAGGTTCTCTGTAGCCAAGTATTTCTCCACACGATCCACAAGACCATCGGCCGTCTCTGGGTCTCCATGGCTTACCCACTTTTGGATGGCAGTAGGAAGAGCTCTCAAAAACCGATCCATTACAACACGTTCCACAATCTTTGGTGCGGACAAAGTCTCTGGCTGTAGCCACTTTCTGCTCAGGTGAATGAGATCATACATTTGAGACCTGGGGGGTTTTCCAAGCTGGAAAGTCCAGTTATGCACACGCTGAGCCCGGACAGCCTGGGTGACACCCAGCCTTGCCAATATTTCAGCTTTTAGCATCACATAGTCTTTTGCTTGGTTAGGCTCTAGGTCATAGTAAGCTTTCTGCGATTCACCAGTTAACAGAGGAGCCACCAGTCCAGCCCACTGCTCCTCAGGCCACTTTTCTCTTTCAGCGGTCTTTCAAATGTGGTCAAAAATACCTCTGGATCATCCTCTCCAGTCATTTTTGTCAATAAACGACTCACCCCAAAGGACGCGGTATTAGTGGGACGGCTTTCCTCACTGGTCTGCGGACGTTGCTGCATTACTGCTTCCATCTGTTGTTGTAGTCTCTGCTCTTGCTTCTGCAACAGGTCTATGAAGCGGGCCTCAGATTGCTGCTGGGCTCGTTGCTGAGCCTCCAGACTCTGTTGCAAAGTTGCGTTTGTCTGCTGCTGGGCTGCAAGGCTCTGTTGATGAGCTTGCTGCTGGGCTGCGAAGTTCTGTTGTTGAGCTGCAAGGCTCTGTTGATGAGCTGCAAGGCTCTTTTGCAAACCTGCATTTGTCTGCTGTTGATTGGCATTTGCTAGAGCCAGCTGCTTCAGTATCTCCTCCATGCTGGCTTAAAAAAAAACTGCCCGCATTCTCCACCAACTGTGAGGGGGTTAGCTCGGCAGCGGGTGTGTGTGACCCCCGGGATGGGCTCCCCACACAAAACAGGCCCAGCAAACGGAGGTTGTGGTTTTCAAAATCAAAAAGGTGCGGTTTATTTTCTATTTACAGTGACAAAACACAGCAAAGCAAAAGAAACATAAACAAAATAAATCCTGGTCAAGTTGACCTCTGACTAAACATACAGGTTTCCTAACTAACAACTGGGATCAGCCTAGTGCTGTCCTAGTCCCTAAGTCCCTGGTTTTAAATGTCCAAGCAAATAGCCACACAGGCTTTGTCTCACCGCACAGGGGTTCACTCTCCCTAGACAGTCCACACAGGTCTGGTTCCAGGCATGAGCTAACATCTAATGAAGCTGGGAGTTCTTATAGAGGCCTAAATGAGCTGACAAGCTTCAGCTGGTCTCATCAACTCCCTGTCTGCACGACGCCCCACACTCTCCCTAGAGGTATGAGTCATCCATGAGCCCACTAGCCTTATACAACTCTCCACTTAGTTGTATAAGTCGGCGTAAAGCCTGAATCTGGGCGAAATATATCTACCCCCCTGGATGCAACCAGGTGACTTTACCTTCCTGCTGTCACATTACATATATATGTCTAAAATATTTTAATTAATTTGAATACACAATTAAGTTTTATTATATATTTTTTTATTTCCTAGATTACACAGACAAGTGGATTTGAATTTTTCAAAACCATGCAACAATATCATATTAGTACTCTTGGTATATTTTTGGGATTATTTGTTCATTTCTTTATATGATCACCCTATATTTATTTCAATTGCCCTGTGTTTTCTTTGATATCCATCTTTTTATGTTCTCTATTTCCCATTATTTATTATTTTTCTCTCCCCCTTTCTCTCCCCCTTTCTCTCCAGCTTTTTCTCTCTCTCCCTCTCTCCCTCTCTTTTTCCTCCTTCTTTCCCTCCCTCTTTCCCTCTTTCACTCTCTCCCTCTTTCCCACTTTCCCTCTCCCTCTCTTCTCCTCTCTACGTCTTTCTCTTTCTCACTCTTTCCATCTTTATCTAATTCTCCTTCTTTCCCTCTTTCCCTCTCTCCCTCTTTTTCTCCCTCTTTCTCTCCCTCTTTCTCTTTCTCTCCCACTTTCTCTCCCTCTTTCTCTTTCTCTCCCTCTTTATCTTTCTCTCCCTCTTTATCTCCCTCTTTATCTTTCTCTTCCTCTTTTCCTCTTTCCCTATTTTCCTCCCTTTTTCTCTACCTCTTTCCATTTTTCTATCTCTCCCTCTCTCTCTCTCCCCCTATTTCTTTCCTTCTCTCTCTTTCCCTCACTGTCTCCCTCTTTCACTCTCTCCCTCTTTCACTCTCTCACTCTTTCCCATTTTCTCTCTCTCACTCTTTTCCTCTCTCACTATTTCTCTTTCTCCCTCTTTCCATCTTTATCTCATTCTCCTTCTTTCCCTCTTTCCCTCTCTCCCTATTTTCCTCCCCCTTTCCCTCTCTCCCTCTTTTCCTCCCTCTTTCTCTCCCTCTATCTCTTTCTCTCCCTCTTTCTCATTCTCTCCGTCTTTCCCTCTTTCTCATTCTCTCCCTTTTTCCCTCTTTCCCTCTCTCCCTCTCTCCCTCTTTCTCCATCTCCCTCTTTCCATCTTTATCTCATTCTCCTTCTTTCCCTCTTTTCCTCTTTCTCCTTCGTTCCCTCTCTCCCTCTTTTCATCCCTATTTCTCATTCTCTCCTTCTCTCCCTCTTTCTCATTCTCTCCCTCTTTCCCTCTCTCCCTCTTTTCCTCCCTCCTTCTCTCCCTCTTTCTCATTCTCTCCCTCTCTCTCCATATTTCCCTCTCTCCCTCTTTTCCTCCCTCTTTTCCGCCCTCTTTCTCTCTTTCACTCTTTCCCTCTCTTCCTCTTTTCCTCCCTCTTTCTCATTCTCTCCCTCTCTCCCTCTTTTCATCCCTCTTTCTCATTCTCTACCTCTCTCCCTATTTTCCTCCCTCTTTCTCATTCTCTCCCTCTCTCCCTCCCTCTTTTTCATTCTCTCCCTCTCTGCCTCTCTCCCTCTTTCCCTCTCTCCCTCTTTTCCTCCCTCCTTCTCTCCCTCTTTCTCATTATTTCCCTCTTTTCCTCTCTCCCTCTTTTCCTCCCTCCTTCTCTCCTTCTTTCTCATTCTCCCCCTCTTTCCCTCTCTCCCCCTTTTCCATCCTCCCTCTCTCCCTCTTTCTCATTCTCTCCATCTTTTCCACCCTCCTTATCTCCCTCTTTCTCATTTTCTCCCCCTCTCTCTCTCTTTCCCTCTCTCCCTCTTTATCTCTTTCCCTCTCTCCCTCTCTCCCTATTTCTTCCTCGGTACCTCTTTCCCCCTCTCCCTCTTTTCTCTCTCCCTCTTTATCCATATCCATCTTTCCATCTTTATCTAATTCTCCTTCTTTCCCTTTTTCCCTCTTTCTCCTTCTTTCCCTCTCTCCCTCTTTCTCTTTCTTTCTCCTTCTTTCCTTCTCTCCCTCTCTCCCTCCCTCTCTCCTTCCCTCTTTCTCATTCTCTCCCTCTCTCCCTCTCTGCCTCATTTCCTCCCCTCTTTCTCATTTTCTCCCTCTCTCCCTCTTTCCCTCTCTCCCTCTTTCCCTCCCTCCTTCTCTCCCTCTTTCTCATTCTCTCCCTCTCTCCCTCTTTCCCTCTCTCCCTCTTTTCCTCCCTCCTTCTCTCCCTCGTTCTCATTCTCTCCATCTTTCCCTCTTTCTCCTTCTTTCCCTCTTTCCTTCTTTCCCTCTTTCCCTCTTTCTCCTTCTCTCCCTCTTTCCCTCTTTCCCTCTCTCCCTCTTTTCCTCTTTCCCTCTCTTCCTCTCTCCCTCTTTCCCTCTTTCCCTCTTTCTCTATCTCCCTCTTTCCATCTTTATCTCATTCTCCTTCTTTCCCTCTTTTCCTCCTTTTCCTTCTTTCCCTCTCTCCCTCTCTCCCTCTTTTCCTCCCTCTTTCTCATTCTCTTCCTCTTTTCCTCCCTCATTCTATCCCTCTTTCTCATTCTCTCCCTCTTTCACTCTCTCCCTCTTTTCCTCCCTCCTTCTCTCCTTCTTTCTCATTCTCTCCCTCTCTCTCCATATTTCCCTCTCTCCCTCTTTTTTTCCCTCTTTTCCACCCTATTTCTCTCTTTCACTCTTTCCCTCTCTCCCTCTTTTCCTCCCTCTTTTCTCATTCTCTCCCTCTCTCCCTCTTTCTCATTCTCTCCCTCTCTCCCTCTTTTCATCCCTCTTTCTCATTCTCTCCCTCCCTCTTTCTCATTCTCTCCCTCTCTCCCTCTTTGCCTCTCTCCCTCTTTCCCTCCCTCCTTCTTTCCCTCTTTCTCATTCTCTCCCTCTTTTCCTCTCTCCCTCTTTTCAACCCTCCCTCTCTCCCTCTTTCTCATTCTGTCCATCTTTTCCACCCTCCTTATCTCCCTCTTTCTCATTTTCTCCCTCTCTCTTTCCCTCTCTCCCTCTTTTCCTCCCTCTCTCCCTCTTTATCTCTTTCCCTCGCTCCCTATTTCTTCCTCGGTACCTCTTTTCCTCTCTCCCTCTTTTCCTCTCTCCCTCTTTTCCTCTCTCCCTCCTTTATCTATATCCCTCTTTCCATCTTTATCTAATTCTCCTTCTTTCCCTCTTTCCCTCTTTCTCCTTCTTTCCCTCTCTCCCTCTTTTTCCTTCTTTCCTTCTCTCCCTCTCTCCTTCCCTCTTTCTCATTCTCTCCCTCTCTACCTCTTTTCCTCCCCTCTTTCTCATTTTCTCCCTCTTTCCCTCTCTCTCTCTTTTCCTCCCTCCTTCTCTCCCTGTTTCTCATTCTCTCCCTCTCTCTCCCTCTCTCTCCCTCTCTCTCCCTCTTTCCCTCTTTTCCTCCCTCTTTCCCTCTCTCCCTCTCTCCTTCCTTTCCTCTCTCCCTCTTTCCATTTTTCTATCTTTCCCTCTTTCCCTCTCTCCCTATTTTCCTCTCTCCATCTTTCCATTTTTCTATCATTCCATCACTCTCTCCCTCTTTCCCACTTTGCCTCTCTACCTCTTTTCCTCTCTCCCTCTTTCTCTTTCTCACTCTTTCCATGTTTATCTCATTATCCTTGTTTCCCTCTTTCTTCTTCTTTTCCTCTTTTTCCCCAATCTTTATCTCTCAGCCTCCCTATTTCTCTCTCTCCCTCTTTCTCTCTCTCCCTATTTCGTTCTCTCCCTCTTTCACTCTCTCCCTCTTTCACTCTCTCCCTCTTTCCCTTTTTCCTTCTCTCCCTCTTTCTCTTTCTCCCTCTTTCCATCTTTATCTAATTTGTCTTCTTTCTCTCTTTCCCTCTTTCCCTATCTCCCTCTCTCCCCCATTCCCTCTTTCACTCTCTCCCTCTTTTCCTCCCTCTTTCTCTCCCTCTTCCACTTTCTCTCTCTTCCTCTTCCTCTCTCTCTTTCTCTCCTTCTCTTTCTCTTTCTCTCCCTCTTTCTCATTCTCATCTCTCTCTCTCTCTCCCTCTTTCACCCTCTCTCCCTCTTTCCCTCTTTTCCTCTTTCTCTCCTTCTTTATCCCTTTCTCTCCCCCTTTCTCTTTCTCTCCCTCTTTCTCTCCCTCTTTCCATTTTTCTATCTTTCCCTCTTTCCCTCTCTCCCTATTTTTCTCTCTCCATCTTTCAATTTTTCTATCATTCCATCACTCTCTCCCTCTTTCCCACTTTGCCTCTCTCCCTCTTATCCTCTCTCCCTCTTTCTCTTTCTCACTTTTTCCATGTTTATCTCATTATCCTTGTTTCCCTCTTTCTTCTTCTTTTCCTCTTTTTCCCCAATGTTTATCTCTCAGCCTCCCTATTTCTCTCTCTCCCTCTTTTTCTCTCTCCCTATTTCACTCTCTCCCTCTTTCACTCTCTCCCTCTTTCACTCTCTCCCTCTTTCCCTTTTCCCCCTCTCTCCCTCTTTCTCTTTCTCCCTCTTTCCATCTTTATCTAATTTTTCTTCTTTCTCTCTTTCCCTATCTCCCTCTCTCCCCCATTCCCTCTTTCACTCTCTCCCTCTTTTCCTCCCTCTTTCTCTCCCTCTTCCACTTTCTCTCTCTCTCTTCCTCTTCCTCTCTCTCTTTCTCTCCTTCTCTTTCTCTTTCTCTCCCTCTTTCTCATTCTCATTCTCATCTCTCTCTCTCTCCCTCTTTCCCTCTCTCCCTCTCTCCTTCCTTTCCTCTCTCCCTCTTTCCATTTTTCTATCTTTCCCTCTTTCCCTCTCTCCCTATTTTCCTCTCTCCATCTTTCCATTTTTCTATCATTCCATCACTCTCTCCCTCTTTCCCACTTTGCCTCTCTACCTCTTTTCCTCTCTCCCTCTTTCTCTTTCTCACTCTTTCCATGTTTATCTCATTATCCTTGTTTCCCTCTTTCTTCTTCTTTTCCTCTTTTTCCCCAATCTTTATCTCTCAGCCTCCCTATTTCTCTCTCTCCCTCTTTCTCTCTCTCCCTATTTCGCTCTCTCCCTCTTTCACTCTCTCCCTCTTTCACTCTCTCCCTCTTTCCCTTTTTCCTTCTCTCCCTCTTTCTCTTTCTCCCTCTTTCCATCTTTATCTAATTTGTCTTCTTTCTCTCTTTCCCTCTTTCCCTATCTCCCTCTCTCCCCCATTCCCTCTTTCACTCTCTCCCTCTTTTCCTCCCTCTTTCTCTCCCTCTTCCACTTTCTCTCTCTTCCTCTTCCTCTCTCTCTTTCTCTCCTTCTCTTTCTCTTTCTCTCCCTCTTTCTCATTCTCATCTCTCTCTCTCTCTCCCTCTTTCACCCTCTCTCCCTCTTTCCCTCTTTTCCTCTTTCTCTCCTTCTTTATCCCTTTCTCTCCCCCTTTCTCTTTCTCTCCCTCTTTCTCTCCCTCTTTCCATTTTTCTATCTTTCCCTCTTTCCCTCTCTCCCTATTTTTCTCTCTCCATCTTTCAATTTTTCTATCATTCCATCACTCTCTCCCTCTTTCCCACTTTGCCTCTCTCCCTCTTATCCTCTCTCCCTCTTTCTCTTTCTCACTTTTTCCATGTTTATCTCATTATCCTTGTTTCCCTCTTTCTTCTTCTTTTCCTCTTTTTCCCCAATGTTTATCTCTCAGCCTCCCTATTTCTCTCTCTCCCTCTTTTTCTCTCTCCCTATTTCACTCTCTCCCTCTTTCACTCTCTCCCTCTTTCACTCTCTCCCTCTTTCCCTTTTCCCCCTCTCTCCCTCTTTCTCTTTCTCCCTCTTTCCATCTTTATCTAATTTTTCTTCTTTCTCTCTTTCCCTCTTTCCCTATCTCCCTCTCTCCCCCATTCCCTCTTTCAATCTCTCCCTCTTTTCCTCCCTCTTTCTCTCCCTCTTCCACTTTCTCTCTCTCTCTTCCTCTTCCTCTCTCTCTTTCTCTCCTTCTCTTTCTCTTTCTCTCCCTCTTTCTCATTCTCATTCTCATCTCTCTCTCTCTCCCTCTTTCACCCTCTCTCCCTCTTTCCCTCTTTTCCTCTTTCTCTCCTTCTTTATCCCTTTCTCTCCCCCTTTCTCTTTCTCTCCCTCTTTCTCTCCCTCTTTCTCTTTCTCTCCCTCTTTCTCTCCCTCTTTCTCTCCCTCTTTTTCTTTCTCTCCCTCTTTATCTTTCTCTCCCTCTTTCTCTCTCATCTTTATCTTTCTCTCACTCTTTATCTTTCTCTCACTCTTTATCTTTATCTCTCTCTTTTCCTCTTTCCTTCTTTTCCTCCCTCTTTCTCTTCCTCTTTCCATTTTTCTCTCTCCATCTCTCTCTCCCTCTTTCTTTCTGTCTTTCTCTCCCTCTTTCCCCCTCTCTCTCTCTCTCTCCCTCGCTACCTCTCCTTTTCCCTCTCTCGCTCCCTTTTTCTCTCCCTCTCTACCTCTTTCATTTTCCCTCTCTCCCTCTCTACCTCTTCGCCCCTCTCTCTCTCTTCTCTCTCTTTTCTCTCTCTCTTTTCTCTCTCTCTCTTTTCTCTCTTTTGTCTCTTCTCTCTCTCTTCTCTCTCTCTTCTCTCTCGCTCTCTCTCGCTCTCTCTCTATTTTCTCTCTCTTCTCTCATTTCTCTGTGTCTCTCTCTCCTCTCTCTCTCTTTTCTCTCTTTTCTCTCTCTCTTCTCTCTCTCTATTTTTTCTCTCTCCTTTCTCTCTCCCTCTCCTTTCTCTCTCTCTCTCTCTTTTCTCTCTCTTCTCTCTCTCTATTTTTCTCTCTCCTTTCTCTCTCCTTCTCTCTTTTCTCTCTCTTCTCTCTCTTCTCTCTTCTCTCTTTTCTCTCTCTCTTCTCTCTCTCTTCTCTCTCTCTCTTCTCTCTCTCTCTCTTTTCTCCTCTCTCTGTCCATCTCTCTCTCTCTCTCTCTCTATCTATCTCTCTATCTATCTCTCTCTCTTTTCTCTCTATCTCACTCTCTCTTTTCTCTCTCTCTCTCTTCTCCCTCTCTCTCTTTTTCTCTCTCTTCTTTTCTCTCTCTCCTTTTCTCTCTCTCTCTTTTTCTCTCTTTTTATATTTTTTTCTGTTTATTAATTTTTTATGTAAATTTTTTTTTATACTCACTCTCTCATTTAGAATTTATTTATATTTTTTAATTAATAGTTTATATCACTACCTAAATATAAATAAAGATTTTTTTTTTTAATTAAAGCGTTGTTGTCTTTTATTTTCTTTTTTTTTTTAGGAAATTACATTTTCAAAATATATTATATTTAATGAAAGTGATTCCAACGCTTCCAAATAATTTTTATTTTATTTTTTTTACTAACTAACATTTTTTATATATTCAGTAGAAATGCCAGGCTGCATGGCAAAATTTTGCTCAAACTGCACTACTACCAGAACAAAAGAAACAAAAGTGAGTTATTTTGCTTTTCCAAAGGAGGAGGAGAAAATAAAATTATGGCTGCTCAATGCTGGAATGGACCATGGAATGATAGAAGAATATATTACAATTATCAAAGCGGACATTCGTGTTGATATTTATCGTATGTGTTCATCACATTTTGAAAGTCAGGCCTCGTACACACGAGTAAATCGGTCGTGTGTACGCGGCTATCGGGTTTCTCGTCAAGAAAACCGACAAGAAACCTCGACGAGAAAATAGAGAACCTGTTCTCTATTTTCTCGTCGAGATTCTCCTCGGCATGTTTCTCGACGAGAAAAGTGAGTGTGTGTACACTTACCTGTCCTCCCGGAAGCCCGCGCATGTTCGAAATGAATTCGACGCATGCGCGGTAGCTTCCTAGGCATACGTAGGGTATACCAAGATGGCGGCGACGGCATCGAATGTGACGAGCGCATGCTCGTCGTAGTCGATGACGTCACCGCGTACGCTCCATTCAAAGAACCGCGGGTTCTTTGAAACGAGCGTGTGTACACTCGGCCGGGACAAGTTTCTTGTCCAAGAATCTCGTCGAAAAAAACGACATGTTTTTTTCAACGAGAATCTCGGCCGTGTGTACGAGGGCTCAGTGTTTTAGTATGAGGGGAAGTCAAAGGAGATTAACACCTGAATCGGTTCCTACTATATTCAATCAAACAGGAACAACAGAAAAATCAGGAAATAAATGGCTTAATCGATTAAAAAAAATATGGATGACACAACATATGAAGGCTGGAACCTCGAAGACAGGCATGGGCAGTGATACATGTACTTGCCAATGTCATGTTAGTAGTCAATATAAACATGTGTCAAACAACGATGCCTGCACACAAACTGGCCAAGAAAATTCCCAATTGGTGGAATCTCAAGCTAGCTGTGATACAATTTTTAACGAACATTCGTATTGCAGTAAAGAGGAGCGTTTAATGACACCACTTCTAGTGTCGACACCACAAAGTCATCACAAGACAACGGAAGTGCACGCGGTGCTCTCTTTTTCGCCCTCATCGCCTGTCTTGTCTACCCCTTCACAAATACCAAAAAGAACTAAGTCTGCATTCAACACGTATGTTGAAAGTCCAGAAATTGGGACTAAAAGAAAATTGTCTTATCTAGAGGATCCAAGCTTTCACGAGTCAGATTGTGATACACCACAAAAAGGCGATCTTAGGCCTCGTACACACGACCGATTTTCTCGTCGTAAAAAACACGTCGTTTTTTTCGACGAGATTCTTGTTAAGCTTGTCGATTTTCTCGTCAAGCTTTCTATGCGTACACACTGTCATTTTCCAATTTCCTCGTGGTTCTCTGCGCTCACGTCCAGCACGTACGATGGCACTATAAAGGGGAAGATCTTTTTTCTTGGCGCCACCCCTTGGGCTGCTTTTGCTGATCTCGTGTTACCGCGTGTGAAGTAAAAGTTTGGGAAGAGACGATTCGCGCTTTTCAGTCTTCGTACTTTTCAGATCGTTTTCTGCCGTTCAGTTTGTGCTTGTGGGTTCGTATCTTGACTTTCAGGGCGTCTAGGCAGGTCGTATCTGTTTTACAGTGCGTTCTTGCCTGTTCGTTTCTGAATTTCAGTTCGTTATTCATAGGCCTTGCTGTTCTAAAGTGCGTTCTGTTCTGTACGTTCTGATTAGACGACCGTTTCCTAGCCATGTCGCCTGGACGTTCTCGTCGTCGAGTTCGTGCTGTGCGTGCGCTTGGTGTTGGTCTGCTTGTTTTGGACCAAGACCAGTCCATGAATGGTGTGAGGAGGAGTTCATGGACCAAGAATTGGTTGCTCCAGCGGGACCAATTCTGCCACATGCCTCTGCTGCGGGAGATCGTCGAGAATAATCCTGAGGACTACAGGAATTTTCTGAGGATGTCTGACCCCGTTTTTCAGGAACTGTTGGCTTTGGTGTCCCCCTATATTACCAGGAAGGACACCGTTATGCGGGAAGCCATCAGTGCTGAGCAGAGGCTCATCACCACGTTGCGTTACCTGGCGACAGGGAGAAGTCTTCAGGACTTGAAGTTCACCACAGGCATCTCCCCCCAGGCTCTGGGCCTCATAATCCCAGACACCTGTTCTGCCATTATACAAGTCCTGCAGGAGGACTATATTAGGGTAAGTTTTCTCCCTTAACATCACATTTTATGTATTACATGTATGCTAATGTATTGTATCTCTTTCATCCTTCCCTAATTACCATGATTGTAATATGCTGAGAATGTCCCCTTTGTCCCCATGCATGTTGGAAGCTTTAGATTGCCCCTTTTTTATACTCCCTAAATATTTCCCCTCACTAACTTTTCCAGCAGGGGCGCCTGTTGCTCCAAATGTTGGGGGGTTCCAACCCCAATTTAGGAAATAAACTTCCTCCTTTTTTGCTCTGTTGCCTAATAAACGCCCCCAGTTGTCCCCTCCAATGCAGCCATTTTGTTCCCTCAAATGCAGCCATTTAGTCCCCTCTAATGCAGCCAGTTTCCCCCCAGCCCTGCACTTACCTTCTTGTGGTCAGCGCCATCCTTCTTCTGTCCTTGATGTCTTCTCCTCCCCTTCATGTTGCATCAGCCAATCATGTTACCATTAAACAGACTTGGTGAACATGATTGGCAGAGCAGCCTGTCAGTGTTTACACAAGGAATGCCCCCCTCCTTGCGTCCCCGATTTTTCTTTGAGGAAGCCAATTACATCCCTCAGGTTGTAATTTGCAAGACTATTTTAATACCTGTTTCTGCTCTGCAATTTTAACCCCCTAAATGCCGCAATTATTCATATGTCGGTCGCTTTACAAGAGGCCATCCACCTGAATAGTGAGCGGCATAGACAATACATAGGTTCATGCAACGCATGAACCTATGTATTGTTCTGAGTGATGGGCACAGGAGAGAGGGGACAGTGCTCCAGCGCCCACTCTGGACGCACCGCCACTGCAATGCTATCCTGTGGCCAAACACATCTCCCCCCCCCCCAAAATAATTTAGTAATGGCCCATCAGAGGGGGTGATGAATATGATAAATGAGCCTTCCATTATACTTTTTTTACACACCTTAATAAACGTATAATTAGATTGATGTTGGTCTCTAATTTTTTGGGATAGAATTTCCTTGTAATGTATGCCTTTGTTTTTCTAATATTATTTCATCTTGTTTCACTCCACAGCTTCCTTCCACGCCACAGGAATGGCAGACTGTGGCATCGGAGTTTGCCACGCGGTGGGACTTCCCCAACTGCGGTGGTGCCATAGACGGGAAGCACGTCCGCATCGTGCCGCCACCCCGTTCTGGGTCCTACTACTACAATTACAAGGGGTTTTTATAGCATTGTGCTGATGGCGGTGGTGTCAGCACGGTATGAATTCCTCTATGTTGATGTAGGGAAGAATGGCCGGATGTCCGATGGGGGATCCTTCATCCAGACGGAGTTTGCCCTCCATCTCCAGAGTGACGACCTTGCATTGCCACCGGATGCAGGGAATATTGAAGGACTCCCCTTTGTTTTCTTGGCTGATGAAGCCTTCGGACTCGGCATCTTATGAGGCCATTTCCACAGAGGACCCTGACCCCAGAGAAGAGTGTGTTCAATTACCGGCTGGCCAGGGCCCGAAGAGTCGTTGAAAATGCCTTCGGCATAATGGCCAGCCGGTTCCGCCTTTTTATGACTTCCATCCACTTGGCGGACTACAAAATAAACTATGTAGTGTTATGCTGCTGTGTGCTACACAACTTTCTGAGCCAAAAATCTAATTCCTATATGGCCTCAGTTTTGCCATAGGCTGGACTTTCCCCTGCAAATCCCCTTCCGGGCCTGGAATCTGCCAGTCTTGGCTTGCCCCCCCAAAATGCCCGTGTGGTTCGGGACAAATACATGGAGTATTTCACGGGTAGGGGGGCAATTCCTATGCCAGCCTATGTCTAAGTATCCCAATAAAAATCTTGTTTAAACCTTTAATTATTTGTTCTTTCCTGTCTCCTAGTTTGTCTTTGTGCATTTGTAGTGGCAAGTGTATTTTACTTTAGTAAATAACAACCAATTTCACTATGTTACCTTACAAAAGAACCAAATAAGCTTAGAGAGTATTATAAAAAGAAGCTACACGTTGTTTGTGGTCAAATATTTTACTCTCTGCACATTCTCTTTTTTAATTTTTTTTTTGTTTTACTTTGGGGTTGGCCTGGCCACAACCCGGCAAATTTTGGCTTATGAAAATACAAAAATATCACTTGCATTTATAAAATTACAACATTGGATACCTCTGAGCAATCTGAGACATTCAGTTACACAAACTATGTCTCTATGTGCCCGTCCTAATATGGGGTCCTGCCACCCCTTGCCCAGCCAAAAATTCAATATGCACACATTTTTACTTTTTTGCAAATAGGAAGTTTACAATCCTGATCCCTATTGTCAACATGTGCTATCTGCCATCAGGGGTGATCAATGGACGTGTTTTGGGGGTGCATCCCCTTCCTCAGTTCACCGACTTTTGATACGAGGAAGGGGTTGCACCCACAAAAGACGTACATGGATATCCCCTGATGGCAGATAGCACATGTTCACACACTGTGTGCATATTCAATTTTTGGCTGGTTTGTTACTCAAAAAATTATAAAAAAATATAAAAACAAACATGTAAAAACAAATGTGTTTGGATGGCTTATTGAATTCTCCCCAAAACATCGAGAATGTCTTTAAATGTTTGTTCCATCACATGGATTCTTTGTTTAATTAGGTCCAGTTCCGTGCTACATTCCATCACTTGCTGGATGAGGCGGAGGGCACTGTCAGCAGAGAACCGTGTGCTATCCTTCACAACATTTCCATCCCCTAAAAACCAAAAAAAAAAATTAATAAAACTCTGCAGGTCTACCTCGCTTACCTTAAGCTGTGGTGTCAGATACTGACCTGTTGTGGTGACCAGATCCACAACGTCATCCACCTCTCCTTCCTGCACTTCTCCTTCCTCCACCTCAACTTCCTGCACATCTTTCGGTTGTGGATCTTTGGGAGTTTGGGGTTGCTTGGAAGTTGTGGGGTGCATGTGCTCCCTGGAGTGTCCTCCTCCCAGTCTTCTCTCCCCTATGAGAATAAAACCAAAGGTCTATTTATCACACTGTAAAAATCTCATTGTTAAACTAAAAACAGGCTAAATTGTTTGGAAGTGGGATACAAGTGTGTGTTTGTGCGGAATTTAAAGAAGAATGCATTATTTATGACCCCAAATATGTTTAGTATTCACATTGGGATGTAATTTTTTGGACATGGAGGCACCACAAATAAACTCTGATGCACCTGTGTGGGACACCCAAAAAAGGCGGGTCTGGTGGCCCACACTATAGTGCTCCAAAGTACAGATGTGGAAGCAGCTGCTGAGTGTCCTCTCCTTTACACTGATAAAAGTTTGCATTTCATTCTCCTTACAAACACATCATCTAGACTTAAAAATTATCCACAATACTTGATCAAAAATGGCAGATGTCTAATTACTTTTGTGGCTCTTAAATAAGCCCAAACCGCGGATAGTGGCCGAACGAAGTGTCGGTAACGTAACGAACGATTACTGTGCCCAACCTAGTTCAAAATATTACATTTTGGAAGGGAGTCCAATATGATAAAAAAAAAAAAAATGTCAGTTTCTAAAAAGATTAATAGCAGAAAGGTCGTCATTTTACTTACTTTTAGCGAGCATCCTCTTTATGATCCTCAACTGGTCTGGCTCCCTCAGTTTGAGGTCTGACCACCTCTTTCTGAGCTGCTCATTTGAGCGTTTCATCCCGAACTTCGCCCTCAGACTCTTCACAACTTTAGTGAGGATTTTGGCCTTCCTTCTATTTGGTTTGCTATACGGCCCATGCTTGGCATCATAATCAGCCTTGACCAAGATGTCCACCATCTCCGCCATCTCCGCCAAAGACATATTCGATGCCTTGAATCTCCTCCTTGATCATGACGTGTCCTCGGTCTCCGGGCTTGTCTCCTCGCTAGTTGCGGAATTATCAGACACCTGCTGTAACTCCGCCATATCTGTCTGCGCGCCGAAAGAGAAGGGGCGGGGAAAAGATGTTAGTTAGAACGTCATGGGCAGGCGACGTGTGCGGAGCGACGTTTTCAAATTTTGACGCATGCGTGGTGTGTATATAGCAAACACACATGTGACTATAGTACGTTCGGTGTGCGGAGAGAGGAGTTCAAGTGACGGACGTGCGAACGAAGGTATGTGATTTTGTGAGACTTGTAAAAATTGTTGGCCTATACTGTCTTGAGATTGGTGGAGGATATATATGGTGACTAGGATGTGAAGGAGGTTAGACTGTTTGCCTCACATTATTTAAATATAATTTATTTTACTTGCAGATACAATATGAATGTCTTTATTAGCGACAAAGAGTTCCTGGTGGAATTTATTGACTGGGTAAGGGAGCTGCCGGCTCTGTGGGAGACCAAAAACCCCATCCATAAAAAAAAAGGGGTGAGAAAAGCAGCGCTGGAGAAGCTGCTCCCATTTGTGCATACCAAGGTGCCCACAGCCACAGCAAAACAAGTGGACACTAAAATTGGGAGCTTGAGAGGTACCTACAGGACTGAACGCTCTAAGGTGCTGGCTTCTCAGAGGTCAGGAGCAGCAGCAGATGATGTTTATGTCCCGATTTTGGGGTACTACAGCAGGATGTCCTTCCTGGATGACCACATTGAGCCAAGGCCATCACTCTCCACTCTTCCCCCCAGACTTCCCTGCAGCCAACCTGAGCCTTCTCTGGAGCAAGAGGAGGCAGCCATCCTGGATGATCCTGATTTGTCCATCTGGAGCCAGGTATAGTATTAACTGAAAATGTAGTGGGATAAAATTACCGGTAATGTTTCCCAAATATGTCAGGATGAGAAACATACATTATTTTGTATTCCACAAGTGAAATCATGATCTGTAGACATTATTCTGCACTTAATTGTGTGGTAAATAGTCAAGCTGATGTAGTGGTAAATTTAAAGCAAGGATTTATGCATTTACATTCTAATTGCTTCCATCAGGATTACAAAGTTTGATGCAAAGATTAAACCAACATATTAAACTATGTTCCTTTTTCATACACAGGATGAAATCAGCCAGGAGGAGGGTCTGGAAACTGTCAGGCAGGAGGAGGAAGGGCCCAGTGGCAGCCAGGAGGTGGCAGGGCCCAGTGGCAGCCAGGAGGTGGCAGGGCCCAGTGGCAGCCAGGAGGTGGCAGGGCCCAGTGGCAGACAGGAGGTGGCAGGGCAAAGGAGAAGCACCAGATCCCAGGTGCCTCCCATCCGGCTTCACAAAAGAGGCAGGAGGGACAGGACCACCAGTGAGGCAGCAATGGCCCTTATTAAAGAGGCCCATGCCACCCTCAAGGAGCCCACATCCCCTGAAGAGGCCATTGCCGGCCTAGTGGAGGCTAAGTTCAAGGTGATGAGCATGGAGCAACGCCTCCTATGCGAGCCCCTGCTCATCACCTTGCTCAACAAGGGGGTGATGGAGCAAATTACCCCCAATACCGCCATATGTGAGGTGGCCCAACTGACCCAACCTCAACCTCCACCTCCACCTTCCTCTTCTGCCCCACCCCCTTCTGCTACACCTCCACCTTCTGCCCCACCCCCTTCTGCTACACCTCCACGTTCTGCCCCACCCCCTTCTGCTACACCTCCACCTTCTGCCCCACCCCCTTCTGCTACACCTCCACCTTCTGCCCCACCCCCTTCTGCTACACCTCCACCTTCTGCCCCACCCCCTTCTGCTACACCTCCACCTTCTGCCCCACCCCCTTCTGCTATACCTCCACCTTCTGCCCCACCCTCTTCTGCTACACCTCCACCTTCTGCCCCACCCTCTTCTGCTACACCTCCACCTTCTGCCCCACCCCCTTCTGCTACACCTCCACCTTCTTCTTCTGCCCCACCCCCTTCTGCTACACCTCCACCTTCTTCTTCTGCCCCACCCCCTTCTGCTACACCTCCACCTCCTCCTCCTGACAGGAGTACCCCTCCAGTGGGCCAGCCTCCAGCCAAACGAAGAAGGAAGGCTGCAGGAAAGGCTGCAGGAAAGGCTTCAGGAAAGGCTTCAGAAAAGGCTGCAGGGAAGGTTGCCAGGAAGAAGAGGAAGTGATGGCCTTGCTTCATTGTGGTCGGACAGAAGGCAGCCTGTTGTAGTACCACACACTTGGGACATATATCTCACCTGCTGCTGTTCCTGACCTCTGGGAGGCCAGCATCAGATTGTGTTCTGAAATGTGGGCCTTCTCAAGCTCCCAATTTTAGTGTCCACACAGGGTTGCTGTGTGCTCTGGGGTCCCTGGGATGCACAAATGGCAGCAGCTTCTCCAGCACTGCCTTCTCTTTATTTAATTTATAAACATGAATAAATGTGTTTTTTGTTTAAGTTCATACTTGACTATGTGTATTTTTAAATAAAAAAAATCAAGCTTTGGAGTAAGCAGATACATTTGACTGACAATAAAAGGCACAGATATCACCCCCCCAAAACAATAACTAAATCTGATTAGCACAAAAACATGGTGTGAAATTTTAATAATATAGATTCCAAAATTAAATGGGAGATCGCTATCAAAACATTGAGAAATTATAATTAACATCATTTTGAAAAATCTAACCATTTAAATTATTCCTAAAAACTTGCACGATATAATACACATAAATCTTATAAAGAGCAGCATGAAAAATGTTAAAAATAAGGCAGAACTCTGTGTGAATATCAGCAGCAAAAGAAGGTCACTCGTTTTGATTAATGTAACATTCTAACGAAGATTTCAATGCAGAACATTTAAACTATGAAATATTTATGAGCGTGACGAATGTGCTCTCTCCATTATGAAGGCTTGTTTTACCAGAAGATGCGCTCCCGTCTCATAGTTGCTTGTGAGCATGCGCGCTTTTGGAAGAGTCGTAAAAGCATACACACGAACCATTTTCTCGTCACAAAACAGGCCGACGAGAAACACGACGAGGAAATCTGGAATCCTGACGAGAAAATAGAGAGCAGGTTCTCTATTTTCTCGTCGAGATTCTCGTCAAGTTTCTCGTCGTAAAACCATACACACGAACGTTTTTCTAGACAAAAAAACTCTCGCGGCACTTTTCTTGACTGTTTTGGACGAGAAAATCGGTCGTGTGTACGAGGCCTAAGTCTTTGTGAAAGTGAAGTGGAAATTGAAACAGAAGAAACACTTCCCCACCCCTTAAATTTGGTAAAAGATTTTTTTTTTATTGTTTTTGAAAGCTGCCTCGATAAACTACTTTATGCGATGCTTTGCCCTGAACCTGGCTGTTTTTCTAATATCAGAAAAATTGAGAAACAAATCATTGGTACAATGATTTCAGTTCACTCTACCTGTACTGATTTTCACCGATCAAAACTTTGGGAAAGCCAGCCCAAAATTAAACATTATTCAGCTGATAATATTTTGCTTATTGCTTTCTGGGGCTATCACTTTAACCGGAGGAAGCTATGCCAAAGTTAGAGAAATGTTCGATCTCTGTGGCATACAAATGTTTGGAAAGACTTCTTTCCACAGAGCACAAAATACATTTGTTTTTAAAGCAATTGACCATGCTTGGAAAACCAATCTTCCTGTTAGGGGATGGGCAATGTGATATCCCAGGGTTTTCGGCTAAGTATTCAACATACACGTTCATGGATTTTTTTTCAAAGAAAATTGTGGACTTTGAACTAGTGCAGGTGTCACAGACCACTTCTTCGCTTGCGATGGAGAAGTTTGGATTTACCAAATGTTTAGATTGCATAATTGACAAAGGATTAGATGTTCAATTTGTAGGAACGGATCGACACACTGGTATACGCAAACTACTTTCCACAACCGAAAAATACAAAAACATAAACCATTAATTTGATATGTGGCATTACGTGAAAAATATACAAAAAAAATTGATGCAAATTTCCAAAAAAAAAAATAAACAGTGAAATTTTACCATGGATTGGACCCATTTTGCTGCATTTCTATTTTTGTAGTAGACATTGTGATGGAAACGAAAAGGTTTTCAGAGAGGTTTGGCAATCTCTACTATATCATGTAGTAAATGTTCATGAATGGAAAATTGACGGTGTACAGAACAAATGCTTACACGATCCAATCAGTGTGGATTCTCATCCCGTTGCCTGGTTAAACCAAAACACACCTGCATTTCATTCATTGTCCACAATTGTCTTGGATAGTCAATTGGATAAAGGCATAAAGCATCTAACTTTTTTTTGTCAGACAGGGGTTAATGAAACATACCACAGTATGATTTTGAAATATAGGCCCAAAATAATTCATTACAGATTTGATTTGATGGAAGCAAGGACTAAATTGGCAGCTTTTATGCCACAATCAAAATGTGGTGCGAAACCCCGCTCTGACCAAAAAAAAAAAAGATGAAAGTGGCCAAGAAATTGAGGTCGAACGGAAAAAATTGGAATTTCCTAGAGGCCGAAAAAAATGGGTTGTGCGTAATGTTTTTGAAAACATGAATAACGAACATCTTTACATTATGCTATCCAACATGATTAGCATTGTTGAGGGTACACTAATTTGTTCTTGGGAATCCAAAAAAAGAAGAACATCGCCCCAATTGAAAGGCCTGAAACAAGTGTGGCAGTAAAGGAACACATGTCACGATTTCCAAAAGTTGCTAAATAAGCAGATAAATAAACAATTTTTGGTGTACATATCTGTATAGTTTGAAATGTTAATAAAAAAAGATATAATGTAAATATAATTAAATTTGTTTTTTATTTTAAATAGATTTGTACAGTTTACATATTTAGTGTTTAATTAAATAAAAAATGTTTTTTTTAGAAATTTTGTGTTTATTTTACAGATTATTATTTTAATAAGTCTGTACATATTCTATAACTTTAACAATTTGAACCTACAAAAACGAAAAAAAAAATTTAGACTGGAATTTTTTTTTTTGAATAACAAAATAAAAAAATATATAATTTTATGAATAACATATTAATAAACATTACAACAAAAAAAATAATATAAAATTAATGAAATGCCATTTCTGATGCATCCTAATCGTCTGAATAAAGAAAACCAACATAGGAAGCATTTGGATCAGGAAAAACTTTGCGTATTACATTTACGGCGCAAGATGGAATCACCCGTCTGTTTCCTTTTCCAAGAAATCCGTAGGTCCAGGCGATAAATGACCGATATGCTGTTTTACGCAATCGTCTATTAAAAAAAAAAAATATATATATATATTAAAAATGTAAAATTTAAATTAATTATTTTAAAATAAAGATAACAAAATAAATATAATATTTAACTAGTTACCTATTGTTGTCAGCATCCACAACAGGTAAGTCCTCAAGATGCATTGTCATGAAAGTCAATCTTACAAGTTCCTCTGTAGCCATTTGGGAGCAGAACATGTGCGGTTGTGATGCAGTTTTTTCCCTCAGGTATACAGCCTTCAACTATATGTATTTCACGACAACACACTGATTCGATTTGTGTTGGCATGGCTATGCAACACTGACACAAACACCATTGTGTGTTTCCAATTCAATCCTCCTCAGATGTCTCTTGAGTAGACGACGAAGTGGCAGGATCTACTGTAAGGTTCATCGTGGGATTTTTTGGGAAGGCTCTATCAGAATCTTTGTCTGGATACCTTGCCAGTAGTTGAGCTACAATTATACTTCTCTGAAATTAAAAAATAATAATTAATATTTCAAAAATACATATATATATAACTTTTTTTTTAAATAATAAATTAATTTAAGATGATTTTTTTAAAGTTATATATTTAGGGCACTAAAATAAACTGTCTTTGATAAAATATACAAATAAATATTCAGCCATTAAAAAAAAAAAAACATTATTGATTAATAATATATTACTTACTCTTTTCTCCTGTGACAGAGAACGATAAGTCTGCAAACTATTTCCCTGATTTTCTGTAGTATTGTCCTGATAAAAAAAAATATTTATTTTTTATAAAAAAAATTGAAAATATCTAAATATTATTGATAATAAAAATAATTTACTTACCATTTTTATTAAATTTAAATATTTGAGATTAAGCTGGCTAAACAATTTTGTCTGTCTGAAATAAGAAATAAAGCAAAATAAAAAAAATTATGATTGCAATATAATTGTAGTTTTATTAAAAAAAAAATCTATATCTAACATTTTAAATTTTTTATTTAATTAGAGTATAAAAATAAAAAATAATATATATATATATATATGATATATATACACACATATAAAATATCTGCATATTATTTTAAAACAGTCATTCAATAGACTGAACTAAGCACTGACCTTTAAATGTTTGATGAGGGGGCAATTATCTAACAGAGATATTTGATATTCATATATACAAATAATATAAATATATATATATATATATATATATATATATGTATATATATATATATATATATATATATATATATATATATATATATATTGATATATATATGTGTGTGTGTGTGTATGTATATAAATGATGTATATATATATATATATATATATATATATATATATATAATTTATATTTAGAAGTTTCATGACCATTTCAGGTACAATTAGGCAGTCTAAATGTCTTTTTTTTTTTTTTTGAAACAGATACTAGTTCTGTCCAAGCGTTGAATGTTATCTTATCTCTCTGTAAGATAAGTGCCAGCTAACCAAACATTTAAAGGTCAGTGCTTAGTGCAGGCAAATATAAATGTAAAAATAATGACACTGTAGCATATATATATATATATATATATATATATATATATAATATTTAAATATTATTTTATTATTTTTTTTTAATAATTATTTCTCTATATACCTAAGTAGATATAAATAAAATATTAAGTACAAAACAAAAAAAAAAAACATTTATAATTTAAAAAATTATTTTAACGAGAATATATCACTATATATATATATATATATATATATATATATATATATAGAGAGAGAGAGAGAGAGAGAGAGAGAGAGAGAGAGAGAGAAATAGTACTATACTAAAAAAAAATAATGAATATTAAAATGGATGTTATTATGGTTATCTTCAAATATTATTTTATAGATACATATGTATATATAAATTGTTATAGCTACTAAAACAATACTTGTGTATAGTAATATATATATATGTGTGTGTGTGTGTGTGTATATATATATATATATATATATATATATATATATATATATATTGTGACAGCAGGCAGGTAAAATCACCAGGTTGCATCCAGGATGGAAGGTATATATGTCCTAGATTCAGGCTTTATGCCGATTTATACCACTAGGGGGAGTGCTGGGAGTCTTGCAGGGGAAGAGTTAATGAGCCCAGCTGAAGTAAGTGGGCTCATTAGGGCCTCTACACAGGGCCGGCGCTACCACTAGGCGGACTAGGCGACCGCCTAGGGCGCACTGCCGCCTAGGGCGCCCGACCACTGGTAATTTTACTTCCGCACTCCTCCGCACAGACAGTGCCGCACTGTCCTCCACCAGTTCCCTGACATGTCAAGCAGCAGCGCCGCCCCCCCCCCCAGCGCGGCTCGCTCGCTCGCTCGAGTTCTCCTCCGCTGCGCTGCAGTGACATCAATCTATGGGTCCCGGCTGCAACCCCCCCCAGGGCGCTCTCCTCCACTCTGCCTCTGATGTGTAGTGTTGTGTCACTGTGAGTCTGTGATCACTGACACTGGCAGTAGCAGGCGCTGAGGCGCAGCCCCTCCCTCTCTGCTCTCTGTCTGTGTGACTGACATCACATGTCACCTGGTGTCCACACAGCACAGAGGCCGCTCTTCATAGTGTCTAGTCCAGCAGCACACAGCCCAGCCCCCCCTCTCCTGTCTGGTCAGACTGCGATGCATCATGGGCTATTGACGGCGGCTCCCGGGCTTTGGGGACAGGTGGAGCATGGAAGAGATACCGTGCGGTGCCAGCAGGCAGGTACAGCAGCAGAGTTGATGCGAGAGGAACAGGCAGCAATCACAGGGTCACAGGGTCACCGTTCACGTTGGTGTGGTGAGTAAAACTTTTGTACATTAAGTGATAACAATGACATTTTTTTAAATGTATGTGTATATTAAAATATCTGCCAAATGCCCCCCCCCCCCCAGGGATTGATTGCATTTATTGGCACTGGTGAAGGCAGCGGCATTGACGGGCTGTATTTGATGGGCGCGGGTGAGGCTGTATTTGGACGCAGGTGAGGATGGGCGTGGGTGAGGATGTAATTGATGGGTGCGGGTGAGGCCGTATTTGATGGGCGCGGGTGAGGCCGTATTTGATGGGCGCGGGTGAGGCCGTATTTGATGGGCGCGGGTGAGGCCGTATTTGATGGGCGTGGGTGAGGCCGTATTTGATGGGCGCGGGTGAGGCTGTATTTGATGGGCGCGGGTGAGGCTGTATTTTATGGGCGTGGGTGAGGCTGTATTTGATGGGCGAGGGTGAGGCTGTATTTGGACGCGGGTGAGGATGTATTTGATGGGTGCGGGTGAGACCGTATTTGATGGGCGAGGGTGAGGCTGTATTTGGACGCGGGTGAGGCTGTATTTGATGGGCGCGGGTGAGGCTGTATTTGATGGGCGAGGGTGAGGCTGTATTTGGACGCGGGTGAGGATGTATTTGATGGGTGCAGGTGAGACCGTATTCGATGGGCGAGGGTGAGGCTGTATTTGGACGCGGGTGAGGCTGTATTTGATGGGCGCGGGTGAGGCTGTATTTGATGGGCGAGGGTGAGGCTGTATTTGGACGCGGGTGAGGATTATTTGATGGGTGCGGGTGAGACCGTATTTGATGGGCGCGGGTGAGGCTGTATTTGGATGCGGGTGAGGCTGTATTTGATTGGCGCAGGTGAGGCTGTATTTGGACGCGGGTGAGGATGGGCGCGGGTGAGGCTGTATTTGATGGGCGCGGGTGAAAGCTGTATTTGATGGGCGCGGGTGAGGATGTATTTGATGGGCGCGGGTGAGGCTGTATTTGATGGGCGCGGGTGAGGCTGTATTTGATGGGCGCGGGTGAGGCCGTATTTGATGGGCGCGGGTGAGGCCGTATTTGATGGGCGCGGGTGAGGCTGTATTTGATGGGCGCGGGTGAGGATGTATTTGATGGGCGCGGGTGAGGCCGTATTTGATCGCCGCAGGTGAGGATATATTTGATGGGCGCGGGTGAGGCTGTATTTGGACGCAGGTGAGGATGTAATTGGTGGGCGCGGGTGAGGCTGTATTTGATGGGCGAGGGTGAGGCTGTATTTGGACGCGGGTGAGGATGTATTTGATGGGTGCGGGTGAGACCGTATTTGATGGGCGTGGGTGAGGCTGTATTTGGACGCGGGTGAGGATTATTTGATGGGCGCGGGTGAGACCGTATTTGATGGGCGCGGGTGAGGCTGTATTTGGACGCGGGTGAGGCTGTATTTGATGGGCGCTGGTGAGATGGCATTTGATAGGCACATTATTATAAGTGATACCAAACAATCCAATATTGTTTAAAGTGCTAAAACATAAAGTGCTGAAAATATTAAGGTGCTGATGGAATAATGTGCAGGTGCAATCAATTATATCACAATGACGTGCAAAAAGTGACTGCTGTAAAGTTCCATATTGCAATTGGTAAAACAAGTCCCATAATTCAAAATGCAAAATTTTTTTTATTGAATGCAGCAAGTATCGCTATTAATATAGCATGTACAAATGTCAGTCTCCAGGTGTTCCCATATAGGTATTTCCGGTTAAAGTATTCCTAAAGATGGGTCAGATGAATCACTGTCATAGATGAACAATTGAAGTATTGAACCCACATGCGAATCCTACACCAGTCTCCCAGAACTCTCACCTTTGTATTTAACCACTTGCTTACTGGGCACATAAACCCCCTTCCTGCCCCGGTGAAATTTCAGCTTTCGGTACTGCGTTGCTTTGAATGACAATTGCGCGGTCGTGCGACGTGGCTCCCAAACAAAATTGAGGTCCTTTTTTTCCCACAAATAGAGCTTTCTTTTGGTGGTATTTGATCACCTCTGCGGTTTTTATTTTTTTTGAAAAAAAAACACAATATTTATTACTTTTTGCTATAATAAATATCCCAATTTTTTTTTTTCTCAGTTTAGTCCGATACGTATTCTTCTACATATTTTTGGTCAAAAAAAATCGCAATAAGCGTTTATTGATTGGTTTGTGCAAAAGTTATAGCATCTACAAAATAGGGGATGGTTTTATAGCATTTTTTTTTTTTTTTTTTACTAGTAATGGCGATTTTTTTATTGTGACTGCGACATTATGGCGGACACATCGGACACTTTTGACACCATTTTGGGACCATTGTCATTGATACAGCGATCAATGCTATAAAAATGCACTGGTTACTGTAAAAATGACACTGGCAGGGAAGGGGTTAACACTAGGGGGCGAGGAAGGGGTTAAATGTGTGCCCTGGGAGTGATTACTACTGTGGGGGGAGGGGAGTGACTGGGGGAGGAGACCGATCTGTGTCCCTATGTACAAGGGACACAGCATCAGTCTCCTCTCCCTGACAGGACATGGATCTGTGTGTTTACACCCCATCATTACACACACAGATCCATGTCCTTGTCTGTGTACCGACCGATTGCGGGTGTCTGGCGGACATCGCGGTCGCTAGGCACACGCATCGGCATGTCAGTGACGCGTCTGGGCGCGCGCGCCCCCCAGTGGCCGGAGGAGCCGAGGACGTCTATTGACGTCTTCCCGGATTTTAAGAGCCACCTTGAGGCCGTCATTCGTCTATGGCCGGGGCTCCAACAGGTTAATACACTGGCATTAATAGGTGTTATAATTCCTTATTGGTCACTTCTCCATTGTACTCCATATTTATTGGATGAATGTCTCCACCATTCACGCTGTTCTGAATGGGTTAACTGGCCTGCAGTGAGAGACAGGGGGGTGGGGGAGCAGAGCTCCAGCCAGGTGTCAAGAGAGGGACAGGAGAGAGATCTCTATGGTGTAGTATTTTAAAACAGTATGGACTTTATTTAAATAAAAATGGACTCTTACATCACAATAAACATCAATGTGCAGTATATACGGATTGCGGCGTGCTAAGCGCCGTCTTACTTGCTCCTCCGCTGCTGCCGGGTCTATGATGTGATGCCTCAATCCTTTTCCCTAGGCCCTAGGGCGTTATGTCACGTACCTCGTGACTTCAGGGTCTATACTTTTTTTAAATACTACACCATAGAGATCTCTCAACCGGAAATACCTATATGGGACCACCTGGAGACTGACATTTGTTCATGCTATATTAATAGCGATACTTGCTGCATTCAATAATTATTTTTTTTGCATTTTGAATTTTGGGACTTGTTTCACCAATTGCAATATGGAACTTTACAGCAGTCACTTTTTGCACGTCATTGTGATATAATTGATTGCACCTGCACATTATTCCGTCAGCACCTTAATATTTTCAGCACTTTATGTTTTAGCACTTTAAACAATATTGGATTGTTTGGTATCACTTATAATTGTGTGGAGATTGCACCATTAGCGCGAAATCCCCCCCCCTCATTTATTTATTATTTGTTATGTGTAGAGTGAACACAGATAGGTTTTGCAGCTATTGTATATTCACCTATATTCATTCTTTTTACTCTTGAGTAGCGCGAAAGACACACATTTTACAATTTGATGGGCACTGGTGAAGCGGCATTGATGGGCGCTGGTGAGGCTGTATTTAATGGGCAGGGCTGAGACTGTATTTGAAGGGCAGAGGAGAGCTTGCATTTGATGTGCACTGGTGAGATGGCATTTGATGGGCATCCCTTACAGTCACACACAGACACCGAAACACACAATGCATCCCTTACACACACAAAAACCTCTGGTCTCGTCTGGTCCCCTCCATCAATAACTCCCCCCCAGTTCCCTCCCTTCATTAACTCCCTCCCATACTGTTTCCTCATGAAAGCGTTTAAACTGGTTAAAAAATAATGTTCTTTAGCAACGAACATACCTTTTGCATTAGTAATTATGCTACCAAAATCAGTTTTTGCTGTAAATTGCATCAAGCATTGCTCCTTTTTCTTCTTGCCAGAGGCTGCCATTTTGTTGAAGCCCTGAACCCCTGAGCAGAAGTAAATCATAAAGTGGAACTAAACCCATTGATTTAATGGTTAAAAAAAAACAAAAAAACTATATTCCTGGAATGTTGGGATTGCTAAATGTCACATTTGCTTAATTCCTCAACCAAACTGTCAAAGCATCATATGGCTGGTGTCATAACTGATCACATGTGCAGCACCATGGCAGTTGCAGATTGAACAGAAGCAGCTTCCTTGGCTGTAAAATATAGGAGGGTTTAATTCTGCCTCAAGGCTGTCAGCAGGCCTCTACAAACACAGCAGTGCGTAAAGATGCCTAAAATTTTGAGCAACTGAGCATGTGCAGAGCGGGAGAGACAGTATATTACTGGATTGTACACAGTATAGACACATATTTTTAATGTTTTACATAGCTATACCTGCAAAAGGGGCCAGCCCGAAGTGATCGAGCAGATCTTCATTTTCTGACTAAAGTTCCACTTTACCATCCACCCTCCAATATGGTTCCCTCAATCTGGATACATTTTATACAGTTGATACATGTGCAATGCTGCTATGTTATATTTTTCAAGTGAGAAAATGTTTACACATAAAATCTACTATTTTATGGTTTATCGTTTTGAATTATTTTATCCAAAAGCTGATTTGGGGGCAAAATTGTAACATTTCCACAATTAGCTGGTCTAGCAATGTGTTGCATGCAAAATAGTAGCGGTCATTAAAAAGGGGCATGGCAAAGGGGGTGGGGTCAGGGGTGGAGCCAAGGGGGGCGGAAAAATTAGGTTTCGCCTAGGGTGTCAAAAATCCTTGCACCGGCCCTGCCTCTACAAGAACTCCCAGCATGCTAAGGGAGATGCTCCAACCTGGAACCAGATCTGTGTGGATAGTCTGGGGAGTGTGATCTCTCTGCGGTGAGCCAAAGCCTGTGTGGTTATTGCTAGAACTTCTAAAAGCAGGGAGCCAGGGACTGGGACAGCACAAGGCTGTACCCAGTTGTTAGATAGGGACACCAACGTGTGTAGTGAGCGGTCAAGTTGCCCAGGATTTCTTTTCCTGTTTCTTTTGTTTTTGCTGTATTTTTTTTTGTCTGTATATAGTTCAAATAAAACCACACCCTTTTGTTTTCTCCTACCACTGTCTGCTGTGCCTGTTTTTGTGTGGTGAACCCATCCAGGGGGTCACACACACCCGCTGCTGAGTTAACCCCCTCACAGTTGGTGGAGAACCAGTGGCAGTTTTTTTTAAGGCCAGCATGGAGGAGATACTGAAACAGCTGGCTCTAGCAAATGCCAATCAGCAGCAGACAAATGCAGGTTTGCAAAAGAGCCTTGTAGCTCAACAGCAGAGCTTCGCATCCCAGCAGCAACTTTGCAACAGAGTCTGGAAGCTCAGCAACAAGCCCAGCAGCAATCTGAGGCCTGCTTCATAGACCTGTTACAGAAGCAAGAACAGAAACTACAGCAACAAATGGAAACGTTAATGCAGCAACGTCCGCAGACCAGTGAGGCAAGTAGTTCCACTAATACTGCGTCCTTTGGGGTGAGTCGTTTATTGACAAAAATGACTGGAGAGGATGATCCAGAGGTATTTTTGACCACATTTGAAAGGACTGCTGAAAGAGAAAAGTGGCCTAAGGAGCAGTGGGCTGGACTGGTGGCTCCTCTGTTAACTGGTGAATCGCAGAAAGCTTACTATGACCTAGAGCCTGACCAAGCAAAAGACTATATGATGCTAAAAACTGAAATATTGGCACGGCTGGGTGTCACCCTGGCTGTCCGGGCTCAGCGTGTGCATAACTGGACTTTCCGGCTTGGAAAACCCCACAGGTCTCAAATGTATGATCTCATTCACCTGAGCATGAAGTGGCTACAGCCAGAGACTTTGTCCGCACCAAAGATTGTGGAACGTGTTGTGATGGATAGTTTTTTGAGAGCTCTTCCTACTGCCATTCAAAAGTGGGTAAGCCATGGAGACTCAGAAACGGCCGATAATCTTGTGGATCGTGTAGAGAACTACTTGACTACAGAGAACCTGACTGCCTCTTCCAGAGACTCACGGACTTTCCACCCTAAGACCAGACCATCCCCAGTGGCGGGTAAGATGATTCCAAGGGGTGAGGGTGGAGAGAGTGAGAGGGTGGGAGTTATACCTAAGGTCTGGCGAGAACAGCCTGGGAAGTCAGGGGCTCAAGAGGCAGCAAAAAGGATTGTTTGCTACCGCTGCCGACAAGAGGGACATATTGCAGCAAATTGCCCGGTTGTGGATGAACCCATGCAATGTGACTTACTAAGGGACAGACGTCAGTCGCTGTTTGCGACAGTCGCATGCACTGCCATTCGGGGAACTGAGAAACAATTATGCAAAATGTGTATTAATGGTAGAAATGTTGTTGTGTTGCTGGATTCAGGTAGCCTGGTGACACTGATAAAGGCTGAATTAGTTACTACAGAGGTCTCTGGGAATAACAAGGTAGCTGTTATTTGTGTGCATGGGGACACCCGAGAGTATCCGGTGACTACAGTGTGTTTTGAGACCCCCAAAGGTACCCTCTCTCATCAGGTGGGGTTACTGTCTCACTTGCCTCATGATGCCATTGTGGGAAGGGATTTTCAAAAGTTCTGGGAACTATGGGATTATCCTGAGCCCCCCACTGGTGCCCCTATATACCAGGAATGTGATAGCCAGAATTCCTCTGAGAGTGGTGAGGACTCTCCAGAATTCCCCTTGTCGGTATTGGCCGGGGAGACTCGAGAAACTGGGGAGGAGCCAACATCCTCAGACGAAAACATGGCGTCTGTGGAGTTTTCTGATCTCGAGGTTCACAAGGAAAATTTTGACACAGAACAGTTAAAAGACCCCACCCTAATAAAGGCACAGGAAAACGTAATGGAAATAGATGGCGAGTTAGTGAACCCAGATGAGACCTACACTTACCCATACTTCATCGTGGGAAAGGACCTACTGTATTGGGTGGCTAAAAGGGCAGAAGAAACCATTGAGCAGCTAGTGGTGCCCAAACCTTACAGGAAGTTGGTGTTAGATTTGGCCCATGGGCACATTCTTGGAGGTCATCTGGGGACAGAGAAAACCTGAGAGAGAGTATTGCAGAGATTCTATTGGCCTGGGGTCATGAAGGAAACAGAAAATTATTGTTCCTCCTGCCCTGTGTGTCAGAGGTCGGCACCGATGCCACACTTCCGTAACCCGCTGGTACCTCTTCCCATCATTGAGGTTCCCTTTGAGAGGATCGCAATGGTTTTGGTTGGTCCGATAATGAAGTCCGCTAGGGGACATCAGTACATTTTGGTTATATTGGACTATGCCACCCGTTATCCGGAAGCAATTCCTCTCCGAAATACCTCGGCCAAAACCATAGCCAAAGAGCTATCTCTTGTTTTTAGCCGTGTGGGTATTTGTAAGGAACTACTTACGGACCAAGGTACACCCTTTATGTCCCGAGTTATGAAAGAGCTGTGCAAGTTGTTCAAAGTGACACAATTGCCTACATCTGTGTATCACCCCCAAACAGATGGGTTGGTTGAAAGATTCAACAAAACTCTAAAACAAATGTTAAAGAAGGTGGTGGATAAAGATGGAAAGGATTGGGACTGTCTAGTTCCCTATTTAATGTTTGCTATTAGGGAGGTACCCCAATCCTCTACGGGTTTCTCACCCTTTGAGTTACTCTATGGGAGACACCCAAGAGGGCTGTTGGATATCGCCAAGGAAACTTGGGAAAGTGAGAGTTCTCCCCACAGGAGTGTGATTGAGCATGTCGCCCTGATGCAAGATAGAATTGCACAGGTAATGCCAATCGTAAAGGAACATTTGGCCCAAGCGCAGTTGGCACAGCAGAGAGTGTACAACCGTGGGGCCAAGACCCGTACCTTTTCCCCGGGGGATAAGATATTGGTACTTGTCCCTACGGTTGAAAGCAATTTCCTCACCAAATGGCAAGGCCCCTACGAGATAATGGAAAAAGTGAGCGAAGTGAATTACAAGGTCAGACAACCAGGATGGCGAAAGCCCGAACAGATCTATCACATTAATCTGTTGAAAGCCTGGAGGGATAGGGAATCCCTAGTCGCAGAAACTTTGTCACCAGCTCAGTCTGATTGCGTGATTCCTGAGGTTGGAATAGCAGTCACCTTGTCAAACCCCCAACAACAGGAGGTTAAGGAGATTGTGCTTCGCAACAAGGAGGTTGCCGGGACAAACGTATGGGGTAGAGCATGATATTATTACCCCGCCTGGTGAAAGGGTGAAGCTAAAACCCTATCGGATCCCAGAGGCCCAACGGGAGGCAATACGTGAGGAAGTACAGAAAATGCTTAAGTTAGGGGTGATAGAGGAATCCCAATGTGATTGGTCAAGTCCCATAGTGTTAGTGCCTAAACCGGATGGGAGCTGGCAATTTTGTAACGATTTCAACTGAACAAAGTTACAAAATTTGACACTTACCCCATGCCACGTATAGATGAGTTGGTCGACCGGTTGGGAACAGCCCGATACATGACAACTCTTGATCTCACCAAAGGGTATTGGCAAATTCCCCTGGCCAAGTCGGCCAAGGAGAAAACCGCATTTGTAACCCCAGACGGGGCGTTCCAATATAAAAGAATGCCGTTTGGTTTACAGAATGCGCCAGCAACATTCCAGCAGAAAATGGACCAGATACTGAGGCCCCATCAGAAGTATGCTGCGGCTTACCTAGATGATGTAATTATCTATAGCACAGATTGGGCCTCACATCTGCCAAAAGTGCAAGCAGTCCTAGACTCTATCCGGGGAGCTGGGTTTACGGCCAACCCCAAGAAGTGTACCATTGGACAGGAGGAGGCCAAGTATCTTGGGTACACCATTGGGAGGGGAGTAATAAAACCCCAAGTCAATAAAGTCGAGGCCATACAGAATTGGCCACGTCCCAACAGCAAGAAGCAGGTACGAGCCTTTCTGGGAATCGCTGGTTATTATCGGCGATTCATTTCCCACTTTGCTTCTCACGCTGTGCCCCTAACCAACCTGACAAAAGGGAAAGAGTCTGTCATGGTTAAATGGACCCCAGAAGCTGAGGCAGCGTTTCAATTCTTAAAAAAAGCCTTATGTAGCCAGCCAGTGTACTCACCAGACTTCTCTAGGGACTTTGTCGTACAAAGTGATGCATCCGACGTTGGGTTAGGAGCAGTATTGTCCCAGGTCTGGAACGGGGAAGAGCACCCAGTCATTTACCTCAGCAGGAAATTGAAGTCCCATGAGGTAAATTACGCCACGATTGAGAAGGAGTGTTTAGCGGTGAAGTGGGCTCTAGATTCCCTTCGGTACTATCTGCTAGGTAGGCACTTTGACATGATTACTGATCACGCTCCTTTAAAGTGGATGGCTCAAAACAAAGAGACAAATAGAAGAGTAAATAGGTGGTTCCTGGCCCTACAGGAATTCAACTTTACGGTAAAGCATCGCCCTGGCGTTCAAATGGGGAATGTGGATGCTTTGTCTCGAGTACATGCATGCCTGATTGCTTGTGTTCCAACCCCAAGGTTAAAACAAGAGGTGGGTTTGTGACAGCAGGCAGGTAAAATCACCAGGTTGCATCCAGGATGGAAGGTATATATGTCCTAGATTCAGGCTTTATGCCGATTTATACCACTAGGGGGAGTGCTGGGAGTCTTGCAGGGGAAGAGTTAATGAGCCCAGCTGAAGTAAGTGGGCTCATTAGGGCCTCTACAAGAACTCCCAGCATGCTAAGGGAGAGGCTCCAACCTGGAACCAGATCTGTGTGGATAGGCTGGGGAGTGTGATCTCTGTGCGGTGAGCCAAAGCCTGTGTGGTTATTGCTAGAACTTCTAAAAGCAGGGAGATAGGGACTGGGACAGCACAAGGCTGTACCCAGTTGTTAGTTAGGGACACCAACGTGTGTAGTGAGCGGTCGAGTTGACCAGGATTTCTTTTCCTGTTTCTTTTGTTTTTGCTTTATTTTTTTTTGTCTGTATATAGTTCAAATAAAACCACACCCTTTTGTTTTCTCCTACCACTGTCTGCTGTGCCTGTTTTTGTGTGGTGAACCCATCCAGGGGGTCACACACACCCGCTGCTGAGTTAACCCCCTCACAATATATATATATATATATATATATATATATATATATATATATATACACATACACACACACACACACACACACACACGTATATACATGTATTATTTTATTAGATTTAATTATTTGTATATACATTTATATATATAAATATTTATATATAATAAAATGATACATGTTTCTACGTGTGTGTATGTATATGTATGTGTGTGTTTATATGTTCATATATATATATATATATATATATGTATATGTAGTGGGTATGTACTTTCCCAGGTGTAAATTTAACTGGCAGAGACACCAGTGACGTGTAATTCCCTGCAGCCCTGCAGGTGGCGCTGTTGCCATGGGCTGGGGGTTGTGCCATTGCTGTGTGCCGGGCCTCCTTTTTGTCCTCTCTCGGCAGTGTTATGGTGGGGCGGGGAACCCGCCGTGCTGGCTGGGAGAGGGTATAAAGGGGCCGGCCATCTTTGTCACGGGGTCGAGCCCCAGGCACCTTCAGCCTGAGGGCGGTGGTTCGTGTCGGTCCTCTAGGCGGCCTAGGCCTAGAGGACAGCCGGAGGTCGTGTTCCATCCCAGGCACCTTTGGCCTGGGGTGAGGTACTCGGATGGAGGTCTGGAGCTCAGTGCCCAACACTGAGTTCCGTGAGGGAAGGAGGTCCTAGGGAACCCAGGGATTGGGTACCCGAATCCGGAAGGCGTAATGGAACGGGGGGAGCTCCTCACTTGAAGACCGGGTGCAGCAAATTGCCAGTGACAGGTGAGCCTCCCACCGGAGTCCGCCTGGAAGGAAATTCCCCCTCGCTCGGAGACCACTACCCAATTTCAGGGAGGAAAGTGGAGAGTTCATTGTGTCTGGGCCTACTCGCATCCACACCTCCTTTTCTGTTCTGTAAAGCCAAGAGAGTCTAACTGAATATGCTGTTCATTCGAGAAGAATAAAGGAGTGTTGGACTTTAATGGTGTGGGGCTCTTTTCTGGTGGACATTGTTCAAGGTAATCTCATGCTGGAGGTTTTAGGTGCACAACACTGACCCGAAGGTAGAGAAAGAACTTTGCTTATACCGCACTGACACCTGTGGTAAAGGCCAGGCGTGGTGTCCCCGCTTCCTCCCCTCTAAGGTACCCCTAGACAAGAAGAGAAACGAGCTGATGCAGAGAGGGGAGGTGAGGAGGGCGCTACACGTGGGGGCTCGGGTCCGGTATAGTGTTTGTGCACCACGGAATTGAACGTGTCTGCTGGAGGAGTTACGCGAGTGGGCAGGCCTTCATTGGCCGAAGTGCATTCCTGTGCTCGAAGTCGTGGACATGACCCATTGAAGGGAAAGGCCCGCGCAGAAGAGCGAGGAGAGGGGGAAGCTCAGCCGTGTGAGGGACTACACGTGGGGGCTTCTATTTGCACTGTGCCACCAGGCACACCCCCATCGCTTAGTTTGTGGGCGTGACTCAGAAACAGAAAAGAAGAAAAGCCAGCGAACTGGAGCAAAGGGGAGGAGTCCAATACGTGTGAAGGACTACACGTGGGACGTTGGCGCAAAAACTTTGCAGTGTGCGATGGATCAGCAACAGGTCACCATGTTCGGACATACATCGTGGATTCCAGTTCACCCTTCTACCACGACATTGACTGCTGCTGCTCCGGTAACAGATAACAAAGGGGACCCCCAGATCCCGGCCCCCCCCTATGTGAATTGGTAAGGGGTACATTGTACCCCTACCATTTCACGAAGAAAGCGTAAAAAAATGTTTAAAAAAAAAACACCTTGAAAAAGTCCTTTATTTAAAAAAAAAAAAAAAAAACATTCCAGCAGTGAAATCCAGTGTCCCGCGGCGATCCCGATGTCCAGCGCTGTCCTTTATTGGTTGTGCCTGAGCGGACCTGATGGGGAACTCCCTCTCAGTATTTTAAATGTATAGACCCGCCCCTTCTAAAGTTCCCCATCAGGTCCGCTCAGCGGACCAGATGCGGAACATGAGAAGGGGCGGGTCTATACATGTATTGCCAAAGTGAGAGCAGTTCCCCATCAGGTCCGCCCCCTCGGTATGTCGGACCCGCCTACGTCATTGGCTTGAGCGGGGAACTTCCTTCACTATGTAAATTTAAATTACACAGTGAAGGAAGTTCCCCGCTCAAGCCAATGACGTAGGCGGGTCCGACATACCGAGGGAGCGGACGTGATGGGGAACTTTAGAAGGGGCGGGTCTATACATTTAAAATACTGAGAGGGAGTTCCCCATCAGGTCCGCTCAGGCACAACTAATGAAGGACAGCGCTGGACATCGGGATCGCCGCGGGACACTGGATTTCAGCGCTGGAATGTTTTTTTTTTTTTATTATTATTTTAAATAAAGGACTTTTTCAAGGTGTTTGTGTGTTTTTTTTTTAAAAAAATTTACGCTTTCTTCGTGAAATGGTAGGGGTACAATGTACCCCTTACCAATTCACATAGGGGGGGCCGGGATCTGGGGGTCCCCTTTGTTAAAGGGGTCTTCCAGATTCCGATAAGCCCCCCGCCCGCAGACCCCCACAACCATCGGGCAAGGGTTGTGGGGATGAGGCCCTTGTCCCCATCAACATGGGGACATCCTCCCCATGTTGAGGGCTGTGGCCTGGTACGGTTCAGGAGGAAGGGGGGGCCGCTCTCTCGTCCCCCCCTTTTCCCCTGCGGCCGGCCAGGTTGCGTGCTCGGATAAGGGGTCTGGTATGGATTTTTAGGGGGACTCCACGCCATTTTTTTTAAAATTTGGGGTGGAGTTCCCCTTAAAATCCATGCCAGATCTGAAGGGCCTGGAATGGATATTTGGGGGAACCCCACGTCAATTTTTTTTAAAATTTGCGGCGGGGTTCCCCTTAATATCCATTCCAGACCTGAAGGGCCTGGTAATTGAATCCTGGGGAACCCCCACGCTTTTTTTTTTTTTTTTTATCAATGACTTTTGTATGTATTGCCGGGAGCCGACAATTCATTAATAGCCGCGAGTCAGTTTTAAAAGACTTTTTTTCTTTCAAAAATGACATTTTTTGCAGGGACAGTTCTAAGCACGGGAAACATGCGCCACTTCACATGCATATCATACACACCCCCCAGGTACGAAATTTAAAGGAATATTTCACTTTTATTTTTTCATTTTAAGCATTATTAAAATCACTGCTCCCGAAAAAACGTCCGTTTTTAAAACTTCTTTTTGCATTGATACATGTCCCCTGGGGCAGGACCCCGGTCCCCAAACACTTTTTAGGACAATAACTTGCATATAAGCCTTTATAATTAGCACTTTAGATTTCTCCCATAGATTTTTCGAATTTGCCGCGAACACCCCAATTTGTTCGCTGTTCGGCGAACGGGCGAACAGGCAATGTTCGAGTCGAACATGAGTTCGACTCGAACTCGAAGCTCATCCCTAATGGTGAGTGACCAACAAACAACCACCTCAAACAGAACACGGTGCAATGAATAAATCAACAGTGACTATAAACAATATATACAAATAAGGGAGATACCGGAATCGTAGTAAAAGCCAGGCCGAGGTCATACACAAGGGGATCAAGCAGATGGGTATAGATGGGACGAGAACAGGAACAGGGAGGGGACGGATGGATAGGCTGCAGAGCAGGGATCCAGGTAACAGAAGGGACAGCTGCAGGATGGGCACGAAGTAAGGATCAGGTTAAACAGGGTGCGGGTTCAAGGTAGGGATCGGGTCGGATCAGATCAGGCAGGGTGCAGGTTGGGATAAGATACAGGCTAAAGTCCGGGTCCAGGGGGTCAGGAAGAGAGATACCAGGGCAAGGAGTGTTTGCACTTGCCGGGTATATAAGGAAGTCCAGTGATTAAGCTTCAGGTCACAGCTGACCACAGGAAGTGCTGCCTGTCCCATACTGCCAGAATACACCCGCTGGTGGATGCCGGTACTGCAGTCCATGTATCATGTGTTACCACCAGCAGGTGAGATCCTCCAACAGAGATATTGGCTGCAGGAGGACACCTGCTGGCGGACACTAGCACTGCAGTCCAAAGGACCAACAGCACCACCAGCGGGTAAAGCCTTTCCTGACAGACGTTGAGGCCCTGGGTGTGATTTGTCCCGGCTGTTTGGGACTGGTGTGCCAGCTGAAGCCATTTGGGTGATGTGAGGCCTGTGGGGAGTTCTTGTTTGAAGTGGATCCAGCGGTGGAGAAACCGAGGACCATTTACCCCGGCCGTGCTGCAGGCAACACCACTCAGAGAGGAGGAATCACTGCTTTGACAGCCATCCCTGCGCACACTGCAGCGACCGTGTAGGAGGTCGTAGAACCTCAACGGGAGAAACCTGAGGATGCTGACTCGGTCACCACTGTCTCGCAGTGTCCACCACCAAAGAGAAAGACCGGTATGGTAGCCCCGACCAGCGGTTGTGGTGGACCGTCGCGCCCGCTTACGCCCGGCCGGGATGGATCTGTCGACAAGAGTTCCGGACGCCCCGATTCAAGCAAAGGCCGAGGTAAGCTTGGGGAGAGATTTGGTGTGTGGGAAGAGGTGAAAGCTCAGTCTCCACTACAGGGTACCTACCCGCGGAGGAGTGTGACACCTCTGACCTGGAGTCGCTCTCGGACATGAGAGACAACGTTGCTATAGATGAACTGTTCGCAGAAAAGGGCTGGGACAAAGTACCTCTCGCTTCATCCCGGAGAACCAGGGATCCACCCATGTCTACAGGGGAAAGTACACCCCGGGTGGAGGCACCAGCGCCTGAAGAGAGGTCCCGTCCCCGGCCTGCCTCTACATCCCCGGTACCATCTGTACCGAAGACCGGGGAAAAGAGACTGTTACTGCGGGCACCAATGCCCCGACCAGATGTGGTCAAGGTCCCTCGCCACCTGGACTCAATAGTATTGCCTGGCGAAGGGGACAGAGCTACTATGCCTCTTTTGGCCAGACTACAACGCCTATTTGGCCAGAAGGTTGCTGCAGAGTACGGATGGGAGTATCCATACTTGTCCAAGGAACTGCTCTATGAGGTGGAAGTGTGTCGGGAGCGCTGGTACAATGACTTTGTGTGGACTCACCTTCAGATTCCACATGCACGCAGGTACCTGGCATGCTCTCCCAAAGCCTCTCAACGTTTTAAGGACTGTAAGGCTGAGTGGATGTTAGGACGGCACATCCATGCAGACAAGGTGCTGATCCGGCGCAAGGAAGGAGAAGATGTAGAGTATCATCTGGAGACCATGGAGCAGCACTTGAAGCCGCTTGTTCTGCCGCATCCTCGTTTCTACCTGTAGGAGAGAAAAGACTCCGTTCTTGTTATGCTGCTGAACTTTCTGGGGCCTGTTGCTTTCGTTGCCCAGAGAAATGAAGAACTGTTCCTGGGTTGTTCTTCACTTTTCCAGCAAGAGATCATGGACTCTGGGGTAGATAGGGCCAAAGAGAAGAGGAAAAGTTCCACGAGTGCAGTTACCGCGATGCTGTCACCAGGTGCCAGTGTTGCGCAATGTTAAGCACTTTACACGCACTCACTCCTTGGAGGAAAGGGATTTCTTTACGGAGAAGTTTCTTTTCTCTCACACGAATATATGTGTCAAGGTTTATGTGTGTTGATTTTGTTTTTCCCTCTGCAGGAGAGCATCCCATCAAGATCACTGAGAATGGGGTGGATCTTAGTCAGGATGGGTGGGAAAAGTATAATGTGAATGTAACGGGAAGGCCCGGGGAACTCAGAATCGCTTAGGAAGTATGAAATACCCTTGCGCCAGCTTCCCCAATGGCTCTTATGTGTCAATCACCCTGTGTCTCTATTAGGGGCACAGGGTGAATGAAAACCCCAATATGGTCTATGATGGCCATATTCAATGCTGTACATACATTTTATCTAGATGGGGTCTGTAATATTCATCCACCATATTCCCCAGGAATACCTGCAAGGAACTCTCTACTGTTTGATTATGACCTCAACAGGTTAATTAAAAAGTGACGCCTTCATGATGGTTAGACACATACTTGTGTGTATTGTAAAGGCAGACTGGGATTTACAATACAAAGGGATTTAAGATGTAAAGGGTTTAGAACTTGTTGTCGCCAGACAGACTGGCTGCCAACCCTTTGTGGGAAGATGTGTATTGGAGATCGTATATTCTATTGTGTTGGGATCTTTTGAAGCCTAGCAGACGCCAGGATGAGGTGTTGAGTTTTGGGATGTGTGGGTGGAGCTGGGCCCTTGTTCATGTTAAATCATGTGCCTTGAATTGTGTATAAAGTTACAATGTTTCTCAAAAATAAAGTCTTTCCTACTACAGAAGAGACAGAGTGCGTCTCGTTTTCTTCCAGAGGGGTCGGCTCCTATAGGAAAGGGTCGTTTAGCTGTGGATATCGGTAGCGAGTGGATGTGTGTCTAGGAGAGGGAACATCTTAAACGGCGTTAATACCCCTTGAGATTGGGGTGCCGTTACATTGGTTGGCAGCAGCGGGATTTTCCCTCCAGTTCCTGGGACACTCCAAACCACCACAGTGACTGGCCAGCGATGCAGCCGAAGGAGGGTGATGCAGGACCCCGGTCAGTTGAAGATTTGTTTCAGCCACGAGTGCGACAGCGGTTGGCATTGTATGGTGCTAACCCATCAGAGACCACCATACGGGAAGCCATTAGAGACATCGAGCGGCAGGATGAGTGGCAACATGAGCAGAGAATGGCGCAAATACGGCAATCGGGGACAACGCCTAAAGAACCAGCCGCCATGGAAGAGGAATTCGGAAGGAGGTTGCGAGAGATGCAGGGAGGAGAAGCAGGCCATCTCCCCCCAACAGTTAACCAGAGCAGATGGTATGGAGTCCCCAGCAGAAGTGCTGGCAACAGGGCAGAGTGATACCCACCTCTGCCCAGCACCGGAAACCACTGTGGAGTTTCAGGGAGCCGGGGCAGTTGGCCCCTCTCCCCAGCAACAAGCTGAGGCAGTAAAGCTTTTACTCCCAGCTGAATCACTGGCAGCAGGGCAGAATGCTACTGGCTGCTGCACACAACTGCCACTTGAGCGGATATCGGTGGATGGGACTGCGGTCTCCACTCACAGCAACCCAGCAGAAGAGCTGGCAACAGAGCCGAGCGCCACGGGCCTCGGCTCCCAACTAACAGAAGAGGGGGTTCCTGTGGTATTGGATGGGACTTCAGTCCTCACTGACACAACCCCAGAAAATGGTGTGACACTGAGACAGGAGGATGTCAGCCTTGCTTTGCAAGCACTGGGAGATTTTCACCTACCACAAGTGGATGGGACTTCAGTCTCCACTTGTATACCACAGGGATGCCGGGCAGTCGACCCAGATCCCCAACAGCATGACGGACTGAGCCCAGTCACCCTGTCTTCTCTCCAGCGGCAGAAAGAACTCCAGGGAGAAGGGCCAGTCCAGGCCTCTCCCCAGCGGCGGGTGTGTTCTCTGAGAGAGGCAGAGGTTGGCTGGGTAAGCGATTCTCTGTTTGGAGAAATTTATTTGGGGTACTGTGTGGATACCGGCATTAGAAGAAGGGACCTATGGACTAACTTCGGAGTCAACCCGTCTGGGGTTTCCCCCTCTGTTAGTCTCCTGCCGAAAGGGGAGAGATGTAACGGGAAGGCCCGGGGAACTCAGAATCGCTTAGGAAGTATGAAATACCCTTGCGCCAGCTTCCCTAATGGCTCTTATGTGTCAATCACCCTGTGTCTCTATTAGGGGCACAGGGTGAATGAAAACCCCAATATGGTCTATGATGGCCATATTCAATGCTGTACATACATTTTATCTAGATGGGGTCTGTAATATTCATCCACCATATTCCCCAGGAATACCTGCAAGGAACTCTCTACTGTTTGATTATGACCTCAACAGGTTAATTAAAAAGTGACGCCTTCATGATGGTTAGACACATACTTGTGTGTATTGTAAAGGCAGACTGGGATTTACAATACAAAGGGATTTAAGATGTAAAGGGTTTAGAACCTGTTGTCGCCAGACAGACTGGCTGCCAACCCTTTGTGGGAAGATGTGTATTGGAGATCGTATATTCTATTGTGTTGGGATCTTTTGAAGCCTAGCAGACGCCAGGATGAGGTGTTGAGTTTTGGGATGTGTGGGTGGAGCTGGGCCCTTGTTCATGTTAAATCATGTGCCTTGAATTGTGTATAAAGTTACAATGTTTCTCAAAAATAAAGTCTTTCCTACTACAGAAGAGACAGAGTGCGTCTCGTTTTCTTCCAGAGGGGTCGGCTCCTATAGGAAAGGGTCGTTTAGCTGTGGATATCGGTAGCGAGTGGATGTGTGTCTAGGAGAGGGAACATCTTAAACGGCGTTAATACCCCTTGAGATTGGGGTGCCGTTACATTGGTTGGCAGCAGCGGGATTTTCCCTCCAGTTCCTGGGACACTCCAAACCACCACAGTGACTGGCCAGCGATGCAGCCGAAAGAGGGTGATGCAGGACCCCGGTCAGTTGAAGATTTGTTTCAGCAACGAGTGCGACAGCGGTTGGCATTGTATGGTGCTAACCCATCAGAGACCGCCATACGGGAAGCCATTAGAGACATCGAGCGGCAGGATGAGTGGCAACATGAGCAGAGAATGGCGCAAATATGGCAATCGGGGACAACGCCTAAAGAACCAGCCGCCATGGAAGAGGAATTCGGAAGGAGGTTGCGAGAGATGCAGGGAGGAGAAGCAGGCCATCTCCCCCCCAACAGTTAACCAGAGCAGATGGTGTGGAGTCCCCAGCAGAAGTGCTGGCAACAGGGCAGAGTGATACCCACCTCTGCCCAGCACCGGAAACCACTGTGGAGTTTCAGGGAGCCGGGGCAGTTGGCCCCTCTCCCCAGCAACAAGCTGAGGCAGTAAAGCTTTTACTCCCAGCTGAATCACTGGCAGCAGGGCAGAATGCTACTGGCCGCTGCACACAACTGCCACTTGAGCGGATATCGGTGGATGGGACTGCGGTCTCCACTCACAGCAACCCAGCAGAAGAGCTGGCAACAGAGCCGAGCGCCACGGGCCTCGGCTCCCAACTAACAGAAGAGGGAGTTCCTGTGGTATTGGATGGGACTTCAGTCCTCACTGACACAACCCCAGAAAATGGTGTGACACTGAGACAGGAGGATGTCAGCCTTGCTTTGCAAGCACTGGGAGATTTTCACCTACCACAAGTGGATGGGACTTCAGTCTCCACTTGTATACCACAGGGATGCCGGGCAGTCGACCCAGATCCCCAACAGCATGACGGACTGAGCCCAGTCACCCTGTCTTCTCTCCAGCGGCAGAAAGAACTCCAGGGAGAAGGGCCAGTCCAGGCCTCTCCCCAGCGGCGGGTGTGTTCTCTGAGAGAGGCAGAGGTTGGCTGGGTAAGCGATTCTCTGTTTGGAGAAATTTATTTGGGGTACTGTGTGGATACCGGCATTAGAAGAAGGGACCTATGGACTAACTTCGGAGTCAACCCGTCTGGGGTTCCCCCCTCTGTTAGTCTCCTGCCGAAAGGGGAGAGATGTAACGGGAAGGCCCGGGGAACTCAGAATCGCTTAGGAAGTATGAAATACCCTTGCGCCAGCTTCCCTAATGGCTCTTATGTGTCAATCACCCTGTGTCTCTATTAGGGGCACAGGGTGAATGAAAACCCCAATATGGTCTATGATGGCCATATTCAATGCTGTACATACATTTTATCTAGATGGGGTCTGTAATATTCATCCACCATATTCCCCAGGAATACCTGCAAGGAACTCTCTACTGTTTGATTATGACCTCAACAGGTTAATTAAAAAGTGACGCCTTCATGATGGTTAGACACATACTTGTGTGTATTGTAAAGGCAGACCGGGATTTACAATACAAAGGGATTTAAGATGTAAAGGGTTTAGAACCTGTTGTCGCCAGACAGACTGGCTGCCAACCCTTTGTGGGAAGATGTGTATTGGAGATCGTATATTCTATTGTGTTGGGATCTTTTGAAGCCTAGCAGACGTCAGGATGAGGTGTTGAGTTTTGGGATGTGTGGGTGGAGCTGGGCCCTTGTTCATGTTAAATCATGTGCCTTGAATTGTGTATAAAGTTACAATGTTTCTCAAAAATAAAGTCTTTCCTACTACAGAAGAGACAGAGTGCGTCTCGTTTTCTTCCAGAGGGGTCGGCTCCTATAGGAAAGGGTCGTTTAGCTGTGGATATCGGTAGCGAGTGGATGTGTGTCTAGGAGAGGGAACATCTTAAACGGCGTTAATACCCCTTGAGATTGGGGTGCCGTTACAGTGAATATGTGATTCAAAGTTATGGTTAACTGTTGTTGTTTCCCTTCCCCTTTATATAGGGCTCAGACACAATTGCTATAGTTGATCCGGTTTTTTTCAAAAGTTTTATATTTTTGTACAATTGTTAGTCGGTCTCTGGATTGGATCATGCCAGCCCTTGAGGGTATGATTTGTTCCAGACACTGGGGACCAGTGTCAAATCACCAGGGGGAGAGTGTAGCGGGTATGTACTTTCCCGGGTGTAAATTTAACTGGCAGAGACACCAGTGATGTGTAATTCCCTGCAGCCCTGCAGGTGGCGCTGTCGCCATGGGCTGGGGTTGTACCATTGCTGTGTGCCGGGCCTCCTTTTTGTCCTCTCTCGGCAGTGTTATGGTGGAGCGGGGAACCCGCTGTGCTTGCTGGGAGAGGGTATAAAGGGGCCAGCCATCTTTGTCACGGGGTCGAGTCCTTCAGCCTGAGGGCGGTGGTTCGTGTCGGTCCTCTAGGCGGCCTAGGCATAGAGGACAGCCGGAGGTCGTGTTCCATCCCAGGCACCTTTGGTCTGGGGTGAGGTACTCGGATGGAGGTCTGGAGCTCAGTGCCCAACACTGAGTTCCGCGAGGGAAGGAGGTCCTAGGGAACCCAGGGATTGGGTACCCGAATCCGGAAGGCGTAATGGAACGGGGGGAGCTCCTCACTTGAAGACAAATTGCCAGTGACAGGTGAGCCTCCCACCGGAGACCGCCTGGAAGGAAATTCCCCCTCGCTCGGAGACCACAACACACTTTCAGGGAGGAAAGTGGAGAGTTCATTGTGTCTAGGCCTACTCGCATCCACACCTCCTTTTCTGTTCTGTAAAGCCAAGGAAGTCTAACTGAATATGCTGTTCATTCGAGAAGAATAAAGGAGTGTTGGACTTTAATGGTGTGGGGCTCTTTTCTGGTGGACATTGTTCAAGGTAATCTCATGCTGGAGGTTTTAGGTGCACAACACTGACCCGAAGGTAGAGAAAGAACTTTGCTTATACCGCACTGACACCTGTGGTGAAGGCCAGGCGTGGTGTCCCCGCTTCCTCCCCTCTAAGGTACCCCTAGACAAGAAGAGAAACGAGCTGATGCAGAGAGGGGAGGTGAGGAGGGCGCTACATATATATATATACACACACCCACACATACACAAGTATCATTTTAGTAATTCATTTTTGTCTATATTACACATAGTCTATTAAATTTACTATGTGCAAATTAGATAGTGACAAGAAAAAAAAGTACCTGCAAGTCTGTATGTCCTCAGAGTGTTGTGACCCGTTCCTGCTGTTTCTTCTTTGTTGAAGGGCATCACAACTGGGCGTGTACTATAACTGTTGATGCCCGTTGTGATGGTAACCAGGAAGTGTTGACGGCGCTGCTGGCCGTCAACACTGCGCATGCGCAAGATCAAGCGATGAAAGCCGGGAGACAAGCATTCATCGCTACCCGGAAGAATATGCTTGTGGGCTTCAAGATGCCCACAAGCAAAATGGGAATAACAGGAAGTGTTTTATAAAGTCATTTTTAATCGCAAAACGGACGGGGGATGTTTCAAAGCGCTGCAGAAGTGAGTAATTAAAATACATAATTTTTTGCATAGAATGACTATAAAAAAAAAAAATTGTATGGACCGCAGAACCTCCGCTTTAAGTGGTTAATGTAATGTCTGATCCCGGCAATATGGATGAAAATCATTGGAAAAATGGCATGGGTACCCCCCCTACCCCAGCCCACTACCAGCCCCTTTGGGTCTTGTATGGATATTAAGAGGAATCCAGCACCCAAATTAAAAAAAAGGCCCTATATACTCTGAACAGCAGTATACAGGCGGTGCAAACAAGTCAGGGACTGTAGGTTTGTTCTTAAGTAGAATCTGTTTGTAATTTTGAACTGGTAAATTTTTTAAGTGTAGCTCTAGCCAAAAAATCTATTTTTAAGCTTTTTGGAAAACATAGGGAAGGGTTATCACCCCTGTAACATTTGTTTTGCTGTCTGTGCAGTGTGCACCTGTTCAGAACAGTTCACCTCACTTTCCGTCCCAATGACAAATGTTTTTTGAAAATTTGTGGTTTTTATTGAAAAAAGGATTGGTGATAAAGCATCAGTGGAGAGGAGACACCTTTTTCCCATATTAACTCTTACAGGAGAGAATTCCCCTTCCTAGGGGTAGATTTCCTCTCACTTCCTGTTGTCTCCTTCCGTTTGCAAGTAGGAATCATTTGTAAGTTGGATGTTTGAAAGTAGGGGCCTGCCGTATATACTCTGCAGAAATTTGGCCCTTAGGTGTTGGTGTTGCCACGACACTGTAAGCCCTCACAGTTACTCTTGGTGGGCGCTGGAACGCCCTGCTGTGAACTATTATATCAAGAATTGTAATTACATGCCATTGTTGAACAGTGGTAGGAAAAATTGGGCCTTTGGTGGTGGTGCTGGTGCCACAACACTGTAACACAGTTACTCTTGGTGGGCGCAGGAATGGGTCCAGCTGTGAAATATTAGATCAATAATTGTAATTACATGCCCCTGTTGAACAGGGGCAGAAAAATTGGGCCTTTGATGGTGTTGGTGTTGCCACAACACTGTAAGCCCTCACAGTTACTCTTGGTGGGCGCAGGAATGGGCCCTGCTGTGAATTATTAGATCAAGAATTGTAATTACATGCCCCTGTTGAACAGGGGCATAAAAATTGGGTCTTAGGCACTAGTGCCACAACACTGCAACTCCTCACAGATACTGTACTTGGAGTGCAGCGCAGCAAAGTATTGCATCAAAAATTGTAATTACACGCCCCTGTTAAACAGGGGCATAAAAATGGGGCCTTAGGCACTGGTGCCACAACACTGCAGCCCCTCACAGATACTGTACTTGGAGCGCAGCAATGAGCCCTGCTGCAAAGTATTGCATCAAAAATTGTAATTACACGCCCCTGTTAAACAGGGGCTGAAAAATTGGGCCTTAGGCACTGGTGCTGGTGCCACAACACTGTAAGCCCTCACAGTTACTCTGGGTGGGCGCAGGAATGGGCCCTGCTGTGAATTATTAGGGGGCAGAGTCTACCAACTGAAAAGGCAGCAGTTGAAGTGCTAGCAATTTAGCCAAGCTACCATTCAACCGCTGGGCATGTGGATGGCTGGGAGCGAACTTCTTTCGGCGGTGCAGCAGCTGGGGCAGGGAAATTTGCCTGGTACAATCTGACGTCGGTGTACCAATAGCAGATTGCCCGCAAGTACTTGGCTGTGACACACCTAATTCTACACCTTCATTCCTCTCAGTGCAGGTGCGATGACGCAGTGAATTATGGGCCGTGACGCGCCACTCGAATTTGGCGCGAATGGCCCATAATGTTCCGCGAACAACCGAACAGGCGATGTTCGAGTCGAACATGGGTTCGACTCGAACTCGAAGATCATCCCTAGTGTTGTGTTTTATGTTTTGTCATCTGTGTGTCCTGTTTGTCATTTATGTTCATGGCAATTATTTTCCAATTTGATATAACTTTTTCACTGGTTCATTAAAACTGCATTTTTATCTTTATATATTACACTTTTGATATTGGAATAAACATAAATTTTGGATTATTCCAGCCTTGATCATAATTTTGTTGCTAAGAGTAACCCCTTCAGCCTGCCTAATATCAGGCTACCCTCTCTCCCCTTTTTGTCTATGCTAATTGTTACAGCAATAACACCCCACAAGGTGAATATGATCTATTACAGGTATTCCACTTGACTACCTGTACACTAGTGGCTACAACTTGCTTCTCCCTTTTCCCCATTATTCCCTCAAATTCCGTGTATTACAGTGATAGCAGCATCTTCTGGGTCCTGTGCTGAGCCACTTCTGTTTAGTAACCACAAGGGGTCACCTGCACATTATTGCCGCCATTCACGGAACACCTTGTATTTTATTTTTAAGAATAAATGGCGTTCTCCGATTGGACTAGGTGGAGATTCTGAGATCACATGGGCACCTGGGGTCAAGCAGCCAACTGTAGCACCTTCAACAGCCGATTCACCTATTGGGGACTCACCTCCTGTCTGCAGGACTCCACAACTACCTTGGCCGTTGCACTATTGACATCTATGGTAGCAATGATGCCCACTAGACCCCCCCCCCCCCCGGATGTTATGAGTTTTTTGTCCATGTCAGACACTGAAGAGCGAGTGCCCTTACTGGTGCTCTCGGAAACTTCAGCTACCACCTCGTCTGGGGCTCCTGTGTCTCCCCAGCCTTCTCCAGAGTTGGTAGAGATCTCCTGGAGCACCCTGGTGATCAGCAATAGTGAAGAGGAGCATCCTACCTCTCCCGAGGCTGTCATCTCTTTGCCGTGGGTACCTGAGGAAGTAGCAGCTCCAGCATCCTCCTCCAAGAAGAACTGGCCCCCGCAGCTCCCTCAAATCCTGATGATGCACACCTTCAGCGAGGGAATAATCCCATGGGCCAGAAGCTAATCTGATTATCTCTGCTTCAAAGGTATTCGATCACTATGTGTACCTGGTCGCAGACCGGAGTGCTAAGAGGGCTTCCCTTGTGGCTGAATGCATATCACCCCTGAAGGTGGTACAAGGACTGCAGTGCCCAAAGAAGCACAGGTTGCAAGCTGTAGTAGACTGAAGAGCTGATCACCATCCAGTGAGGATGCAGTGAGGAGCAGTCAAAGATATTTAGCAGAGCTGTCTGGGAAAAGCTCCGTGTTCCATGGCACCTCCAGGAATTTGGGTGTCAAATTTAATTTATAGAGGCCTGGTTTCATCAAATATACAAGGAATGGAATCTGGGTAGACATATATATATATATATGGACAGAGTGTTTCTGGAAGACTCTAATTAACAAATAAATTGTAGCGCTAATAAAGGAGAATAAACAAATAAATGAATAACACCCTACAGAAAAATAAAATGTTAATAGTCCATCATAGTGAAAAACCAACAGAAACGTCTCTGGTGAATAATATCAAAGTAAGTTCGTGATGGTCTAAATATTTCAATGATGTTCCAACAATACTTCAAAATGTGTTCGTAATGATTAACCAGTGCCAAACAATCTTGAAAAATATGTGAAGAAAACCACCACCAATAAAGAGGAGACTTACCGGACTCTGTGGACCCTACTAGACGTACGTCTAGAGGGTCGACTTAAGCCCTGTACACACGATCGGTTTAACCGATGAAAACCATCCGATGGATTGTTTTCATCAGACAAACCGATCGTGTATGGGACCCCTCGGTCTTTTTTCCATCGGTTTTAAAAAATAGAACATGTTTTAAATTTTTCCGATGGATAAAAAAACGATCGAAAACTCAGATCATCTATGGGCAAGTCCATCGGATAAAAAACCCACGCATGCTCAGAATCAAGTCGACGCATGCTCAGAAGCATTGAACTTAATTTTTCGCGGCTCATCGGAGTGTTTTACGTCACCGCGCTTGGAACGGTCGGTTTTTTGACTGATGGTGTGTAGGCAAGACTGATGGAAGTCAGCTTCATCGGATTTCCGATGGACAAAACCATCGGATTAGAATCCATAGGATATCCGATCGTGTGTACGAGGCTTTAGACTTTGGATGTATATCCCTGAAGGATCCACAGCTGATGATTGCATCGTCTAGGGTAAGCCTCCTCTTTATTGGTGGTGATTTTCTTCACATATTTTTCAAGATTGTTTGGCACTGGTTAATCATTACGAACACATTTTGGAGTATTGTTGGAACATCATTGGAATATTTATACCATCACAAACTTACTTTGATATTATTCACCGGAGACGTTTCTGTTGGTTTTTTCACTATGATGGACTATTAACATTTTATTTTTCTGTAGGGTGTTATTCATTTATTTGTTTATTCACATTTATTAGCACTACAATTTATTTGTTATTTTGTATATGCACCTTTTTTGTTTATTGGTTTTGTAGCTGCTTTTCTTTTTTCATTAGCAGCGCGGAAGTTTTTGTATTTGTTTTTATTGGAAGACTCTAATTAACAAGGCAATGCCATTTTATAAAGCCACTTACAAAAATAGAGGCTGCCCTAAAAAGTTTGAGAAGGTGTTGCATAGTTGGATTTCTGATACATCCACACTTACATGAGGCTATGCCGGTTGTACATGGGCCTGGTTGGTTACCCCCATTGAAAGATGGGGATGATCTCCAATTTTTGAAGTAACCCTGTTGTGGAATCAGACAGCTACCCCTGTAGGTAGCGTCAATATGCTAACATTGCTGTGGGATTTCTGTGTTAATATGTTGGTATTGTCATGCTGAAAGTTTCCTAGGCTGTTTTTCAAAAGCAATAATTACATTTCTTTCTAGAGGTGTTGCACTAGTGGTGGTGATGGGGAGGAGGGGGTTTGGTTGATATTTTTGTCTTTTATTGATTTTCTTTCTTACCTGGCTGCACCAGTAATTGTTACTGTATTGTATTTTCTTTTAAAAAGTTTTTGGTATCTTATAATATCTTGTTTTGTATAATGCTTAAATGAGTTGTAAATGCAGAAAGTTTTTTTATCTTAATGCATTCTATGCATTAAGATAAAAAACCTTTTGTGTGTAGCAGCCACCCCAGCATCCCCCTAATTACTTTCCTGAGCCCTATCTCTCTCCATCGATGTCCACAAATGTCTAAGCCATCTAGGACACTCCTCCTGATTGGCTGAATGTCTGAATGGACACACAGAGCTGTGACTCGGCTACAGTGCCCCCATAGAAAGCTGCTGGCTATGGGGGCACTCGATATGAGGGACCTCATATGAAGGCCAGGAGCAGCAAAGAGGGACCCAAGAAGAGGAGGATCCGGGGAGGTAAGTATAACATGTTTTTTTTTTTTTTTAAACAAGCCGTTTTATAGTGCATTTTGCAGAAATGCAGGGAAAATTTTTAACATGGGCTCCTATGGAACATGTTCACATCAATGCATTTTTGTGCCTCTGCGTTTTTGAAAAAGGTCAGGGACTTTTTTTCCCACAAAATGCAGCACTTTGCATGTAATAGACTTCAATGTACCTGCATCCAAAACGCAAGTACCGCATTTTTACTGCGATTTTGATGCGATTTTGCCGCAATTTGCGTTTTTTTTACACTGTATATAGCTAGTTGCTAAGGAGGGGGCTGGGAAGCCGGCCGCCAAGTCCTTAACAACCGATGAGCCATCAGCTGTCAGCGGGCTTTCCGCTGAATGTAAAAAAGAAAAGAATTGCCGGCAAAAAAAAACAAATCGAGAAAAAAGACAGCGTGGGCCCCCCAGGTCCCCAGGTCCATACCAGGGTCTAGTATGGATTCGGAGGGGATCCCCATGCCAATATGTTTTAAAAAAATGGCGTGGAGGTCCCCCCAAAATCCATACCAGACCTTTATCCGAGCATGCATCCCGGCAGGTCAAAAAAGGGAGGGGACGAGCAAGCTTTCCCCCCCGAACCATACCAGGCCGCATGCCCTCAACATGGGGGGATGGGTGCTTTGGGGCAAGGGAGGGGCTCTGCACCCCCCCACCCCAAAGCACCTTGCCCCAATGTTGATGGGGACAAGAGCCTCTTCCCGTCAACCCTTGCCCGGTGGTTGTCGGGGTCTGCGGGCGGGGGGCTTATCGGAATCTGGAAGCCCCCTTTAACAAGGGGGCCCCCAGATCCCGGCCCCCCTATGTGAATGAGTATGGGATACATTGTACCCCTACCCATTCACTAAAAAAAAAGTAGTGTAGTGTTAAAAAATACAGTAGACAGTTTTTGACAAGTCTTTTATTAAAAATATCTGTCATGGATATGCAGTAATGTTTGTCTGTCAGCTTACCTTCCTCTCCATGTGTTCACCTTAGAGGCCAGACACTCTCACCTGGCTGCTTTTATAATCTCTCCTCCCAGCATGGCTCCACCCCAGGCCCTATCAGAGAACTCTATATTAACCTGTGCACTGCAAGTCTGCCTTGCTGATCAACGTTGTTTGTTAAGCATTGTGTGTTTGGGTTCCTGCTTGCCTTGTGCTATGTCTGTCTCTGTGTTACTGATCTTGGCTTGTTCTCGACTATCCCTGTCTGCTTGTGACCCTGTCCTTTGGCTTGTCCTTTGTTTATCCTTGTCTGCTTGTCACCCTGACCTTGGCTTATCCCCTCAATATCTCTTGTATCCCGAGCTGCTGCTTCCCCTCTATCCTCTATACCTTACGGAGTGTGAGCTATAGGACTCTGGGGGCCGCGACCTGGATCCAGTTGCAGCTCAGTCCATCCTCACCACTAGAGGCCCTGGTGAACACCTGCAGGATCTTAGACTCTGCGCCCTGGGAAATCTTGGGCTCTAGCTCCCTGTGGGATCCCTGTTTGTGCTCCAGTGGACCTGCCTTCCTTAACCACCCAGTGTTCCATCCGCAGCAGTCAGCCATAGGGTTCACTACCTTGTGGTGCACTCCGGACCTACGGTGTGCATCTGTCATCTGGCCTCAGGTGACCTGACAATATCTTCTTCTTCTCCGCTTCTTCCTCTGGTCTTCCTCCATCTTCTTCCACATCTTCATCCTCCGGTCTTCTCAATCTCCCCCTGCTTCTTCTTCTGCCGTCGCTCCCGCTGACGACCCTCCTCCGATGCTGCGTCCTGCTGTTTTTTCGGCCTAGATGTCCTGCATCTCTTAAATAACGATGGGGGCGTGGCAATCGGATTACGTCAATCCGGAGGTAACGCCCATTGTGACGTCATGGACCCATCATGCCCCGGGCGGTGACGTCACAAGGGGGCGTGGCCTTCGGATGACCTAATCCGATTGCCACACCCCCATCGTTATTTAAGAAATGCAGGACATTGGCGCCGACAGATCAGCGGGACGCAGCATCGGAAGAGGGTCGTCTGCGGCAGGGGAAGAAGAACACCGGACAAAGAAGACAGAAGAAAGAAGAAGCAGGGGGAGAAGGAGAAGACCGGATGATGAAGATGTGGGAGAAGATGGAGGAAGACCGGAGGAAGAAGCGGAGAAGAAGAAGATATTTTTAATAAAAGACTTGTCAAAAACTGTGTACTGTATTTTTTAACACTACACTACTTTTTTTTAGTGAATGGGTAGGGGTACAATGTACCCCATACACATTCACATAGGGGGGGCCGGGATCTGAGGGCCCCCTTGTTAAAGGGGGCTTCCAGATTCCGATAAGCCCCCCGCCCGCAGACCCACGAAAACCACCGGGCAAGGGTTGTTGGGAAGAGGCCCTTGTCCTCATCAACATAGGGGCAAGGTGCTTTGGGGTGGGGGGCGCAGAGCCTTGCAGCCTGGTATGGTTCAGGAGGGGGGTGCTCGCTCGTCCCCTCCCTTCCTGACCTGCTGGGCTGCACGCAATTTTTATTTTATTTTGGCATGGGGGGTCCCCTCCGAATCCATACCAGACCCAAGCGCCTGGTATGGACCAGGGGGGGGGGGGGGACCAATTTTCTTTTAGCCGGCAATTCTTTTCTTTTTACATGCAGTGGGAAGCCAGCTGACAGCTGATGACTCATCGGTTGTTATGGACGCGGCAGCCGGCTTCCCGGCTCCCTCCTTAGCAACCAGCTATATACAGTGTAAAAAAAAACGCAAACCGCTGCAAAATCGCGGTAAAAACGTGTGTCCAAAAACGCGGCAAGCACTTGCAAAAAGCACTGAAGAAACGCTCAAAAGCAACATGCATAGATGTGCATCGAGCCTTACAATCACCTTGAGGAAAATTAATAAAAATTGTTTTCTCAAAAAAACTATATGGACAGAGCGGAACTGCTATATCATTTTAAATGTTATATATGGTTGATTGCACTGCCTGTTTTCGGTGTTCAAGTCCAGTTTTACTCTGTAAATTATTCTGTATGTGGTCTTAGTTGGTCACGGTTGGGACAGCATGCTAAAACAGGAGGGCGAGTGTAGGCAGGTTAAAATGTACGTAGACAGTTCCTGCATAGGCTGGGGAAGGGGTTAAAACATTTTTGGTTCTGTTTTCTGGTTTTGGCGGGCCCACCTGTGATATAAAAGAGGGGGACTGCTAGGACTAAGGGCAGAGGGAGGGAGCCAAGAGTCAGAGTGGAGAACATAGTGCCGAGGGTATGGAGACCCATCTGTGATCGCTAGGACAGCGTTGAAGAGCCATGGACATCAACCAAATCATGGACAATGCCTATATGGACTCTCACGGAGGTATGCCTGGGCCACTACGCTATTTTAGTTAGATTTAAGGACAGAATGTTATTCAAATTGTATTGCAATGATATCTTTCTAAAGTAAAGTTATATCAATCGCTCTATGTCTGGTCTGAAGTTATTCAAAAGGGTGCATGCCGGTTCTGTTGTGTTCCAAAAGAATCCGGGCCTGTAATTGCACTATGGGGTATGGAGAAACACTACTACAAAAGGTTAACTCGGCAAGACAAGGAAGAGGAGTGTAGTTGCTAGGAGTAACCAAGTGTAGCACCCTTTAGTGTACTAGAGTAGGTAATGTTAGGGTTTTTGTTAGTGTAAGTAAAATATGCAGCCAAGCCTGTGTTTGAATCTGATTCGGGTGAGTGATCAAGGGAGGCTGGTATGACTCAGCAGGCAGCATCTCTGGTACCTCCAAATTACTTCTGGAACTTGTAAGAGACTTTCAGAAGAATGGGAAGGAGATTAGGAGGAGCTGCCTGGAGTATTCATGAGGACCCTGACCAATCCCTAAAGGATGGGTTGGCAGGGGGCAGGCGAGGAGAGTTCGGGTGGAAGTTGGAGGTGAAGTGCTAGGAGGCTGTCGGTGGGCCCTTGAGAGAAAACCCCTAGTCTGGGGGTGTGTGACCTCGGGCCAGGGAGCTCAGGTGCAGGAAGGATCCTCTGACAACCCAAAAAGGAATCCATTCCAGTGGCACGGGAGCAGGTGTGAGGGCAGCAAGAGCCATTGAGCACATCCAGGAGATCTCCAGGAAGGATACAGCCAGGAGAGCTGGTGAGTGAGACAGTCGGGAGGACTAAGAGGACTGGGGAGAGCTGTCTGAGATGGTTGCAGAGTCAGTCTGCGAGGACTATGGAAGATTAGCCAGGAGGGCTAGTGAAAGGGGCAGCTGCAGCCAGGTGGACTGGCAGTGCCTGAAGAGGTGTTGCTGGGATCAGTAGCCACAGAAAGACAGCTGGTCACTAGGACTTAGCTATATAACCCCTGCCCGTGGTCCATGCCTGTAATGGGCCTTTGCTTAATCTGACCGAGACCTTTTGTCAGATCAATTAACAGTGTGCCAACTTGTTCTGGGATTTTTTTGTGCTGTAAGCAAGTGGACTGTTTTCCTGACTGCGGTGTGCTTGTGAAGATGCTGCGTGCCGGGCTGCACAGGGTGGGGGATCCTTAGGGGGTGCACTACATTTGTGGATGTTGTCCGGGATATAGCCCATGGCAACCTGCACAGCCATTGTCCTAGCTGCCGGAGATTCTTTGAGCCAGGGAACTGTGCCTTGTTCCGAGACCACTAGAGGGTTAAACCGGGGAAAGGACTTATGTGTTCTGCCTGCTTGTGACAAAAATCAAGTGCTGTTGCCCCTTGCTGTCAGCAGGAGCGGCTGTCGCAGCTATTGGCGCCCTGCTTACGCAGCTATCCCAACAGCGGCTGGGATGGACACTTGTACAAGCATGGTCTTTCAGTGAACTTTACCATGTGCTGTCACCCGTGACAGCCACGGCAGGCGATCATGCCCATGGATTACAAATACGCCCAGTGATCTGCTTATGGCTGGGAAAATTACTTTATGCTTCCAATTCCTGCTAAAGACAGTAAATTGTGCATAGGAATGTCTGCTGTTGCCCATGGTGATCGGGGTAAGCCAGCGTTTGCCTGCGGGAAGGGGTCTTTCAGCCACCCAACCACAACTGATGCCAGGACTGTCCTAACCCTGCTAACTACAGTAAGATATTTGCCACAGACTTTGCTGTTACTCGTGGCAACCACAGTAAATACCTGCTGCCACCTGCTCCCAAGTTTGAAGATGTGCCATGACCTGCAGCCCAGCTGGGGACTGGTAACTGTGAGTACTGCCTAGCATGAACCAGACACTGTCCCTGAATTGCTGGCTGTGCCTACATGCTCTGTCGACCCCATCTGTAAGTAGACAGTGCAGGATGGAGATGTGCCCTCAGGTGAGCCAGAGGGGGAAGGCAGTGACAGGGCCATAGACTGGGAGTCACCCAGACTGACTGCAGGTGACGAGTTAGCGGTGTTGCCTTATGAGGAATTTTTATGAATAATTTACATTGTAAACTGGGAATATCTGTAACATAAATTTATATATAAGAATAAGAAATGGGTAGTATAAAATATGTGGGTCTGTAAAGGGTTAACTTGGCTGACAAGCTGGGCTTGAGGACAATCTAATTACCTGTCCTCTTATTTGAATATGCATGAATGCGGGGTGACAAGGGCTGTGGAGTCGTATGGTCTGACTAGGTAACTTAGTATTCAAACAAGCTAGAAAAGAGATCACAGCTGAAACTTCTAATCTATGCGACACCACCTTTTATTTGCTAGATAAAGGCGTGTGTATTCGCCCCGGTTAACGAACCAATATCCATTTAAGGGGTAATTGGCCATGGCTAGTTCCATGCATAGCTAAGTGCCCCATTCAAGGGAAGTTAATGACCTCCGGTCTAATGAAATTATCTTCAAATCCAATTATCACTAAATTCCAGTAAAGAGTTGGTTAGTGTGGGAAATTAATATAACGGCAGGAGGGAGGAGAGATATAACAGCAACCAATCGTAGCCACCCTGGGTTAGTCAATGGGAGAGGGCTCCATAAAAGGACCCCCCATCCAGTAGAGAGGGAGAGATGAGGGAACCTGGGCCCAGGATTCATTATAGGTAATTATTAGACCATCTCCCAGCACTTACCATATACTTGCATTTTTCCTATGTTTGTCTGTCTATTTGTAATGTAATGTATATACTTTGTGTTTGAAACTAATATTTACTCCCTTGCCAAAGACTGTAAATGTTTGCGGTGTATTAGATAGACTAAATAACCATTCTTTAATAAATGCTTGTTATATTGAAGTTTTCAAATCTTGTCAAAAAGAACTCTTATTTAAACCATATCATATATCGTTGAATATTGAATATTAAATATTAAATATTAATATTTAAAAAGCAACAGTTGGTGACCCACGAAGATAAGTACAGGACTGAAAGCATTTAATATAATAACAAAATCTGTATATTAGAGATTAAGGTTATTAGGAGGAATTTAAGCTGAGTCAGCTTATCCAATCTATCTAGGGAAAATATAGGTAAATATTTTTGTTTTATTAGTGGGTATTACCTCCAAGGAGAGAATATACACCACAGGTTGTTTTTTTTTTTTTTGTTTGTTTTTTTTAATTTATTTTTTATTTTATCCCAAAATCATAATTGATAAAATACTTTGGATGTACCATTATAACCGGTCAATTTAATGGGGAGGAAGTACAGAATGGGAACATTTTTGTTTTAATAATTGTTGTTTATGAGACACTTAAATAGTGGTCCGTGGTTTTGAAAAAAAAAAAAAGATATTTTTTTTACAAAGCGAAAACATTTTTGCCTTGATTTGTGTTGTTTTATTGGAAGGAGGACACTGAAATCGTGGTCCTTGGTTTTGTGGAGAAAAAGTGTATTTACTTTTTTTTGCAATTTATTAATTTTAATTTAAAATTTTTGTTATTGAATTATTATTTCTTTTTTTAATAATTCTTGTTATCATAAATTTTTGGTAACCTGGCTTAGTTTTAGCCTTTATTTATTATTTTTTTTTGTTTGTTTTTAGTTTCTTTGTTTAAGACACAGACACGTGCTTGTGTTCTGGTGTGGGTAGGTTGAAACAGGCTCAATAGGGTTTTGCTTGTTATTTAATTTGTCCACTAACATTAAAAATAGGACATTGCAAATAACCTACAAGAGATTTTTTTTTTTTACTCTTATTTGTTGTTTTTTTTTTTGGTTTTGATTGTACCTTTTTTTTTAACTGTAAGAAGTTACAAGCAGTCATATTCTCATTGGTGTCAGTTGAAGTACAAGTCTGTGGAAGTCTTGCTACGGAAACTAATATCTGAGAAATATTATTAGTAGTGTATTGAACATTTTATTTTTTATTTTTTAAGTTTCTTTTAAATTTGTTTTTTCTACTCTATTGAGTGTTACAAATAGTAGTGTAAACACTGCCGTGTTGACATTCCTATTATCAGACTACAGGTATTCAGTCTAATTGATCCCTGGGGGGGGGGGGGGGCTTCTATTGTCCCTTGGTCTATTGTGTAGGCTCAGACAAAATAGGCTAAATGCTATTGTTAGTATAATTAGTTTTCCCCACTAATCTAAAAGATTGTTTATTGAGAGCTTCAAAATATTGTTTGACTTTTACTATATTTTCTGCAGCTTATTTCATTTGAGTTCCTATTTATTGTTTTTTTTTTTGCTTCCTTTTTCTTTCCCTTTTACTGCAATCACAAGTGAATTTATAGTATAAGGGAACAATTAATTTAATTCAGCTCACAAAGTGTGCATACTATCACAATGGCTGCCATGACCTGTCTAGAAAGTTTTGTAGCAACTTATACTCTTAAACATAAGAGCAATGAATTTGCCTGTGATGCTAAATTATTGGAAGAACAAGCAAAAGCAACCAAAAAGAACAAAAAGCTTAAAAGTCTAGCCTTCGCAGGCATGTTTTCCGTGTCTATGGCTATGAAGGCTAAAATACAGAAATTGAAAGATATAGTCTATAATCAAAATATTACAATTTCTGAGAGGGAAAAGGAGAATACAGCTTTACAAAGCCAATTACAAACCTTAACTACCCTTAATCAAATAGTGAATGCCTCACAGGAGGAAAATTGTAAAAATTACAAATTGGCCCAAAAAGACGTGGTACAATATAAAAGCATGCCAACTAAAGCTGATACTGAACTGGACCATATAACAAGTGCATACAAAGTGCTAGATCGCAGACAGGGAACGCAAACAGAGCCACAGTTGCTACAAACAATTTCAATCCTTAAAGGACAGGCTGTGGCTAGCACATGCGAACATAGTAATGCTACGGCACCTACTTGTGCCTATGAAATTGGGGATACTGAGAAATATGAAGAGTATTGGGGAGAGGAAGATATGGATCCTAATTCGCCTTTTCCGGTGGCAATGGGAGAAATCGCAGAGCCACAGGAAAATCGAGAATGCACCATGGTCATAGACTCACCAGACAATGGGGACCAGCTATCCACAAATGAGGAGCATGTCAAGTTCCCCATCATGGTTAGGACCCAGATCTCCTCCTCTACTGAAGGAAATCAAACATTTTTGGGGTTTGATAATGAAGGAAATGAGGTGATTTCCAAGGTATATCCAATTCAACCGGTAAAAATCCTTATGAGTGTGGCTGATTTTATTGGCAAATTTAAATCAAGTGAACACATGACTTCATATGCAACCATGACAGATATGTTAACTGATTTTTCTTCCCCAAAGAATCTTTTTCAGTACATTGACAATTTACTTAAAGCCACATGTGACAAAGAAAAGCATTTGCGGCTATTGGAGGAACTCCTACGGATCCTAGGAAAAACGGAACTGAAGTGTAATCCCATTAAGGCACAATGGTTGCAGGAATTTGTGTCTTCTCTTGGGATTACAGCGACAGCAAATGGTACTAAGATAGTAACTGAGAAGGTAGAAACCAGTCTACAATTACCTCTGTCAGTAAGTATGCCTACTCTCAGATCTTTCCTAGTATTGGTAAATTATTTGCGGCCTTTCATCCCTGATTGTGCCCAAAAGTCTGTACCACTGTATGATTGGTGGAAAAAGGATACCCGATGGCACTGGACTGAGCAACACACCAATCCAGTGCAGGAGCTTAAAGAAGCTTTAGCGCAAGCGCCAGCATTAGCCAACCCAAAGTACCAACTGCCCTTTCACAGTGAGACCGCCATATCAGAGACAACCATGTCAGCGGTTCTGTCACAGGAAAACCATTGGTCTCGGTTGCTCCATGATCGAGACAAACACACAAATAATTCTTCCACTGGGGCCCATGGCCTCCTTTACCAAGGAGTACCACATGAATGTGATATCATACCACAATCAGTTGCGCAACAATTCTTTAGACCTTTGTCAGCAAAGGAAAATGTCCCTGAAAATGCAGTCCAAATTTTCACAGATGGATCATGTTTTTACGTGGAGGGTTCCCCACATGCATGATTTGGAATATACCTTAACAATCCACATGAAAAGACCCAAACATCAATCTTTCGGTCATGGCAAGTCAAATCAGCACAATTTGCTGAGCTGGCTGCAATTGCTCATGCCCTAGAACTGATGAAAAGGGACCAAGAAATAGTTTTATACTCAGATTCTGCGTGGGTCTGTAATACTATTACAGAAATTCTGCCCTTCTGGCACACCCACCAGTACATGTCCTCAGATGGGTATCCACTTAAACATGCATCCCTGTTGAAATTTATTGTAGCATTGGTGCAAAAGTTGCCAGTCAAACCATGGGGGTGCAAAGAAAAATGTAATTTAGGCACTGCCCCATACTGGGAACAAAATGAGGTAGCGGATTGTTTGGCCAAACAAGGAGCACAAGGGGGGGAGATCTGGGAAATTCCTTGTGCCCCAGCGTTTGTGCCCTCACAAAATCCTGCAACTAAAATGTTCTGCTTTCTTCCCTTTTAGAGCCATGAAGTCGATGTGGATTGTGATCCTGCTCCATCTGATCAGACATACCAAGGGAGAGGAGCCTGAAACGCTCATCAGCGTGATCGTTGACCAAGAATCTGGTCTACTACCTAGAGGAGAAATCCATCTTATTGCATGTGTCCCCAAAGACTAACACCCCTGCTCTTACAACTGTGCCCAAAAATACAGTTGCAATCCCCTATTATGAACCAACATCCTTGGAATGCCCATCACTGCAAGAGGGACCACCTAGCAGCCTAACGGCAACCTCAATCCCTGGAATATTGTTTAATAACGTTAAGTTCATTCATGTGCCGTTGGTACTTAATTTGTCCCAGTAGAACATGGCCGAATTCGGCTCATGTGCCCGGACAAATGTGTCTGTTTTACTCTTCCTTGCTAGTATATTTGATTGCCTCCCATGCAAGCCGAACTCAGGATCCATTTGCAGAACCAAACCTCCCTCCCCACAGGGGCATTTTCAGATCCAGAAAGTTAAAGGGCTTGGACAGCATACTCGCGTCCATCCCAGGACTTTATGGATCTGGCATGTCAATGTGGAACAGAGCCGATTTGTCAGCAATTCGCAGGCATTTCGGAAATTTTTAACAGAAAGAGGGTCAGCAAGTGCTGAAACCAGTTCTGCAGGGTGTTGAGGGGCTTGCAGAGGAGGAAAGGTTAACAGTTTATAACATGAAGCTAGAGAGGATGGTATGGGCAAAGAGGTATAATGCACTGCGTATGGAAAGTAAAAGATATAGACCTTACCCAGTGGTATTGTACTCACACTAATACTAGTGGTGGAATGAATGTACATTCTGGAGACAAGTGCAAACCTGTGCCAGTTTCCACAATTCGAAATATAGGGATAGTGACACCACACCCAAATAGAGGGCCATTTGCTTGCAAGAAGAGCCAGTCACTGTCCACATACCGTGACCTACTGTACGTGTCCTTCACAATGTCGCTGCCCGTGTTCCATCCACAAGATGACTACTTTAACATGATGGCGTCCATACACTCCCTCGGATACCTCGAAACTGACGTGTACAAGGAAAGGCTGCACCTCCCCGAAATGCTCATTCAAGTTCAAGGGCGATGGAAAGCACCACACACTGCCTGCTGCACTGTCAAAGACAATAGATACTTATGCCGTTGTGATGTGTTCAAAATGGACACTCCAGTCTGTGGTCTAAGCAATGACCCAGTTCCCACAGCCAAAGTAGCAAGGGACTCCCAACTGGAAAGTCCACGCCAACCACCTCAAGAAACCAGTCCAAGTGAGATGGAAGCTAACTGCCCAGTGAAGTTGTCAAAATGGAGAACACCAAGCACAAGGGTCACCTACCACATGGATGGACTGTACTGTGTCATTACCAATCACCAGACATTTCTCTATGATGGTCAGTCGTGTCCAATACCCTATCCAATTTTTTCCTTCATTCCACATGAGTACACTACTATTATTAGGGAAACTGTAGTAACCCCCAAACCAGTGTTAACAGAAGACTATATCATTGAGAGTACCCCTGATGTCCCAGATCCTACCACATACATATCCCATTTTGATGTAAAAATTGATACTCTGTCAGTAAACCTTCACAATCTGCTTGCAAGGAAGGTTACCCATATAATTCATATTAGTAATGATATGGTGAAAACAGGGAAGAGGTTGAATTAACTTTTACATGCTGGGGATTTCAGCTTAGTCACAACTAGGACCTGGGTGGAAATGGGAATAAAAGGTCTTCTCATATTGCAATGTGGGTTACTGATTTTCATGACGGGCATGGTGATATATCTTGGCCGACTTCTAAGATGGCAGAGGGAGAAACGTAACAATTTAATGGAAATTAGACATAAACAATTACTCACTTAAGTGTGGCCTCGTCTCATCTGTCTCAACTTGCCACAAGGGGTCATCTGTTGCCTTATGAGGAATTTTTATGAATAATTTACATTGTAAACTGGGAATATCTGTAACATAAATTTATATATAAGAATAAGAAATGTGTAGTATGAAATATGTGGGTCTGTAAAGGGTTAACTTGGCTAACAAGCTGGGCTTGAGGACAATCTAATTACCTGTCCTCTTATTTGAATATGCATGAATGCGGGGTGACAAGGGCTGTGGAGTCGTATGGTCTGACTAGGTAACTTAGTATTCAAACAAGCTAGAAAAGAGATCACAGCTGAAACTTCTAATCTATGCGACACCACCTTTTATTTGCTAGATAAAGACGTGTGTATTCGCCCCGGTTAACGAACCAATATCCATTTAATGGGTAATTGGCAATGGCTAGTTCCATGCATAGCTAAGTGCCCCATTCAAGGGAAGTTAATGACCTCCGGTCTAATTAAATTATCTTCAAATCCAATTATCACTAAATTCCAGTAAAGAGTGGGCTAGTGTGGGAAATTAATATAACGGCAGGAGGGAGGAGAGATATAACAGCAACCAATCGTAGCCACCTTGGGTTAGTCAATGGGAGAGGGCTCCATAAAAGGACCCCCCATCCAGTAGAGAGGGAGAGATGAGGGAACCTGGGCCCAGGATTCATTATAGGTATAGGTTACTGACAGACCATCTCCCAGCAAATACCATATACTTGCATTTTTCCTATGTTTGTCTGTCTATTTGTAATGTAATGTATATACTTTGTGTTTGAAACTAATATTTACTCCCTTGCCAAAGACTGTAAATGTTTGCGGTGTATTAGATAGACTAAATAACCATTCTTTAATAAATTGTTGTTATATTGAAGTTTTCAAATCTTGTCAAAAAGAACTCTTATTTAAACCATATCATATATCGTTGAATATTGAATAATAAATATTAAATATTAATATTTAAAAAGCAACAGCGGGTTGGTCATCACATAGTAGCACGGAGGAGGAGTGGGGATACTCTCAGGAGAAGGAAGAGGTCTTGAATGTGCCAGATCCAGCTGAAGGGACTGGAGAAGCCACAAAGACCCCAGTTAGCATCAGACACACCTTCTTCAACAGACCCTCCACCACCCAGAGCAGCTGAATTCAAGCAGTGAGTAGTGAGGTCGCCCAACGCTTGTGTCTCTCCAGGAAAAGGGAAGCCAAGAGAACTGTCCAGGTTTTCCAGGTTCCAGAGGGAAGTACAGCCCAAAACAGCTCTGAAGTAGGGTCTGGTGGACTACCCCTATGTCCCACCCGACATCATTGACGTCATTGAGGACTACCAGGGAGAGTGGGGGGTTGACCTGGTGTGGGAGTACATGCACATCCCCAAGCCTCTGCGGGTGCCAGATTGTGAGGAGACCTGGGCCCGGTTTCAGAACATTCGTCAGAAATGGAGGCTGGGAAAGGCAATCTACAAAGACAGCTGTCAGGAGAGCTGATAACAGCATGAAAAGATTTCCAAATCCTGTTTTATATCTGTAAAGGACTGTTGTAGTGTACAGCTTACAGGTGGAGATCTTCACATGGACAGCAGGGAGAATTGCTACCTGTATCTTTTGTTGCTATGGACTAGGCCGGCCTGCCATCCTGACCTGTGCCAGATGGATGAACTGTTTCCCACTGAAGAACTTGGATGAGGCCTAGTTTGTTGATACAAGCCCTTTGAAAAGAGCCTGCTGACCTACCTTATCCCTACACTGACCTACCTGATTCCCACACTGACCACTACACTAACCTACCTGATTCCTACACTATTCACTGCACTAACCTACCTGATTCATACACTGATCTACCTGATTCCTATACTATTCCTATACTGACCACTTCACTGACCACTCTACTAACCTACCTGATTCCTACACTGACCTACCTGATTCCTATACTGACCTACCTGATTCCTATACTGACCACTACACTGACCTACCTGATTCCTATACTGACCACTACACTGACCTACCTGAGTTCTATACTGACCACTACACTGACCTACTTGATTCCTGCACTACTCACCCTACTGGGGATAGGGGTAGTATGGGATGCCCACTTGACTTGCAGAATTTTAGGGACAACTACTTCTAAAAACAAAGTATTTATACATTCTGTTAGCAGGGGGTTATCCCCCTGCTGACAGAATGTATGAATACTTAATTTTAGTGATAGGATTGTGTTCCTTTGTGTTTCTTTTCTCTGTTTGCAGGTATCGTTGTGAATGGCTGTTCACCCTGCTTAGATCGATTCAGGATTTGTAGCAGGCTGGGAGGGCTTCCCCGTAGGGGAAGGTGCCCCCGCTTAATATTGTATATTTATCATGCCTTTTGTGTTATCTGCAGGGACCTGTAGCCAGGATGTAAATATTGTTAATATGTAATGTATATTGTTGAAAGAGAACCTGTCTATTTTTGATACCTTTAATTTATTTGTACCATAGCCCTGTCCCTGTTGTCCTTTTTTCCTCTCCCACTGTATTTTTATGGGATGCCCGATTTTTGCTCCTGGACACATAAGCCATTTTATTTTTTCCAGCCGTGGGGACAGGCTGTTTTTTCTAGAGGGGGTGAGTGTAGCACCCTCTAGTCTGCTAGAGTAGGTAATGTTAGGATTTTCGTTAGTGTAGGTAAAATGTTTTAGCTTGGCTGGCAGCCAAGCAGGTGTTTAAATCTGGGTCAGAAGAGTGATCCAGGGAGGCTGGTACGACTCAGCAGGCAGTACCTCTGGTATCTCCCCCTACTTCTTGAACTTGTGAGAAACTTCCAGAAGAATGGAAGGAAGGTTAGGAGGAGCTACCTGGAGTATTCATAAGGAGCCCTGACCAATCCCCAAAGGACCCAAAGACAACCCAAAGAGGAATCCAGTCCAGTGGCAGGTGTGAGGATAGCAAGAGCCAGTGAGCACGTCCAGGAGATCTCCAGGGAGAAGACAGACAGTCGGGGAGGACTGAGAGGACTGGGGAGAGCAGTCTGAGATGGTTGAAGAGTCAGTCTGGGAGGACTTCGGAAGATTAGCCAAGAGGGCTAGTGATAAGGGCCTCTGCAGCCAGGTGGACTGGCAGTGCCTGAAAAGGTGGTGCTGGGATCAGTAGCCACAGAAGGACAGCTGGGCACTAGGACTTTGCTACACAACCAAGGGGCCTGTGGTCCCTGCCTGTAATGGGCCTTCACTTCATCTGACTTAGCCCTTTCATTATATCACCTAGCAGTGTGCCAGCTGGTCCTGGGATTTTTTTGTGCTTCAAGCAAGTGATGTGCTGGAGGAAGCTGAGGAGTGTGTAAATAGACTGTACAGAAGTAGTTGTCCCTAATGTTCTGCAAGTCAAGTGGGCATCCCATATTACCCCTAGCCCCATCCAAGTTTATTCCCCTCAATAAAATGCAAAAAAAAAACAAAGCACTGGACTGTTTTCCCGACTGCAGTGTGCTTGTGAAGATGCGGTGTGCCTAACTGTGCAGGATGGGGGATCTCCTTCTACTTGTGGCTCCTTAGGGGGTGCGCTACACAAGTAAAGGAACAAGCTTCAGCAACCAGTCGTTTAAGCATTTTACCTGGTAGGGTGACAGGTCCTCCAGTAGGGAGCGGGTCAATGTTCTGGCTCCCTCCCTATCAGTCTGTTTCCCATAGCAACCGGGAGTTAAGTGAGAGCACACCTGAGGTCTGTGCTATGAGTTTGGTGGGACCCCATTCTGTTACTGGGAGTGAGGTAACAGAGGTATGCTGGACTGGTGGAGTGGGTGCAGGCTCAGCACATCCTTCCTAATACAATATACAATTACAGTGTGTAGTGACATGGGGCAATTCAAGTGTAGTGACATGGGGCAAAACAGCCATTAATGTCTAAACCGCTGGCAACAAAAGTAAGTACACCCCCAAGTGAAAATGTCCACATTGGGCCCAATTAGCCATTTACCCTCCCCGGTGTTACAAGGTCTCAGGTGTGAAAGTGGAGCAGGTGTGTTAAATTTGGTGTAATCGCTCTCACTCTCTCATACTCAAAAAGGAAAAGGTCTGGGGTTACCCGCAAACCACCTCTATCCCAATATATGCAACAAAAAACAGGAGATCGCCCTGGGACTTCATCAGGGGTAGATGTGTGTGTAGTACATCTGTAGGGGGTATAATGAACCAAATAAATATCAACACAGAGATGACAATTAATCAAGAGGGTCCAAAACGCATGGCCCTATACTCACCAAAGGCTGGCTCAGACTACCCATTGCTGGATACCCGGAGGCGGCAGTAATGAGCGTCCAGTGTCAATCTCTCATACTGATCACTGGAAGTTCAACATGGCACCTCATGGCAAAGAACTCTCTGAGGATCTGAAAAAAATAATTGTTGCTCTATATAAAGATGGCCTAGGCTATAAGAAGATTGCCAAGAACCTGAATCTTAAATGCAGCATGGTGACCAAGACCATACAGAGGTTTAACAGGACAGGTTCCACTCAGAACAGGCCTCTCCATGGTCAAGCAAAGAAGTTGAGTGCACGTGCTCAGCATCATATCCAGAGGTTGCCTTTGGGAAATAGACATTAGCATTAGGGATGGGTGAACGGTTCGGCCCGAGCATAAGTTCGGGCCGAACTTTCATTGTTTGGTCGTTCGGGAAACAGCCGAACATTCGGGTTGTTCGACCGTTTGTTCGCCCCCCCCCCCCCCGAACCGGCCACAATGCATTGCAGCGCTGAACAGTGCATTTCAAGCCCTGATTGGCTGAAGCAGTGAAAGCTTAAGCCAATCAGGACACAGAGCACTGTCAGAGTCATCATTGGAAACTGTCATCATGACTTTATCCAATCATGGCCACAGTATAAAAGTATTCTTTCAGGGGGGCGTGGTCATGGACATGGCGGTGTGAGGAGCCGCGCTCTCCGAAACCTCGATCTCCCTCCGACGTATTAAGCGACCGAATGACCCGGTAAACGCGGATACTACGGAATGTGCCCAGCTAAGTGCAGGAAAGGTCAGGCACTTAATACCAACTCAACAGGGCCGGTTATTGAAGATTACTTCTCGGGAGTACGGACACGCAGCACCCGGATAGACATGGCGACGATAAGGGGAGATAAGATACAGACACAGACCGCATTATCAATGGGTCTAATGGAGTCTCCAGCGGTGGCCGAATACCCTAAAGGGGGCCACGGACATGCCACACTCATGGATGAGCCGACGCGGATCCCTCAGACAGAGACGGAGAAGCCTGCTTCTTACCATGAGGAAATTACGGAGATCAGAGAGCTTCTTCGGGCACTTCCCACGAGATCGGATATCAAAGCTATAATCCTCCGCATGACTGAAGCGAATCGGCAGGTGCTGCAGGAGGTTTGCTCAGATGTTCGGCTATTATCTGACCGGGTTGCAGAAGGAGAAGCCTCTGTGGAGCGGATGGAGAAAAGGACAGGTATAGTAAAACAGGAGTTGATACATCAGGCAGAACAGTCTAAGGTCATACAGCTGCATATCGAGGAAATGGAGGACCGGAGCCGTCGAAAAAATCTACAGCTCCGTGGTATCCCCGAAACTGCTGAGTCAGAAGACTTAAGGGATATAGCAGTTAATATATTTAAACGAGTCCTGGAACCTAATCCGCCAGAATTAATAGAAATAGAACGGGTCCATAGAGCATTGGGTCCCAGGACAACTGACTTAAATAGGCCCCGGGATATTATCTGTTGCCTGCATCAATATACTTATAAGGAGGACATTGTGCGCAAAGCGTGGGCGATGAAGATAATTGACCTTAATGGAACAAATATTAATATTTTGCCAGACTTATCTAAGGCAACCTTGCATCGCAGAGCAATACTACGACCATTATTGAATCGTTTCAACAGATGGGCTACACGTATCGGTGGAGATTTCCGTTCGCATTGACTGTGCGGAAGGGGTCATCCTCATTGACATTGCAGCGACCGTCAGACCTCCCAGAGATGTTTACCTTTCTAGAGATTCCATCATTCCCGGTACCGGATTGGCTGCAGTTATTACAGCCTTATTTCCAGCGAAGGAACTTCCCGAGTGAAAGGGGTGTGCATAACCACGCATCGGCAGACTAAGGTATAGACAATAAGACTGGGCAGCTAAAGTAGAAGTTTTAGGACAGAAGGAGAGAATATTTGAAATATGGGAAGATATCAAAATTAGGGCACCCTGATGGCCACAACGGAATACTAAATTGAAATTACCCAATAGGCCAAGGAGTTAATTTAGGTAAGGGGGCCCACTTTTTCCCCCCTTTTTTTTGGGCTTAAGGCCCCAGAACTATACTGCTGTTTCCTGACCCCCCCCTTTTTTTTGGAGAGGAAGATCTGTTATGGAACGTAGTGGGCTCATCACCATAAAGACTTATGTAAAAGACTTATGCAATTATAGGAATATGTGAATTTGAGTCAGCTATTTAAGTAGACAAATTAAGTATGATTTTTTGTTTAACCCATATCTACATTGGTAAAAAAAAATCCTTTTTTTTTACACTATAGGTCATATAAGCATATAGCTCTATGTGATTATCATAGAAGATTCACTTGATAGAATAGCACTTGCCCATATACAGGGCTACTAGAATGATTGTAGCACTATAAATGTTTGTTATATTTCCTTTTTTTTTTTTTTTCCACATATGTTTCCGATTGCGTTTTTTTTTTTTTAGGATTGTTAGTGGGTTATATGAGTTATAATATACACCATGGTATGGTATTGGATTAGTAGTGCACTCCATGAACAATGGGAGGGCTTGGTAGGAGGAAGGGATGAGCCGGACACCCCCGGGTTCGGTTTGCACCAGAACCCGCGAACGGACCGAAAGTTCGCACGAACGTTAGAAACCTATTAAATACAATGGATGCGAACGTTTGAAATCTAAAGTGCTAATTATAACGACTATTATGCATGTTATTGTCCTAAAAAGGGTTTGGGAACCCGGGTTCTGCACCAGGGGACATGTATCAATGCAAAAATAAGTTTTAAAAACGTCCGTTTTTCGGGAGCAGTCATTTTAATGATGCATAAAGTGAAAAAAAAAAAGTCTAATATTCCTTTAAATATCGTACCTGGGGGGTGTCTAAAGTATTCCTGTGAAGTGGCACGTGTTTCCCGTGTTTAGAACTGTCCCTGCACAAAATGACATTTCTAAAGGAAAAAAAGCCATTTAAAACTGCTTGCGGCTTTAATGTAATGTCTGGTCCCGGTAATATGGATGAAAATCTTTAAGAAAAACGGCATAGCTACCCCATCACCCCCCCCCCACCCCAGCCCATTACCAGCCCCTTTGGGTCTTGTATGGATATTAAGGGGAACCCCGCACACAAAATAAAAAAGGCCCTATATACTCTGAACAGCCGTATACAGGCGGTGCATACAAGACAGGGACTGTAGGTTTGTTCTTATGTAGAATCTGTTTGTAATTTTGAACAGGTACATTGTTTAAGTGTAGTTCCAGCCAAAAAATCTATTTTTAAGCTTTTTGGAAAACATAGGGAAGGGTTATCACCCCTGTAACATTTGTTTTGCTGTCTGTGCCCCTGTTCAGAACATTTCACCTCACTTTCCGTCCCAATGACAAATGTTTTTGAAAAGTGGGGTTTTTATTGAAACAAGGATTGGTGATAAAGCATCAGTAGAGAGGAGACACCTTTTTCCCATATTAACTCTTACAGGAGAGAATTTCCCTTCCTAGGGGTAGATTTCCTCTCACTTCCTGTTGTCTCCTTCCGTTTGCAAGTAGGAGTCGTTTGTAAGATGGATGTTTGAAAGTAGGGGCTTGCCCTATATACTCTGCTGAAATTTGCCCCTTACATGTTGGTGTTGCCACAACACTGTAAGCCCTCACAGTTACTCTTGGTGGGCGCATGAATGGGCCCTGCTGTGAATTATTAGATCAAGAATTGTAATTGCATGCCCCTGTTGAACAGGGGCTGAAAAATTGGGCCTTTGGTGGTGGTGGTGGTGGTGTTGACACAACACTGTAAGCCCTCACAGTTACTCTTGGTGGGCGCATGAATGGGCCCTGCTAAGAATTATTAGATCAAGAATTGTAATTGCATGCCCTTGTTGAACAGGGGCTGAAAAATTGGGCCTTTAGTGGTGGTGGTGGTGGTGTTGACACAACACTGTAAGGCCTCACAGTTAGTCTTGGTGGGCGCAGGAATGGGCCCTGCTGTGAATTATTAGATCAAGAATTGTAATTACATGCCCCTGTTAAACAGGGGCAGAAAAATTGGGCCTTAGGCACTGGTGCCACAACACTGCAACCCCTCACAGATACTGTACTTGGAGCACAGCAATGAGCCCTGTTGCAAAGTATTGCATCAAAAATTGTAATTACACGCCCCTGTTAAACAGGAGCTGAAAAATTGGGCCTTAGGCACTGGTGTTGGTCCCACGACAATGCAACCTCTCCCAGATACTCTAGTTGGAGTGCAGGAATGAGCCCTGCTGCAAAGCATTGCATAAAATTTTTTAATTACATGCCCCTGTTAAACAGGGGCTGAAAAATTGGGCCTTAGGCACTGGTGGCGGCACCCAGAAACAAAAATGTTCTTCCAAACTATCATCATCAATCGGATCATTGAGGAGGAGGAGGATAGTCAGTCAACATAACAGGACTGTCACTCAGCATCAGCATCAGTCTTGAAGGGATGTGACATTTGAAAATAAATTAGTCTGTTATATCAGCTTCAGGTGTTTGGTAGCTGGTGGTGATCCAAGACTGGTTCATCTTTATGAAAGTCAGTCGATCAACCGAGTCGGTGGACAGGCACACCCTGTGATCCATGATAAATCCTCCAGCAGCACTGAATGTGCGTTCTGAAAGAACGCTGGATGCAGGACAGGCCAGTAGCTCAATTGCATACTGTGCAAGCTCTGGCCAGTGATCCATCCTCAAGACCCAGTAAGCCAGAGGATTTTCGGTGGGGAAGGTGTCCAACTCTGACCTTGCCCCTAGGTATTCCTGCACCATGTATATCAGACGCTGGCGATGGTTGCTGGAACCGATCATACCTTGGGGCTGCGGACTAAAGAATTGTCTGAACGCATCGGTCAGACGGCCACCTTCCCCACCGCTCCTTCTTTGACTGACCGAAGCCTCAGCAACTCGTTGTCCAGGACCAGGAGTTTGTAACCTCCCAGTTTCTGGGAACGCGTTGCACAGACCTTTCTGCAAGGCCTCCCGGAGTTGTCTCATCCTCTGCTCCCTCTGCGACGGTAAGATAAGGTCCGCAACCTTACCCTTGTACCGTGGATCAAGGAGAGTGGCCAGCCAGTAATGGTCCCTCTCCTTGATCTGAAGAATACGAGGATCCTTCCGCAGACTTTGCAGGATCAGGGAGGCCATGCAGCGTAGGTTAGCTGAGGCATTCGGTCCGGAGTCCTCTGGGTCACTAAGGACGACATGATCCGCAGCCACCTCCTCCCAGCCACGTACAAGTCCACGGGTTTCTTGGGACTGTAAATCATCCCTAAAAGACTGCTGCTGATGATGCTGAGTGCCAGGCTCCACCTCCATGCTGACACAATCCTCCTCCTCCTCCTCCTCCTCTTCCTGTGCGATGGGTGGGACAGAAGGAACACTGTCTGGGTAAAGGGGGCCTTGAGAGGCAAGGAAGTCCTCCTCTTCCTGCCTCTGTTCTGCCACAAGTGCCCTGTCCATTATTCCACGCAGCGTATGTTCCAACAGGTGGACAAGAGGTACAGTGTCACTGATGCATGCACTGTCACTGCTCACCATCCTCGTGGCCTCCTCAAATGGTGCCAGGACAGTGCATGCATCCCTGATCATGCCCCACTGGCGTGGTGAAAAAAACCTGAGCTCCCCTGACCCTGTCCTCGTGCCGTAGTCGCACAGGTACTCATTGATGGCCCTCTGCTGCGTGTGCAGCCGCTGCAGCATGGCCACGTTGAGTTCCACCTGGTGGGCATGTCACATATAAGGCGGTTCTTGGGCAGGTTCAACTCCTTTTGCAGTTTAGCCAGGCGAGCACTGGCATTATAAGATCTGTGGAAATGCACACAGACTTTCCTGGCCTGCCTCAGGACATCCTGTAAGCCCGGGTACCTGCCCAAGAACAGCTGCACCACCAGGTTAAGGACGTGAGCCACACAGGGCACATGGGTCAGTTGTCCCTGTCGGAGGGCGGTGAGGAGGTTGGTGCCATTGTCGCAAACCACCATTCCTGGCTTAAGCTGGCGTGGCGTCAACCACCTCTCGGCCTGCCCCTGCAGAGCAGACAGAACCTCTGCCCCAGTGTGGCTCCTGTCCCCCAAACACACCAGCGCAAGCACGGCATGGCATATTTTTGCCTGCGTACTTGCGTAGCCCCTTGAACGCCTACAGAGCACCGCTGGTTCCGAGGACAAAGCACAGGAAGAGGCCATGGAGGAAGAAGAAGAGGAGGGGGTGGAGGAGAGAGGTGTGTCACAACCAGTAGTAGCATTTTGGAGGCGTGGCGGCGGAACAACCTCCAACACTACTGCACCTTGTCCTGCATCCTTCCCAGCTGCCAAAAGAATGACCCAATGGGCCGTGAAAGAAAGGTAATGTCCCTGTCCATGCCTGCTGGACCATGAGTCAGCGGTAATATGCACCTTACCGCTGACCGCCCTGTCCAGCGAGGCCAAGACATTGCCTTCCACATGCCGGTAGAGAGCCGGAATCGCCTTCCGTGAGAAAAAGTGGCGTTTGGGAACCTGCCACTGAGGAACCGCACATTGCACAAACTCACGGAAGGGGGCCGGGTCTACCAACTGAAAAGGCAGCAGTTGAAGCGCTAGCAATTTAGCCAAGCTAGCATTCAACCGCTGGGCATGTGGATGGCTGGGAGTGAACTTCTTTCGACGGTCCAGCAGCTGGGGCAGGGAAATTTGCCTGCTAGAATCGGACGTCGGTGTACTGCTAGCAGAGTGCCCGCAAGTACTTGGCTGTGACACACCTAATTCTACACCTTCATTCCTCTCAGTGCAGGCTTCAGAGAGGACTGAAGGTATAGTGGGGTTGGAGATCCCAGCTGGTGCGGTGCAAGGAGAGGTCCGCTTTGTTCTTTGGTGTGGGTCTTTAAGGTAGGCTTGCCAACGAGCTGCATGGCAGGTCAACATATGTCTGGTCAAGCATGTGGTGCCCAAGCGGCTGATGTTTTGGCCACGCGATATACGCACTCGACTCAAAAAAGGCCCACACCAAAGAACTTTTTGAATAACGGGCAGAGGCAGCGCCCTGCACAGGCGGAGCTCTGCGGTGTGATTCTCTCCTATTAGGCACCCACGTGGAGTCGGTGACCTCATCATCCCCTCCCTCCTCATCACTGGAGCCAATCTGGCAGTATGCTGCAGCTGCTGGAACATGACTGCCAGATTGGTGTCCTTCTTGAGCATCCCATTTCTCTGCTCTCATGCTACTGCCTTCCTCTAGCTGGGTATCATCATCAGACCCTTCGAAACGCTGGGCATCCTCCTGGAGCATGTACCCAACACTGTGCTCAAACAGTTCGGGGGACTCCGCAGGACATGGTGGGTCTAGGGAAGGAGTGACTGATGATGACATTGATACCAGGGAAGAGGACGCTTTGGCAGCTGCTTTGCCAGTACCCTGAGCCTGGGTGAGAGAGGATGAGGAGGATGAGGAGGGCTTGGTCATCCACTCTACCAAGTCTTCGGCATGATGCGGCTCAACACGTCCAGCTGCCGAAAAGAAGGACAAGCGTGTCCCATGGCCACGTGCTGATGGCGATGCACCGCGTCCACGACCAGCACTGTTGTCTCTAGACACAGAGCCTGCTTGCCCTCTTTTATTGGCTCCTGACTGTCTGCCTCTCCTTGTTTGCCTTCCAGACATTCTAATGGCCTGCAGGGAGATGGGAAAACCAGCAATAAGGCCTAGCTTCAGGAGTATATTTTGCAGGAAACACACTACGCCCGCTGTAAGTGCTGCAAATGCCTGTTGGTGTAACACACCAGGAAAACACAGCAATACGGGCTAGCTTCAGGTGTATATTTTGCAGGAATCACACTACGCCTGCTGTAAGTGCTGCAAATGCCTGTTGGTGTAACACACCAGGAAAACACAGCAATACGGGCTAGCTTCAGGAGTATATTTTGCAGGAATCACACTACGCCTGCTGTAAGTGCTGCAAATGCCTGTTGGTGTAACACACTAGGAAAACAGAGCAATAAGGCGTAGCTTCAGGAGTATATTTTGCAGGAATCACACTACGCCTGCTGTAAGTGCTGCAAATGCCGGTTGGTGTAACACACTAGGAAAACAGAGCAATAAGGCGTAGCTTCAGGAGTATATTTTGCAGGAATCACACTACGCCTGCTGTAAGTGCTGCAAATGCCTGTTGGTGTAACACACTAGGAAAACAGAGCAATAAGGCGTAGCTTCAGGAGTATATTTTGCAGGAATCACACTACGCCTGCTGTAAGTGCGGCAAATGCCTGTTGGTGTAACACACTAGGAAAACAGAGCAATAAGGCGTAGCTTCAGGAGTATATTTTGCAGGAATCACACTACGCCTGCTGTAAGTGCTGCAAATGCCTGTTGGTGTAACACACTAGGAAAACACAGCAATACGGGCTAGGTTCAGGAGTATATTTTGCAGGAATCACACTACGCCTGCTGTAAGTGCTGCAAATGCCTATTGGTGTAACACACTAGGAAAACAGAGCAATAAGGCGTAGCTTCAGGAGTATATTTTGCAGGAATCACACTACGCCTGCTGTAAGTGCTGCAAATGCCTGTTGGTGTAACACACTAGGAAAACAGAGCAATAAGGCGTAGCTTCAGGAGTATATTTTGCAGGAATCACACTACGCCTGCTGTAAGTGCTGCAAATGCCTGTTGGTGTAACACACTAGGAAAACACAGCCATACGGGCTAGCTTCAGGAGTATATTTTGCAGGAATCACACTACGCCTGCTGTAAGTGCTGCAAATGCCTGTTGGTGTAACACACTAGGAAAACAGAGCAATAAGGCGTAGCTTCAGGAGTATATTTTGCAGGAATCACACTACGCCTGTTGTAAGTGCTGCAAATGCCTGTTGGTGTAACACACTAGGAAAACACAGCAATACGGGCTAGCTTCAGGAGTATATTTTGCAGGAATCACACTACGCCTGCTGTAAGTGCTGCAAATGCCTGTTGGTGTAACACACTAGGAAAACAGAGCAATAAGGCGTAGCTTCAGGAGTATATTTTGCAGGAATCACACTACGCCTGCTGTAAGTGCTGCAAATGCCTGTTGGTGTAACACACCAGGAAAACACAGCAATATGGGCTAGCTTCAGGAGTATATTTTGCAGGAATCACACTACGCCTGCTGTAAGTGCTGCAAATGCCTGTTGGTGTAACATGCCAGGAAAACACAGCAATACGGGCTAGGTTCAGGAGTATATTTTGCAGGAATCACACTACGCCTGCTGTAAGTGCTGCAAATGCCTATTGGTGTAACACACTAGGAAAACAGAGCAATAAGGCGTAGCTTCAGGAGTATATTTTGCAGGAATCACACTACGCCTGCTGTAAGTGCTGCAAATGCCTGTTGGTGTAACACACTAGGAAAACAGAGCAATAAGGCGTAGCTTCAGGAGTATATTTTGCAGGAATCACACTACGCCTGCTGTAAGTGCTGCAAATGCCTGTTGGTGTAACACACTAGGAAAACACAGCCATACGGGCTAGCTTCAGGAGTATATTTTGCAGGAATCACACTACGCCTGCTGTAAGTGCTGCAAATGCCTGTTGGTGTAACACACTAGGAAAACAGAGCAATAAGGCGTAGCTTCAGGAGTATATTTTGCAGGAATCACACTACGCCTGCTGTAAGTGCTGCAAATGCCTGTTGGTGTAACACACCAGGAAAACACAGCAATATGGGCTAGCTTCAGGAGTATATTTTGCAGGAATCACACTACGCCTGCTGTAAGTGCTGCAAATGCCTGTTGGTGTAACATGCCAGGAAAACACAGCAATACGGGCTAGCTTCAGGAGTATATTTTGCAGGAATCACACTACGCCTGCTGTAAGTGCTGCAAATGCCTGTTGGTGTAACACACCAGGAAAACACAGCAATACGGGCTAGCTTCAGGTGTATAATGTGCAGGAGGCACACTCCGCCCGCTGTAAGTGCTGCAAATGCCTGTTAGTGTAACACACCAGGAAAACACAGCAATAAGGGCTAGCTTCAGGTGTATACTGTGCAGGAGGCTTAGCAACAATGACACTGACACTGTCCCCTGCCTATCCTTCTCTCTCCCTGCACACAAGGTTTATCAAAGAATATGACACTGACACTCTCCCTGCCTATCCTTCTCTCTCCCTGCACACAAGGTTTAGCAAAGAATATGACACTGACACTGTCCCCTGCCTATCCTTCTCTCTCCCTGCACACAAGGTTTATCAAAGAATATGACACTGACACTCTCCCTGCCTATCCTTCTCCTCTCCTTGCACACAAGATTTAGCAAAGAATATGACACTGACACTGTCCCCTGCCTATCCTTCTCTCTCCCTGCACACAAGGTTTATCAAAGAATATGACACTGACACTCTCCCTGCCTATCCTTCTCTCTCCCTGCACACAAGGTTTAGCAAAGAATATGACACTGACACTGTCCCCTGCCTATCCTTCTCTCTCCCTGCACACAAGGTTTAGCAAAGAATATGACACTGACATTCTCCCTGCCTATCCTTCTCTCTCCCTGCACACAAGAATAGCACAAAGAATATCACACTGTCCCTGCCTATCCTTCTCTTTCCCTGCGCCGGAACACACTGCACAAGGCCGCCGCGCTGGCGGCCTTTTATAGTGTGGGGCGTGTGCTAAACCCCCATAGCTATAATTGGCCACAGGCAACCTGCCTGTGGCCAATTATGGCTCTCCTAGCTGCCGGCGCTGTGATTGGCCAAGCACGCGGGGTTGCACGCCGGGATTGCACTGCGATGGCGTAGTGTATTGTGGGCCGTTCACGTCACTCGAATTTGGCGCGAACGGCCCAAATCATTCGATGTTCGCCGAACGATCGAACAGCTGATGTTCGAGTCGAACGTATGTTCGACTCGAACACCGAGCTCATCCCTAGTAGGAGGTAGTAGGTAAATAAGTAAGGGCTGGATCTTGAGGTTGCTCTCAAAAAACACCCAACCTTGGGGCCTACCTTGCGGATATGCTCCCGGAAATGCACGTCTACTCGATTATCACTCGCATATTCCCCTCTTTACCCTATAGTGGGGAACCCTTGCTTTCCACCGGGACTATAAGATGGACCTTTTAGGAAACTGTTAAGCCCTGTACACACGATCGGATAACCTATGGATTTTCGTCCGATGGATTTGTCCATCGGAAATCCGATGAAGCTGACTTCCATCAGTCTTGCCTACACACCATCAGTCAAAAAAACGACCGTTCCAAACGTGGTGACGTAAAACACTCAGATGAGCCGAGAAAAATGACGTTTAATGCTTCTGAGCATGCGTCGACTTGATTCTGAGCATGCGTGGGTTTTTTATCCGATGGACTTGCCCATAGACGATCGGAATTTGCTATCGGTTTTTGATCCATCGGAAAAATTTAAAGCATGTTCTATTTTTTAAAACCGATGGAAAAAAAGACCGATGGGTCCCATACACGATCGGTTTGTCCGATGACAAAAATCCATCGGACGGGTTTCATCGGTAAAACCGATCGTGCGTACAGGGCTTTAGAGTCACAATGCTATCAGGCTTCGCATTTTGCACAATCTGCGACGTGGCCTTCACTTGCTGCCCTGATCTCAGTAAATGACCGTTTTGGTCTGGACTTCTGGAGTGGAGTTCAGTTACGACATTTTTTTAAAACATTACCACCCCCGGACAGATTTCAACGACCAATGACTACCTTAGAAAAATTATGTGAGGAGATGGGTCCATGTTCTCATACACTTTCACAAATATATGTGTTATTGGTGGCTCCCCCAGACGAGTATGTCCCCCCCTTTCTAAAGAAATGGGAAACGGTATTAGAAAGGTCCTTCTCCCCTTTACAACAAAGGCAGATTATACACAACGCTCTAAAATCATCAATATGTACCCATGCACAGGAAACTAATTTTAAACTTATGACGAGATGGTATCGTACACCCTCGCTACTTCATAAATATTCGTCCTTGATCTCGGATAAATGTTGGAGATGCCAAATAGAGAGGGGGACTTTACTTCATATTTTTTGGGCATGCCCGAAGTTGGAACACTTCTGGAAGGAGGTATATCGAATTTCACAGAAATTTACAGATTATACCCTCCCTGAAGACCCAGCCCTTTTTTTGTTACATGTTTCTAGTGTACCGGGGAAAGTATATAATAAATCAATTTTACGCCATCTCTTTAATGCTGCTAGATCGTGTATTGCACGGCAATGGAGAGATGTGAGACCTCCTGCAATATCTTCATGGCTTACAAGAATTGAAGAGGTAAATAAGATGGAAGAGTTGGTATTTTTGGGACAAAATCAATATGAAATTTAATCCCAAACCTGGGCTTCTTGGAATATATTTAAATTTTCGGAGGAAGGAAAGACCCTATTCGTATCGTGATTGACTTAATACTGGTGATTTGCTGATCCTCCACTTTTCCTACCGGTGTTTTTTTTTTTCCTTTGTTCCTTTTGTTCCTTTTTTTTGTTTTGTTTTTACCTTTGATTATGAAGGTGACTAAAGTAAAGTGGATTGTTTGTATATTTAGGCTAGTAAGGGGTCGAGTCCAGAGTATAGACGGCTCTATTTAAAGTCTATGTTTTGATATGGGTAGGATAAGGGTCATTCTGTATGATAGTATATATAAGTTTATGAATTTGGACTGATGCTATATATTTGAATTTGTATAAAATTGTGTTGTGTTAATTACTGGATGTATCGGATCAAATGGAATGACTGTCCTATGTATAATGGATAATTAAAAAAATATATATATATAAAAAAAAAAAAGTATTCTTTCAATGGCAGCCATTTTCAGTGTGATTTTGACATGGAGAGAGATAGAACAGGGCTCTGTTCAGTGCTATTAGTTAGTTAGTGTGGTATACTGTGCTATTTTGTTTCAATTGTCAGTGTCAGTGTAGAATATTAGTTTAGTGTCAGACTAGGGATAGTGTGAGTGTAATGAGGAGGACCATCATTCAGCTTTGCATAGTGTGCAGCTAGAGTAGGGACAGCTCAGATAGTTTCACTGTAGTGTAGTGAGACCAGGGCATTTTTTCTCGGAGAATAGGTGCAGGAACTCCGATCTTCACCCTTCGTTTTAGCTTCCTACCCGCCCCTGAGCACCGTTCCTTGGTTCCACCTCCTACCGACCTCCCAGTACCTCCCAGTACCGCCCATTTTAGAGAATACAGAGCCAAGTATCATTTTTGCTACTTAGTGATTTGCACAGAATTTGTTAATGATAACAAAGAAAGACAGTAAAATAGATCCCCTGCAGTGAGCAACAAAAGACCCTACCCCAGCAACAGTAGACCCCCCCCCAGTAATGATAGACCTCACCCCAGCAAAAATAAAGCCCCCACACAACAAAATACCACCCCAGCAACAATAGACCTCCGGCAGCAACAACAGATGTCCCAGCAGACTGCATCAATAGACCCTCCAGGAGGCAGCAACAATAGACCTCTCCCTCAACAGTAGATCCCTCCCAGCAACAATTGCTTCCTCCTAGAAACATAGAACCCACCCACTAGCAACAATAGATCTACCCAGCAAAAAGAGACCTCCACACAAAAATAGATCCCCACCAGTAAAAATAGATCCCCCAGCAGCAAGCATCAATAGACCCTCCAGCACTCCTTGCCATTACATACTGTACATTCATTTCTGGAGGTGCTGGAACTGCGTTCCCCCACGTTCCTGCTGAAAAAAAGCCCTGACCGTGTCATTTACACATACATTAGTGTAGAGTAGGGACAGCTCAGATAGTTTCAGTGTAGTTTAGTGTAGTGAGACCGTGTCAGTAATCTTGACATTAGTGTATAGCTAGAGTAGGGACAGTTCAGATAGCGTCAGTGTAGTGACGGTTGAACACCGTCTATTTGATTGTGTTACTGCCAGTTTAACATCATATCGTTTTGCGTGCGTTACTGCCAGTTTAACGCCATATCGTTTTGCATGCGTTAATGCCAGTTGAACGCCATATCGCTTTGCGTGCGTTACTGCCAGTTTAACACCATATAGTTTTGCATGCGTTACTGCCAGTTTAACGCCATATCGTTTTGGGTGTGTTACTGCCAGTTTATCGCCATATAGTTCTGTGCGTCACTGTACGTTTGGCGCATTATATTGCAGTATATTATATTGTATCCGTGGAGTGTGTCTGTGTAGTGTGAGTACTCAAATTAGAGTCAAATATATGTTTATTACATTTTTAAATTTTAGACAATTAAAATTATACAGATAACATTCAGATGTCAGCAAAAGATATAAACAAGCATAAATAAAAAATTAAATTATCTTCTATATAAAGCATATTAATTTCACAATTTCAATCAAATTATGCAAAAAAAAAAAAAAATACAACATCTAATTTTAGACAAAAAAAAAAAAGAGAAGAAAAAAAATAAAGAAAAAAGAAGAGAAAAAAAAAAAAAAAGAACAGAGAGTGGGGCAGATAGGAAAAGACAAGAAGGAAAGGGTTGGAAGGTCCGGACAGACCCCAACGTGGCACATCTAATCAATATTTGCAGATCAAAATTTGATCTGTTCCCTAAGGTACTAATACATTTTTCAGGGAATCCGATGAGGAATATTCTATCCATATGCGCCATTGGAGCCTATGTTTTTTAAAGTTATCATTCTCTAAAGCCAACATCTCCTCCATCCGCATTATATCATTAACTGCAGAGACCCATAAGGTTAAAGGGGGGCTAGTAGTCGTTTTCCAAAATATAGGAATAATTTGTCTTGCGGCAGATAAAAAAAAAACGTAACAAAGAACCTTTCTGTGAGGAAATCGGACCTGGAAGCATAGACAATAAAGCAATTTCAGGGGACGGCTGTAAAGGTTTATCATATAAACTACTGTAAATTGAAAAAACCTGTGTCCAGAGGGGTCTAACAGCTTGACACTCCCACCATATATGTAAGTAACTACCATCCACCGATCCACACCTCCAACAGTTGGGGGGCACAGATGGGAAGATTTTGTGCAAAGATTGAGGGTCTCTGTACCATCTCGCAAGGAGCTTAAAGTTTTTCTCCTGTGTATAACAGGAAGTCAAAGTCTTATGCGTGAAATAATATGATTTCTGCCAGTCCGAAACTGTGAATTCCTTTCTCAGATCCAAAGACCACTTCCTGGTGTAACAAGGGGATTGTTTATGTATCAACGTATGTAACATATTGTACATAATAGAGAGTGTATGTTGTGGAGGTTCAGAAAGAGAGCACAGCTTTTCAAATTCCGTGAGAGGTCTATGAATTCGGGAAGTGGAAAAAAGGGTAGAACAGAAAGATGTGATCTGTAGTGCCGTAAGCCAGTTACCCCGAGCCTCTGGTAATACCGGCTTACCAGAGATAGGATCTACAAACGAGCCCGCTACAGGCCACTCCGCGCGGGAGTAAGGACCTATTATGTGAGAACCTTCTCCTTGGGGCACAGCTGGATGGTCGAATAAAGATGTAAGAGGAGATGGTTCAGAGGACAGGAGTGACTGTGCACCTTTTTTATACCACAGATGTAAGACGGCTGACGTTAATGGGGAAATTGAAGACCTATGTATATATTGTCCATGTCCCCAAAGTAGGGCTCGGAGGTCATGCAGGGATAGGTCCTGTTCTACCATGGTGGATGCTTTAATGAAGGGACGGGGGAACCATTCAATGAGCCTAGCCAAGAGCGTAGCTCTGTAGTATAGTTCAAAATCGGGAAGGCCCGCGCCCCCTTGGGTTTTGGGGTACGTTAGTAAAGTATGTTTAATGCGGGACATACCTTGGTGCCATACAAATCATATGGACATGGAACGTAATGATATAAAGAAACGTTTAGGGACTGCAATAGGTACCGTTTGGAATATATAAAGTAGTTTAGGTAAGGTATCCATTTTCAAAGTATTTATACGTCCAAACATCGGTAGAGAAGAAGTGTTCCAGTTATCTAAGTCTTTACGTAATCGGGTCAATAGGGGTAAGTAATTTAGGGCATATAGCTCTGATAAATCCGCTGGTACCTTTATCCCTAAATAAGATATACTTCTAGTACTCCATTGAAAAGAAAAATTAGCTTGCACTCAAGTTAGGGTATTGGTGGGGAAGGAAACATTAAGGGCTTCTGTTTTAGATATATTAAGTTTAAAGTCACTGAATTTCCCAAACCTACTAAATTCTAGCATCAACGAGGGCAAGGATGTATGTGGTTGCTGTATATAGGCCAAAAGATCGTCAGCATATAAAGATAACTTATGCACTGAGGAAGGTGTCTGTATCCCTACAATGGATGCATTACGTCTTATTGTCTGGGCTAGATGTTCTATCACTATAACAAAAAGTAACGGGGATAGGGGGCACCCTTGCCGAGTGCCATTCGATATCCGGAATGATGTGGATGAAGAACCACCGACCATGACTGAGGCAAGGGGATTAGAATACAATGCCATTATTTTAGACACGAACACCAGTCTAAGACCTATCTGTTCAAGGGAAAGGCGTAAAAAGTCCCAATTAACTCGGTCGAAGGCCTTCTCAGCATCGAACGATAACATGCAGGCCTTCAGATTGTGTTTCTGTATATAGGAAATAAGGTGGATGGTTTTCGTGGTATTGTCCCTGGCCTCACGCCCAGGGACAAAATCTACCTGGTCCCTATGTATAATGGAAGATAAGAGAGGGGAAAGACGAGTCGCTAGAACTTTTGCATAAAGCTTAATATCAATATTGAGTAGCGATATTGGCCTATAGCTACCACATTGTGAGGGATCCTTGCCAGGTTTCAAAATAACTGATATATTAGCAGATAGAAGGTTGTGGGAGGGCAAATGGGTGTCATCAATTGAATTGAATGCCGAGACTAATAACGGAGCTAACGATTGGGCAAACAATTTATAAAACCTAGGGGAGAAGCCATCGGGACCTGGACATTTACCCGATTTTAAACCTTTAATAGCAACAAGAAATTCCACCATCGTCAGTGATTCCTCCAAACTAGATGCCTCTTCAGGGTCAATTTGTGGTAGGGCGGTCTCTGTTATATAATTCCTCATCTCAGTGAGGTGTGTGTTATTCTTGATGCGTGCTACCGGTAAAAGATGGAGATTATAGAGGTCAAAATAATAAGATCTAAAGGCCTCAGATATGCCTCGGGGACTGCTTATTTTCTGATGTTCCGACGTACATATATGTGGAATCGGTTTACGAGGAGAGCGGGGGTGTAAAACCCTGGCAAGATGCTGTCCACATTTATTTGCAAAAGCGTAGTGATTGTTACGACCTCTATCTCTGGCTATAAGAGAATGTGCATCCAAGAGGCTAAGTAATTCCCTACGGGCATTAGAAAGATCTACATATGTTACCGGATTGGCATCTCTTTTATGTAATGTTTCAAGCAATTTTATCCTTGCCAATAAACGAGAGATATCTGTTGTTCTGGCTTTTTTAAGGCGAGAACCGTATTGAATAAAGACACTTCTCAATACACACTTCAAGGCCTCCCACTTGGTTAGTGGGTTGGTATCATCAGAGCGATGGACCATAATAAAGTCCTGAATCGCTTGTTCTATTGCTGCGACACATATAGTGTCTTTCAATAAATTATCATTCAATCTCCATGACGATCTTGTACGAGACATCTGGGGGGGGGCTAAACTGAGGTGTACAGGGGCGTGATCAGACCACAGTATGCTACCCAGAAAAGCCTTTGGTGATGTGTCTAGTAAAGTTTGGGAAATTAAAAAATAATCAATACGGCTATATGAGTCATGTGCTACGGAGAAACAGCTGTAGTCTCTTTCGAACGGATGTTGGACCCGCCACACATCTACCAATTGTGCAGTGTGCAGGAGTGTCTTTATCTGTGTGAGTGCACTATGAGAAATATTTGGCTTACCCGAGGAAGAGTCCAGGTCCGGAGAAAGGGTCACATTAAGGTCACCACCTAAAATAAAACAGGGGCCCCCGAATGAAAGCAATTTGCCTACAACCTTAGAAAGGTAGGACGCCTGGTCCTGATTAGGTCCGTATACGTTAGCCACTGTAAAAATAGAAGAATTACACTTTAGTTTAAGAAACAGAAATCGGCCAAACGAATCAATAAAGGAATCTAGAACTTCCGGGTGGAATGATTTATGGAAGGCTATGGATACTCCTTTGGACTTCGACTCTGGATTAGTACTATGAAACCACTGATAATAATGGGGGTTTTTAAGAATCGGAATCGCCGAGTTCCGAAAGTGCGCTTCCTGTAACAATAAAATTTTAGTCTTGGTCTTATGAAAGTGATATAGCACCTGGTTTCTCTTCTCAGGTGAGTTGAGGCCTCTACAATTAAAGGAGGCCAAAGTTATGTTATCAAATGCCATCATGGTGGAAATAGGGATAGGGGAGAAGAACACAATTCCTTACCTATACCTGTACCTATGCAAACATGGGGGTCTGCCCTGACCGGAAAAGGGAAAATAGAAAAGGGAAGGAAACAGGCTAGAAAGGGAAAGAAAAATAGAGAATAAAGAAAAAAAATCAAACTAGAAAAATAAAAAAACATCAGGCCACTATGTACCAATAGTAAGTGGACCGAGAGTTTTAGAAAAATATCAAAAGGAAAAAGAAGAAGGGAAAAAAAAAAATTCCTTTAAAAAAAAAAGAAGAAAAAACCAGTGCACTATTCGGCACTAGTGGTCCTAATGGGGGGTAACTGTGGTAGGCACATAGAGTGCCTCCCGGTCCAAGGCCTCTCACGGATACAATAACTAAGGTCATACAATAGGTAGCCAACATCAAATAACACAAACCATTATCCATATAAGTAAGGGCTAGCCATAAATTCTGAGCCCAAAAAAAAAAGAGGAAAAAAAAAAAAAAAGGGACTCCTAATAGAAAACCCGAGCTACGACATGTTTATCAGGGCAGTTCAGGGCAATCTAACAATACAATACAAAACTATGAAAAACTATGAAATGCTGTGCAACATGACAATATAAGTTGATGACCCTGAAGTGGTGACCCTAGAGAATGCCTGCTCATAACTCACTGTATGGCCTCCCAAAAGGGGGTAGATTGACATTCGCATCGGTATTACATCAGTATCACATCAGTATCCAAAAAAAAATCTTCTTTCTTGTTCATACATCACGGGACACAGAGCAGCATAGTCATTACTATGTGGGTTATATAGAATTACCTTCAGGTGCTGGCACTGGCAACTTCCAAAACAGGAAGTACCCTCCCCTATATAAGCCCCTCCCATCCGGGAGTACCTCAGTTTTTTTGCCAGTGTCTAAGGTGTTGGCCAAGGTTAACATGTATTCATCTGGGCTTGTGTACAGGTTCTCTGGGCCTTAGCAAGCTATTCCGGATCCGACCAAAAAAAGCTTCATAGCTAAACGGTCGGTACCCGGGCCTTGCAGAGAAGAGCAGGGTTTTGCCTGTAATGCCTCTCTTAGGAGGGCTGGACCCTGGGATCCAGAGCTCTGGTCATACCCAAAACCAAGAGGCTATCTGTGCAGGGTGCTATACAGGTCCAGGGGAGTGGAATCCTTGGGAACCCGGTCCCTGAAGGTCTAGTACAATGCCTGCCGTGAGAGGTGAAGTTTGGGCTTCTGTGGACCAAACAAAGTCCTGCGGCGGGGAAAAGGTAAGTGGGGGCCCCTCAGGAACTTGGTTCTATTGAGGGGACCCCCAAGCCTAATATGTCTTTCTGCCTGTTACCTAAAGGGTATTCTCGCTAATAGCTGTATATGCCTAAGAAATCCTAGAAATGTTTTTTCATAAGGCAAGTTTTAAAAAAACTGTAAACCTGGAAATGTTTTTCATAAAGGAGGTTTTAAAAAAAAAAAAAAGACAAAAGTGCGGTACCTGTGTTTGTCCACTAGAGGCCGCTGTGGAACGTCTTTTTTCTTGGGACTATTCCTTCCATGGTGAAAGTCCAGGCAGATGAGTGAGCTCTCTATCAGGGAAGCTGCATTCCTCTGTCATGCTGCCAAGTAGTTTCCTTCCATCCCCGAGTCCTGGTGAAACAGGGACCCTGGCTCCTCTCCCTACATGGCGCCAAGAGCGCACACGTGCACGCGCGCGCGCGCACATGCTTTCTTTTTATAAGGTTTAGCTTCAAAAAAGGGGGCGGAGCCTGGCGGATGACGCGCTCTGTGCGCCCAGCGCTTCTGCGCATGTGCGGGCGTCCCAGCAAGATAAAAGGACTCAGTCCACGCTGCTTGCTATGGACACAGAGCATGAAAAGGAGCTGGTAGCATGGTATAGGGGCTTACAGCGGGCGGTTGATACAGGCATCCCCAGAAAGACGCATTAGTAGACACCCACTGATGTACATAGCAGCAAATTGCATTAGACTATTTCAGTAAGGGGTGTATTGCGGCTGGAATACCTCAGCTTTGAACTAAGGAATATGCCGCCTAAAAAACTCCGAGATATACCTCTCAGGAAGTGTAGGGGGTCTCCATCGGGCTCTGAGGATCTGGAGCAGTCATCTGCACCCTCCTCCCCTGAGAAATCAGAGGTTAATACCCATAAGGAACCCCCGGGTGTGCCAGGTACTGCGGCTGTCCTCAGTCCACCTGCTCCTGCATATATAACAGAGGAGGTTTTTTCCTCAACTCTGGAGGGATTGGAGCAGAGATTGGCTGCATTGATCGCTTCTTCTCTACAGGAAAGAAAGCGCGCCAGATCTCCATCACCTCCATTAGAGTGCCTGTTGGCAGAGCAACAGTCCCAGGAAGGGACCGACCTACCTGAAGGGGATCAGGAGGAGGTTAGCTCTGTTTTTGAGGAATCGACAGTAGATGAACCATTTTCAGCATCACAGACTGAAAGATTGTGGGTCCAGACCCTAACTGACATGGTTCGATCTGCATTTAAAATGCCTCTTGTTGAACCATCAACTACTGCTGTCTCCTCATTGGGGTCGCTAAAAGCTCCCCAGGTTAATTGCTCCTTTCCAATACATCCATTATTGGAAGGACTTATATACCAGGATTGGGAACATCCTGATAAACTATTTGTTCCGCCTAAAAGGTTTCCGGTGATCTATCCCATGGAGGAAAAGTTCACCCAGAGATGGAATGTTCCTACGGTGGACGCAGCCATTTCTTCTGTGAACAAATCACTGACATGTCCAGTAGATAATGTTCAAATGTTCAAAGATCCAGTGGATAAAAAATTGGAATCTTTATTAAAATCTGCTTTTTCCACAGCAGGGGCTGTTACACAGCCAGCAGTGGCAGCTATTGGAGTCTGCCAAGCTTTAAAGGATCAAATGAAAATGGTCCTGAGGGATTTGCCAGACCAACAGGCCCAGGCTCTGGCTGATCTGCCTAGAGCATTATGCTTTGCGGTTGACGCCATCAAGGATTCTATCCATCAGGCCTCCCGCCTCACGCTGTCTTTGGTACATATGCGTAGGCTTCTGTGGCTCAAAAACTGGTCTGCTGAAGCTCCCTGTAAGAAGCTCTTAGTTAGCTTCCCATTTCATGGGGAACGCCTTTTTGGCGAAGACCTGGATAAGTATATCCAGAAGATTTCCAGTGGTAAAAGTACTCTCTTACCGAGTAAGAAGAGGTCTAGGGGTCCATCTTTTAAGAGGACTACCTCTCCTATCCCTGCGACGTCTGCTACTAAGCAGTTCCGACGGCCTCCTCGGTCAAACTCAGGAGGTAAAAATCAGGGACAGCCACAGGGTAATAAAAAGCCCTGGATCCGAAGAGGTACTAAACCAGCCTCCAAGTCAAGCCTATGAAGGGCTGCCCCCACTCAAACGGGTGGGGGGAAGACTTCAGTTGTTCGCAGAGACCTGGCGGGAGGCGATCAAAGACAGATGGGTGCTCTCCGCAGTAACTCTGGGATACAAGATGGAGTTAAAAGAGTCTCCTCCGTCCCATTTTATGTGGTCAGGCATGCCAAGAGACCCTCTGAAAAGACGGTCTCTCCTATTGGCGTTAGAACAACTATTGCTCCAAGGAGTAATTATGGAGGTTCCTATGGAAGAGTGGGGGTTGGGTTTCTACTCAAACCTTTTCACAGTCCCGAAGCCAAACGGGGACATAAGACCCATATTGGACCTAAAGAGTCTAAACAAATTTCTAAACGTCCGGTCTTTCCGGATGGAGTCGATCCGATCGGTCACCGCTGCCCTACAAGGGGAGGAATGGTTAGCCTCGATCGACATCAAAGATGCTTACTTGCATGTTCCCATCTTTCCAGGTCATCAAAAATTCCTACGCTTTGCAGTAGAAGGGCGCCATTTTCAGTTCAGAGCCTTACCATTCGGTCTGGCCACAGCACCACGAGTGTTCACAAAAATTCTGGCCCCACTGTTGGCCGATCTAAGAACACGGGGTGTAACGATAATGGCATACCTAGACGACCTGTTGTTGATGGACCACTCAGTTGCCAAGCTAGAAGTGGTAATTGTCGATACAATCAAGTATCTAGAATCTCACGGTTGGGTCATCAACCTGGACAAGTCAGCCCTACAGCCAGTGAAAAACCTGGTATATCTAGGGCTACGGCTGGATTCAGACCAGAGGAAGATTTTCTTACCTCTAGACAAGGTATCCTCTTTGAGGGGCTTGGTCCGTCTGCTTTGTGCAAAAAGACAGCCGTCCATACGCCTGTGCATGAGGCTGCTAGGAAAGATGGTAGCATCATTCGAAGCTGTGCCATACGCCCAATTCCACTCAAGGAATTTACAAAGGGCCATATTGTCAGTCTGGAACGGAAAAGTTCAGGCTCTAGACTTCCCGATGGCTTTGTCCCCTTCCGTTCGGAAGAGTCTCTGCTGGTGGTTGATCCCCCAGAATCTCCAGAAGGGAAAACCCTTCAGCCCGATATCTTGGAAGGTGGTCACTACAGATGCCAGCCTTACAGGCTGGGGGGCAGTACTGGAGCAATGGTCTCTCCAGGGCAGATGGTCAAATGTAGTAAAAACCCTGCCCATCAATCTCTTAGAGATACGAGCAGCCCGGTACGCCCTAGTAGCCTGGACATCCAGACTCCAAGGGTCCCCTGTCAGAATTCAATCAGACAATGCCACAGCAGTGGCATATATCAATCATCAGGGAGGCACCAGGAGTCGTGCAGCCCAGAGGGAAGTAAGTCACATCCTGGAATGGGCAGAAAAGCATGTCCCATGTATATCAGCTGTCTTCATTCCAGGGGTGGAGAATTGGAAGGCGGACTTTCTGAGTCGCCAACAGTTATGCCCAGGGGAATGGTCCCTTCATCCCGAGGTCTTCCGAGCAATATGTCAGCGGTGGGGAACACCGGATGTAGATCTGCTAGCATCCAGATTCAACGCAAAGGTGGACAGATTTGTCTCCCGGACAAGGGATCCCCTCGCTTGCGGCTCGGATGCTCTGGTGTTCCCTTGGGATCAGTTCAGACTGATATATGCATTCCCTCCGCTACAATTGTTGCCTCGACTCCTTCGCAGAGTCAGGTTGGAGAAGAAGCCGGTGATCCTGGTGGCTCCAGCGTGGCCCCGAAGGGCCTGGTACGCGGAGATCATCAAAATGTCTGTGGGGAGTCCTTGGACCCTTCCACGTCGTCCGGACCTGCTTTCGCAAGGACCGATATACCACCCTTCCTTACTAACTCTAAGTTTAACGGCCTGGCTATTGAGTCCCACATCCTAAAGAAGAGAGGTCTCTCTAACTCTGTGGTATCAACTATAATCAATGCCAGGAAGCCTGTATCCAGGCAGATCTACTATAGAGTTTGGAAGGCGTACATCACTTGGTGCGAGGCCAGAAAATGGCATCCACGTAAGTACGTTATAGGCAGAATTCTGGACTTCCTGCAGTGGGCTGTAGACAGGAAGTTTGCCTTAAGTACTATCAAGGGCCAGGTTTCGGCCTTGTCAATACTATTTCAAAGGCCCCTGGCTATGCATTCACTTGTCAAATCCTTTATGCAAGGTGTGACTCATGTTATTCCACCGATTAAGGCTCCCATATGCCCATGGGATCTAAATTTGGTTCTGTCGGTTCTGCAGAAGCAGCCATTTGAACCTTTGCGGCACATTTCCTTGGTTCTACTCACCAGGAAATTGATATTTTTAGTAGCCATATGCTCGGCTAGAAGAGTGTCGGAATTAGCCGCCATGTCCTGTAAAGAGCCATATCTGGTTATCCATAAGGACAGAGTAGTATTACGTCCTCACCCAGCCTTTCTTCCTAAGGTGGTATCGAGGTTTCACTTGAACCAGGATGTGGTTCTTCCTTCTTTTTTCCCCAAACCAAGCTCGGTAGAGGAAAAGTTATTGCATTCTTTGGATGTAGTAAGAGCAGTTAAAGCTTATCTAAAAGCCACTGCTCAGATTCGTAGAACGGACTCTCTGTTTGTTCTGCCGGAAGGCCCCAGAAAGGGTCAGGCAGCATCAAAATCTACTTTAGCCAAGTGGATTCGACAGGTCATAATACAAGCCTATGGCTTGAAAAGTAGACCGCCTCCGTTCAAAGTTAGGGCGCACTCCACGAGAGCAGTTGGAACTTCATGGGCAGTGCATCACCAGGCCTCCCTGGCGCAAATTTGTAAGGCCGCAACATGGTCTTCAGTACACACGTTTACTAGGTTCTACCAGGTGGACGTGAGAAGTCAGGAGGATGTCGCCTTTGGGCGCAGTGTGTTGCAGGCCGCAAAAGATCCTCATGCCTGATGGCGCCCAGCTTATGTATGGTGTATCCCCCCCCTCATGTGGCATTGCTTTGGGACGTCCCACATAGTAATGACTATGCTGCTCTGTGTCCCGTGATGTATGAACAAGAAAGTAGGATTTTTAAAACAGCTTACCTGTAAAATCCTTTTCTTGGAGTACATCACGGGACACAGAGCTCCCACCCCTCTTTTGGGGACACGTATTGCTTTGCTACAAAACTGAGGTACTCCCGGATGGGAGGGGCTTATATAGGGGAGGGTACTTCCTGTTTTGGAAGTTGCCAGTGCCAGCACCTGAAGGTAATTCTATATAACCCACATAGTAATGACTATGCTGCTCTGTGTCCCGTGATGTACTCCAAGAAAAGGATTTTACAGGTAAGCTGTTTTAAAAATCCTACTTTTTTCTCTTTTCACTTTTCTTTTCCCCTAACCAGAAAAAAGAACCAAAAAACAAAAAAACAATATGAATGAGGATGAAAAATATCAAAGTTCAATCCATCCTCATACGTTCTTACATTCATATATTCATTTTGTCATATAATCATCATAATATAATCATCATCATCATATAATCATCGTATAATCGTAAAAAAAGAAAAGGATGATCAAAAAAAAAAAAAAAAAGAAAAAGGGGCGCTCAGATGTTCCTAATTTTCTCTCCTAATAATTTACAGTTGGGCTATACACAGCGGGCACGAGAATGTAAGAATGTAAGAATGAAAGATATAAAAATATAGGAAATATAGCAAACAGCCTGGCGATTGGCGACTGCCTGATAATAGAATCACAAACAACGGTAGTATCCACCACATCAGTATCAATCCTCTGGGGGTCTATGTGGGGAACCCCTGTTGCGTCTATCCTTGCCAACCTTCTGCCATGATAACTGAGATGGAAATCCTAAAGTAGTGGGCTGGAATATGGCTGAAATGGCCAGTCGGGCAGTGCTATTTTTGGTAGTTCCAGTATATTTAAGAAGCGGGGAAGGTCACTCAGTGTTCGGAACAACGCAGTCTTTCCTACATGGTGGACCCGAAGTTGAAAGGGAAATCTCCATTGATACTTTATTTGTTTCTCCTGGAGGACCAGTGTGATGGGTTTAAGTGCTCGGCACATAGCTAGGGTCTGGCGCGAAAGATCCGGTAAAAGCATAACTGGGACACCATTCAAGCAGATGGAGTCCTGTGTACTGGCAGCCCTCATGATCTCCTCTTTGATCTTATAAAAGTGCACTCTACAGAGCGTGTCTCGGACAAAAGAGGAGTCAAAATTTCTGGGCCCTGAAGTCCTGTGGACCCTGTCCAACTCTATATGGGCCTCCGTAGTAATTGATTAAAAATGATAGTTACCGCCTCTGTTAGGTCCTTGGGTTCCACTGTTTCAGGGATGCCACGTATCCTGACATTGTTCCTCCTGTTACGGTTCTCAATGTCATCTTGGCGATACATGAGCTGCTGTAACAGAACTGTGTGGGAATTAAGAGTCTCCTTGTGTGACTGCAACGTATTGCCAATGCCCTCTGTTGTACTTTCTATATCTTCCATACGTGTCCCCAGGTCCCGTTTAAGATCTGCAATCTCCCTCTTGTAACTTTTCTCCATACGGGAGACACAATGCTCAAGATCGTGTTTGGTCGGCAGAGAGCGCAGGTATGCGTGCATGGATCGCATCTGGGATTCCATGTCCCATCCATCCTCAGAGCACAGCGACGCCTGGGAAAGGTTATGCGGGCTATGTGGGCTGTGCGGGCATTGTAGATTACGGAGGGGAGGATCTAAATTAGGATCTAAATCAGCCAGAGAAGCTGAACGACCCCTGCTGTGTACCTGTACAGCGACCGCTACATCCGCCGCACCGTCTGTTGGTCCTGAGCGGGCTGGAGATGGAGGCGCCGTCGCCATCTTGGAAGACTGTTGATCCTGTTGATTCCTATAAGCCGCGGTGGAGCGAGTCACAAATCGGCTAATGTCTCCTTGTTTTCGATCCCCAGCAGGCTTGAAGTGGTCTTTAGGCTTCCCCTTCCCCATCGAAGCGATTTAAGGATAGGTACGAATGATGGATCTGCGATAGAATCCCCGTGAGAGCCGAGCGACCGGGAGCAGCCGCAAAGTGCGTCCTACAGCACCATGTGCTAGACCACGCCCCCCCTGGCTACACTACCTGTGAGTACTCAAATTAAAGGGCACCAAACACCTATTTACATTACAAGTGCATCTATGTACAGATTTCAACTTCTCCTTTACATTTGCTTAAAAGCACCGCCCCCTCCCTCCCAATAATGTCTGGGAAGACAACAAGGAGAGGCAGACGTTCCCTTGGCACTGTAAGGGGCCAGCAACAAATGTGTCCACAGGCAAAGGTGGACGTGGTGGTCAGTCCTCAGGCAGGGCTTCATTTCCTCTGTTTAGTGAGTTTGCCCATGCTATCCAGCCACAGCATGCATAGGAGGTGGTGGACTGGCTTACTAAACCTACCTCATCCTCCTCATCTTCTGCAGTGTTGTAACGTAGCCACTTTTTGGGGTAACGAGTAATCTAACCGATTACTCTTACCCTCGTGGCACCGCCGTTCCCATTACTTGGGCGGCGTTACCCCATGCACATCTACTCGCCGCAGCTGCCGCAAGTAGATGTAATGTGTAAAACTAACTAACTGCAAGCCGCCGTCTGCCTACCTGAACAACGTGTCATGCAGACAGACGGCGGCCATTGCAGTTTTCAAAAGCCGCGCCTCCCGAGTCCTCGTCGCCTGTGATAGGCGGAACACTCAATTTCCCAGCAGGCAGTGTTCCGCCTATCACGGACATCCTCGTCTGTGTTATGAAAACCATACACATTAGACACATTGAGAAATCCAATCAAGCCTTTTATAACCTTGTGGATAATGCCTACAAAAATGGCATGATTACTAAAGATCTGTATGAATTTATACGCACCAAACATCCTAGAACTCCTACGTTCTACAGTTTGCCGAAAATTCATGAAAAAAAACCTTGACCCTACGGGGCATCCCATAGTGTCTGGAAACGGTGGAATTTCTGAGAACCTCAGTAGGGTTATTGATTCATATCTTCAACCTTTTGTAATTACATTACCCACATTTGTAAAGGTCACCATTAATTTTTTGCAGATGATTAATGAACTTAAACTACCTAAAAACGCAATCTTGGTCACAATCGATGTGGAGACTCTTTATCCCTCAATTCCGTATGTAAAAGGACTAGAAGCCATCAAAAATGCATTACAACGAGGTTCTCGTTATGAAGAGGCACTCAACAATTTCATCCTTAATGGATTAAATCACATTTTGAACAACAATTATTTTATCTTTGATGGCTCCCACTACCTCCAGGTGCAGGGCGTAGCGATGGGGACATGTTGTGCCCCATCCTATGCCAATCTGTACCTGGGGGAGTGGGAGCGGTCGCTTTTCCATGATGATGGCCTCGTCGAGTACCTGGGCCATGTTCATTTGTGGCTCAGGTACATCGACAATGTTTTCATCATCTGAACTTGAACAGTTATAACTTAAGTTTTACTATGACATTTGATGTTAGATCAGTGACTTTTCTGGATGTCAAAATAGTGCATGACTCACAGGGCAACCTTACAAGTACACTCTATCGAAAAACCACAGCAGGGAACACTGTTTTGCACGCGGACAGTTTCCACCCCCCTTCCCCTAAAAAATTCTATACCATACGGACAATATCTCCGGTTACGGAAGAATTGTTCAAGTGCAACACTTTTTAAAATAGAAGCTGGCGAGCTCCAATCTCGTCTATTGGAACGCGGATACAGTCGCTGCTGCTTACGCTGAGCATATAACCACACAGTCCAGCAAGATCGCAAAATGTTGCTCTTTGGGCCCCAAACTAGAACCATGAAACAAGCAGACCCATTACGTATTATTATGCTGTACTCGGCGCAACACCAACAAATTCGTAATGTTATTTCACGACATTGGTCAATCCTAACAGATGATGATCTTATTAAACGTTTTGTTCCACCGGTTCCATCTATTACCTTAAGACGAGTAGGATCCCTGAAGGACAAACTGGTAAAAAGTGAATACTTTAGAACGAATAGAAAACATTGTTCCACATATGGTACTTATCCATGTAGACACTGTGCCCACTGCCCTTACATTCGTAGAGAGAAAATATTTGTACTCCCAGACGGAAAAACGTTCAAACCTAAACACTGTATGAATTGTCAAACACTTTGGGTGGTCTATATCATGACTTGTGAATGCAGTGCATTCTACTTGGGCAAAACCCCACAACGTTTTTTTGTGCAGAACCTCCAAACATGTATACAATATGGGGATTGGCAACATCTATTTACCCCTAGGATGACATGGAGTTAAAGAACACAATTATGCAATGCCAAAAGTGTCCTTCGCCGCCTTGGACCGGATACATATACCGGGCAGAGGCGGCGATTGGAACAAGAGACTGCTCCAGATTGAGCAAAAGTGGATTTTCAGGCTACAAGCCACGGTGTATCCTGGCCTCAACGAGGCCATCTCATATACACCATTTCTTAAGGGGTTCATTTCGGGGAAAACGAGCTAGGACTGATAGGAATTATGTAAAATGCTTCAATAACATCCTTAAAGAAAATATCCCTAAGGTGTTTGCCTACGAGCAATGGAGCTGTTCTAGGCCAACCTTTGCTCCTGGGTAGTGATGAGCCGAACACCCCCGGGTTCGGTTCGCACCAGAACCCGCGAACGGACCGAACGTTCGTACGAACATTAGAACCCTATTAAATACAATGGATGCGAACGTTCGAATTTTAAAGTGCTAATTATAACGACTATTATGCATGTTATTGTCCTAAAAAGGGTTTGGGAACCCGGGTTCTGCACCAGGGGACATGTATCAATGCAAAAAGAAGTTTTAAAAACGGTCGTTTTTCGGGAGCAGTCATTTTAATGATGCATAAAGTGAAAAAAAAAAGTCAAATATTCCTTTAAATATCGTACCTGGGGGGTGTCTAAAGTATGCCTGTGAAGTGCCACGTGTTTCCCGTGTTTAGAACTGTCCCTGCACAAAATGACACTTCTAAAGGAAAAAAAAGCCATTTAAAACTGCTTGCGGCTTTAATGTAATGTCTGGTCCCGGTAATATGGCCCTTTGGGTCTTGTATGGATATTAAGGGGAACACCGCACACAAAATAAAAAAGGCCCTATATACTCTGAACAGCCGTATACAGGCGGTGCATACAAGACAGGGACTGTAGGTTTGTTCTTATGTAGAATGTGTTTGTAATTTTGAACAGGTACATTGTTTAAGTGTAGCTCCAGCCCAAAAATCTATTTTTAAACTTTTTGGAAAACATAGGTAAGGGTTATCACCCCTGTAACATTTGTTTTGCTGTCTGTGCCCCTGTTCAGAACATTTCACCTCACTTTCCGTCCCAATGACAACTGTTTTTGAAATGTGGTGTTTTTCTTGAAACAAGGATTGGTGATAAAGCATCAGTACAGAGGAGACACCTTTCTCCCATATTAATTCTTACAGGAGAGAATTTTCCTTCCTAGGGGTAGATTTCCTCTCACTTCCTGTTGTCTTCTTGCGTTTGCAAGTAGGAGTCGTTTGTAAGTTGGATGTTTGAAAGTAGGGACCTGCCGTATATACTCTGCAGAAATAGGCCCCTTAGTTGTTGGTGTTGGCACAACACTGTAAGCACTCACAGTTACTCTTGGTTGGTGCTGGAACGCCCTGCTGTCAACTATTATATCAGGAATTGTAATTACATATAATTGTTGAACAGTGGTAGTAAAAATTGGGCCTTTGATGGTGGTGCTGGTGCCACAACACTGTAAGCCCTGACAGTTACTCTTGGTGGGTGCAGCAATGGGCCCTGCTGTGAATTATTAGATCAAGAATTGTAATTGCATGCCCCTGTTGAACAGGGGCTGAAAAATTGGGCCTTTCGTGGTGGTGGTGGTGGTGGTGGTGTTGCCACAACACTGTAAGCCCTCAGAGTTACTCTTGGTGGGTGCAGGAATGGGCCCTGCTGTGAATTATTAGATCAAGAATTGTAATTACATGCCCCTTTTGAACAGGGGCTGAAAAATTGGGCCTTTCGTGGTGGTGGTGGTGGTGGCGTTGCCACAACACTGTAAGCCCTCAGAGTTACTCTTGGTGGGTGCAGCAATGGGCCCTGCTGTGAATTATTAGATCAAGAATTGTAATTACATGCCCCTGTTGAACAGGGGCTGAAAAATTGGGCCTTAGGCACTGGTGGCACAACACTGCAACCCCTCACAGATACTGTACTTGGAGCACAGCAATGAGCCCTGTTGCAAAGTATTGCTTCAAAAATTGTAATGACACGCCCCTGTTAAACAGGGGCTGAAAAATTGGGCCTTAGGCACTGGTGGCACAACACTCCAACCCCTCACAGATACTGTACTTGGAGCACAGCAATGAGCCCTGTTGCAAAGTATTGCTTCAAAAATTGTAATTACACGCCCCTGTTAAACAGGGGCTGAAAAATTGGGCCTTAGCCACTGGTGGCGGCACCCATAAACAAAAATGATCTTCCAAGCTATCATCATCAATCGTATCATTGAGGACTCGGAGGAGGAGGATAGCCAGTCAACATAACAGCACACGCACTCAGCATCAGCATCAGTCTTGAAGGGATGTGACATGTTAAAATCAATTAGTCTGTTATATCAGCATCAGGTGTGTGGTAGCTGGTGGTGATCCAAGACTGGTTCATCTTGATGAAAGTCAGTCGATCAACCGAGTCGGTGGACAGGCGCACCCTGTGATCCGTGACAAATCCTCCAGCAGCACTGAATGTGCGTTCCGAAAGAACGCTGGATGCAGGACAGGCCAGTAGCTCAATTGCATACTGTGCAAGCTCTGGCCAGTGATCCATCCTCAAGACCCAGTAAGCCAGAGGATTTTCGGTGGGGAAGGTGTCCAAGTCTGACCTTGCCCCTAGATATTCCTGCACCATGTTTATCAGACGCTGGCGATGGTTGCTGGAACCGATCATACTTTGGGGCTGCGGACTAAAGAATTGTCTGAACGCATCGGTCAGACGGCCACCTTCCCCACCGCTCCTTCTTTGACTGGCCGAAGCCTCAGCAATTCGTTGTCCAGGACCAGGAGTTTGTAACCTCCCAGTCTCTGGGAACGCGTTGCACAGACCTTTCTGCAAGGCCTCCCGGAGTTGTCTCATCCTCTGCTCCCTCTGCGATGGTAACATAAGGTCCGCAACCTTACCCTTGTACCGTGGATCAAGGAGAGTGGCCAGCCAGTAATGGTCCCTCTCCTTGATCCGAAGAATACGAGGATCCTTCCGCAGACTTTGCAGGATCAGGGAGGCCATGCAGCGTAGGTTAGCTGAGGCATTCGGTCCGGAGTCCTCTGGGTCACTAAGGACGACATGATCCGCAGCCACCTCCTCCCAGCCACGTACAAGTCCACTGGTTTCTTGGGACTGTAAATCATCCCTAAAAGACTGCTGCTGATGATGCTGAGTGCCAGCCTCCACCTCCATGCTGACACAATCCTCCTCCTCCTCCTCCTCTTCCTGTGCGATGGGTGGGACAGAAGGAACACTGTCTGGGTAAAGGGGGCCTTGAGAGGCAAGGAAGTCCTCCTCTTCCTGCCTCTGTTCTGCCTCAAGTGCCCTGTCCATTATTCCATGCAGCGTGTGCTCCAACAGGTGGACAAGAGGTACAGTGTCACTGATGCATGCACTGTCACTGCTCACCATCCTCGTGGCCTCCTCAAATGGTGCCAGGACAGTGCATGCATCCCTGATCATGCCCCACTGGCGTGGAGAAAAAAAACCAAGCTCCCCTGACCCTGTCCTGGTGCCGTAGTCGCACAGGTACTCATTGATGGCCCTCTGCTGCGTGTGCAGCCGCTGCAGCATGGCCAACGTTGAGTTCCACCTGGTGGGCATGTCACATATAAGGCGGTTCTTGGGCAGGTTCAACTCCTTTTGCAGCTCAGCCAGGCGAGCACTGGCATTATAAGATCTGCGGAAATGCACACAGACTTTCCTGGCCTGCCTCAGGACATCCTGTAAGCCCGGGTACCTGCCCAAGAACCGCTGCACCACCAGGTTAAGGACGTGAGCCACACAGGGCACATGGGTCAGTTGTCCCTGTCGGAGGGCGGAGAGGAGGTTGGTGCCATTGTCGCAAACCACCATTCCTGGCTTAAGCTGGCGTGGCGTCAACCACCTCTCGGCCTGGCCCTGCAGAGCAGACAGGACCTCTGCCCCAGTGTGGCTTCTGTCCCCCAAACACACCAGCGCAAGCACGGCATGGCATCTTTTTGCCTGCGTACTTGCGTAGCCCCTTGAACGGCTACGGAGCACCGCTGGTTCAGAGGACAAAGCACAGGAAGAGGCCATGGAGGAAGAAGAAGAGGAGGGGGTGGAGGAGAGAGGTGTGTCACAACCAGTAGTAGCATTTTGGAGGCGTGGCGGTGGAACAACCTCCAACATTACTGCACCTTGTCCTGCATCCTTCCCAGCTGCCAAAAGAGTGACCCAATGGGCCGTGAAAGAAAGGTAACATCCCTGTCCATGCCTGCTGGACCATGAGTCAGCGGTAATATGCACCTTACCGCTGACCGCCCTGTCCAGCGAGGCCAAGACATTGCCTTCCACATGCCGGTAGAGAGCCGGAATAGCCTTCCGTGAGAAAAAGTGGCGTTTGGGAACCTGCCACTGAGGAACCGCACATTGCACAAACTCACGGAAGGGGGCCGAGTCTACCAACTGAAAAGGCAGCAGTTGAAGCGCTAGCAATTTAGCCAAGCTAGCATTCAACCGCTGGGCATGTGGATGGCTGGGAGTGAACTTCTTTCAACGGTCCAGCAGCTGGGGCAGGGAAATTTGCCTGCTAGAATCGGACGTCGGTGTACTGCTAGCAGAGTGGCCGCAACTACTTGGCTGTGACACACCTAATTCTACACCTTCATTCCTCTCAGTGCATGTTTCAGAGAGGACTGAAGTTATAGTGGGGTTGGAGATCCCAGCTGATGCGGTGCAAGGAGAGGTCCGCTTTGTTCTTTTGTGTGGGTCTTTGAGGTAGGCTTGCCAACGAGCTGCATGGCAGGTCAACATATGTCTGGTCAGGCATGTGGTACCCAAGCGGCTGATGTTTTGGCCACGCGATATACGCTTGAGACATATGTTGCAAACAGCAGCTGTGCGATCTGATGCACTAGCCTCAAAAAAGGCCCACACCAAAGAACTTTTTGAATGACGGGCAGAGGCAGCGCCCTGCACAGGCGGAGCTCTGCGGTGTGATTCCGTCGGTGTACTGCCCTTACGCTGGCCACCAAAGGGCATCCTGCCTCGTTGGAGATGTGCCTCCTCCTCATCCTCCTCCTCCTCCTCTCTCCTATTAGGCACCCACATGGAGTCAGTGACCTCATCATCCCCTCCCTCCTCATCACTGGAGCCAATCTGGCAGTATGCTGCAGCTGCTGGAACATGACTGCCAGATTGGTGTCCTTCTTGAGCATCCCCTCTGTCTGCTCTCACGCTACTGCCTTCCTGTAGCTGGGTTTCATCATCAGACCCTTCAAAACGCTGGGCATCCTCCTGGAGCATGTACCCAACACTGTGCTCAAACAGTTCGGGGGACTCCTCAGGAGGAGGACATGGTGGGTCTAGGGAAGGAGTGACTGATGATGAGTCTGACATTGATACCAGGGAAGAGGACGCTTTGGCAGCTGCTTTGCCAGTACCCTGAGCCTGGGTGAGAGAGGATGAGGAGGAGGAGGAGGGCTTGGTCATCCACTCTACCAAGTCTTCGGCATGATGTGGCTCAACATGTCCAGCTGCCAAAAAGAAGGACAAGCGTGTCCCATGGCCATGTGCTGATGACAATGCACCGCGTCCACGACCAGCACTGTTGCCCCCAGACACAGAGCCTGCTTGCCCTCTTTTATTGCCTCCTGACTGTCTGCCTCTTCTTGTTTGCCTTCCAGACATTCTAATGGATGGCCTGCAGGGAGATGGGAAAAAAGCAATAAGGGCTACCTTCAGGTGTCCTTCTCTGTCCCTTTACTTGAGGATTTCTAAATATGGTTGAGGATGATTGCTTTCGCACAGAATAGCACAATGACAATTTCCCTGACTGTCCAAAAAACAAGGATTTCAAAGATGGTTGATGAGGAATGCTTTAGCACAGTATAGCACAAGGAGAATTTCCCGCACTGTCCTTCCCTGTCCCTACAAACAAGGATTAGCACAGTAAAACACACTGACACTCTCCCTACCTATAGTTTTCTGTCCCTATAAAAAATGTTTTTTTAAAGATGGTTGATGATCAATGCTTTAGCACAGTATAGCACAAGGAGAATTTCCCTCACTGTCCTTCCCTGTCCCTACAAACAAGGATTAGCACAGTAAAACACACTGACACTCTCCCTACCTATAGTTTTCTGTCCCTAGAAAAAATGTTTTTTTAAAGATGGTTGATGATCAATGCTTTAGCACAGTATAGCACAAGGAGAATTTCCCTCACTGTCCTTCCCTGTCCCTACAAACAAGGATTAGCACAGTAAAACACACTGACACTCTCCCTACCTATAGTTTTCTGTCCCTATAAAAAATGTTTTTTTAAAGATGGTTGATGATCAATGCTTTAGCACAGTATAGCACAAGGAGAATTTCCCTCACTGTCCTTCCCTGTCCCTACAAACAAGGATTAGCACAGTAAAACACACTGACACTCTCCCTACCTATAGTTTTCTGTCCCTAGAAAAAATGTTTTTTTAAAGATGGTTGATGATCAATGCTTTAGCACAGTATAGCACAAGGAGAATTTCCCTCACTGTCCTTCCCTGTCCCTACAAACAAGGATTAGCACAGTAAAACACACTGACACTCTCCCTACCTATAGTTTTCTGTCCCTAGAAAAAATGTTTTTTTAAAGATGGTTGATGATCAATGCTTTAGCACAGTATAGCACAAGGAGAATTTCCCTCACTGTCCTTCCCTGTCCCTACAAACAAGGATTAGCACAGTAAAACACACTGACACTCTCCCTACCTATAGTTTTCTGTCCCTAGAAAAAAAGTTTTTTTAAAGATGGTTGATGATCAATGCTTTAGCACAGTATAGCACAAGGAGAATTTCCCTCACTGTCCTTCCCTGTCCCTACAAACAAGGATTAGCACAGTAAAACACACTGACACTCTCCCTACCTATAGTTTTCTGTCCCTAGAAAAAATGTTTTTTTAAAGATGGTTGATGATCAATGCTTTAGCACAATATAGCACAAGGAGAATTTCCCTCACTGTCCTTCCCTGTCCCTACAAACAAGGATTAGCACAGTAAAACACACTGACACTCTCCCTACCTATAGTTTTCTGTCCCTAGAAAAAATGTTTTTTTAAAGATGGTTGATGATCAATGCTTTAGCACAGTATAGCACAAGGAGAATTTCCCTCACTGTCCTTCCCTGTCCCTACAAACAAGGATTAGCACAGTAAAACACACTGACACTCTCCCTACCTATAGTTTTCTGTCCCTATAAAAAATGTTTTTTTAAAGATGGTTGATGATCAATGCTTTAGCACAGTATAGCACAAGGAGAATTTCCCTCACTGTCCTTCCCTGTCCCTACAAACAAGGATTAGCACAGTAAAACACACTGACACTCTCCCTACCTATAGTTTTCTGTCCCTAGAAAAAATGTTTTTTTAAAGATGGTTGATGATCAATGCTTTAGCACAGTATAGCACAAGGAGAATTTCCCTCACTGTCCTTCCCTGTCCCTACAAACAAGGATTAGCACAGTAAAACACACTGACACTCTCCCTACCTATAGTTTTCTGTCCCTATAAAAAATGTTTTTTTAAAGATGGTTGATGATCAATGCTTTAGCACAGTATAGCACAAGGAGAATTTCCCTCACTGTCCTTCCCTGTCCCTACAAACAAGGATTAGCACAGTAAAACACACTGACACTCTCCCTACCTATAGTTTTCTGTCCCTATAAAAAATGTTTTTTTAAAGATGGTTGATGATCAATGCTTTAGCACAGTATAGCACAAGGAGAATTTCCCTCACTGTCCTTCCCTGTCTCTACAAACAAGGATTAGCACAGTAAAACACACTGACACTCTCCCTACCTATAGTTTTCTGTCCCTAGAAAAAATGTTTTTTTAAAGATGGTTGATGATCAATGCTTTAGCACAGTATAGCACAAGGAGAATTTCCCTCACTGTCCTTCCCTGTCCCTACAAACAAGGATTAGCACAGTAAAACACACTGACACTCTCCCTACCTATAGTTTTCTGTCCCTATAAAAAATGTTTTTTTAAAGATGGTTGATGATCAATGCTTTAGCACAGTATAGCACAAGGAGAATTTCCCTCACTGTCCTTCCCTGTCCCTACAAACAAAGATTAGCACAGTAAAACACACTGACACTCTCCCTACCTATCCTTCTCTTTCCCTAAACTAAAGGAATCCAGGTTAAGCAAGAAAAAAAAATGTCACTGTCCCTGCCTATGCTTCTCTTCCCTGCTCCGGAACACACTACACTAGGCCGCCGTGCTGGCGGCCTTTTATAGTGTGGGGCGTGTACTAAACACCCTCAGCAATAATTGGCCACAGGCATCCTGCCTGTGGCCAATCATTGCTCTCCTCGCTGCCGGCGCTGTGATTGGCCAAGCATGCGGGGTCACAGTGCATGCTTGGCCAATCACAGCGCCTGGATGACACTGCGATGGCGTAGTGCATTGTGGGCCGTTCGCGTCACTCGAATTAGGCGCGAACGGCCCAAATCGTTCGATCTTCGTCGAACGATCGAACAGCCGATGTTCGAGTCGAACGTATGTTCGACTCGAACACCGAGCTCATCCCTACTCCTGGGACACGCATTTTTGTTAGTTTTTACTGTTGCATTTATTAGGTTACAAAATAGCCAAGACAGCACCCAAAGTGTTTGAATATTTGAATATAAGATAAAAAGGAGTCTAATACTCTACATATTCGATCTGATTCCGCATCAATCCTCCTTTTCTCCCTATAACCTCTAAACACTAGTCTTTCCTGTGTTACATTTGATTCCTAATGTTTGCAATCTATTAATCTATTAATGTTTCCTTTTCAAAGTACGGCTCACAATATCATTACAAAATGTATATGTAGTACACAATAGTATGATTTATGAAATTAAATTGCTTCTGTGTTGATGCACTATGACAATCTGTATGTGTAAATTGCATATTACAATAGATATGTTAATTTTCTCTTCTCTCCATGGAGTTCAGCCCTTATGAGCAGGACGCGCTTCCTCCCCCTCTCTGGTGGGGGCTAGATCTCTGCAGTGGCCTGACTTTCCGGCACTGGGGGAGGGACACTCCAAGTGTACCTTCCCACGGTGCCCGCAGTTGGCCACCATACCACTGGGTGGCGATCAAGTAGTGGCGCGCCATTCCATGTTCACCGCCGGGTGCGTGATGGGGGCGCGGCGCGTACATGCCTATCAAGCTCTTTTTAATACAATAATCTTATTTATTCAGTTACTTTATTTTCCATTGGCAATCATGTCCCTTTGCATTTTTTATTATTATGCACAGTAGTAGTAATATCTTATTCTAATGTTACCACTCATATAGTCTTCATACACCTCATTTCACTTATTTTATTCATTCACTTAATCATCATCACATATTTCACTTTATTTATCACATACATCATTTTTAATTTTATATTTAATCTTATTATTATTATTATTTTTATTTTTTCATTTTTTCAATCATTATTTTTCACATTATTTCTATCATTATTATCATTATTTATTTTATATAATTTATTTTTATTTCTATTTTCACATTTACATTTATATTCACATTATTTACATTCATATTGGTCCCAAATATACAACTCATCACGTCATACGTGATGTTACTCACTAGTCTCACACAATGTTTCACTCATCACTTACCTTTGTTAGCACATTCCACATACCTTCACATATTTGTTTCTACACGTTTACTTACACCTTATCCTCATAACCCCCTTTTTCTTTTCACTCACATTGACATTCTGATACTTAATTTCACCACGATCACATACATATATTAGCTGTTATTGTAATATAAACATACACAATATCATTCTATGTAAAGGACCTTCCCTTAGCAGGGCCCTTGAACAGTCCGCGTCGGATTACATAAACCTACGCTTACTTTTTGGGTTAAAATATCAGGCATACTAGCCAAAACATATTATTATTACCACCTGCAAGGGCACCTTGGACCTCTCAGGCTGAGGACTTGTATGATTAATGCCACTTATCCTGTCCCTAAGTTATAATATACATAATATGACAGATGTTAGAAATAGTAAAATAGATGACCAGGAGAAACATGTGAAACTTATTAAATAATTGAAATGATTACTTTCAGGTGTTTGGTATATGGTACACTGTTACCACCCTCCTCTGCTTTCTTGCCCGCACTTGGGACACCCACCAGGCATATGACCCCCTGTGAGCTGGGTAACCTGCGGAGCGGATCCACCTTGAGGTGGGAGGTGGGCGCCTCGGCCATACGGATCCTTTTTGGGAACTCTGGGAGCTCATATGCAACTATGTTTTTAACATAAAGTCTCTGGTTTCACCACTCAATTTGATACAGAGGGTAAATATGCAATTTTTAAGTAACCATGATCTATACAGCAATTGTTTCCCTTATACGTCTTTTAAGAAATCAATACTCATTATCATTATCATGTAATAAATTGTTTACTAATCTACCTTAGATGACATAAGACGCTGGGAACATGTCTAATTTGCATATACTCATTCTATTTTTCGATGTCTTATAGAATAATATAATCCCCTTGAGGAAGACCTAGATAGGTCGAATTGCATCGGGGTTTCTTCACCAGTACATCGTAATGCATTCAATTTGTATTGTTACATCATTCTTCATGTATATCACATGTACATAATTTGTAATATCTCTGTATTTTTCTTTGGGTTTGTCATTACCGGAGCTCATAAATTCATGAATCTACTTTTTTATGTCACATGCGTCATCACAATTTCCTTTTAATAAAATCAATTTTCATCCACTATTGACCCACTTTTTGCTTCTTTAAAATCCCACGGGAAAATGTTCTTGTCATGTTCAAATACCTAAATCGGGATGTGCAGCCCTCTCATACTTCCATATGTGTCAATTCATGTTAGAATAAACATATCATATGTGTCAAAGTTTTTTTTTCAGAGCAATATAGGTTATCTAAAGGGACAACACACCAGTACCAGGGTGCCTCACATCTGGCTTTGACTGACTTTTGAATTACCCATCTCAAAAGGGATGAGTCACCGCTGATATAAATTGCACTTTGACTGAGATTTTTATACAGCAGCTAGTTTACACAAGACTTCTTGGAGGACATGTGAACAGAAGACCAAAGCTCAATCTGCTCACTAATAACACATAATATATTAATATGCAATATTTCAGATTTACCTGACTTTCTTAGAACAGTCAAAATATATTTATTTTTTTCCACAATTACAAGTGTAGCGGGTCTCCTTTAAGGCCCCGGGACTACGTTACCCAGAACCCTGTTCGGCACCCAGGCTGCATTCAGCCACCGCAGAGACTGATGGGAGGGGCTATATAAGAGGAGGGCGAGGCTGAGCTCGGCCTCTTTGGACACCGTGCTGCAATCAACAGGTCTTCCTGTGCGGATCGGCTGCAGTGCAGGGCCTGAAGCCTGGGCCTTGCACAACTTCCAGAGAGCCTTCCACCCCACTGCGGAACCTGGGTGACACCTGACTTCGCTGACTACTTACATCAGTTGGATCGGAGACCCGACCGTTACAGACGCTGTGTGTGTAGACACAGCAGGTGGAAGTCCCGGACTGGGATCGCGTCCGGAGTGGTGAGCGAGCACCTGCTCAATCCTATAGGCTGCACTGTTGTTAGGCCTAGAGACTGCCTTGGCCCACTGGCCTTTATTTACTGTTCCACTGGAGACTAGTGGCAGAACTGAGTTGAGTTAGTCTCCGGTGAAGTGTTCTTTATTGTCTACCCCTTTGGATTACAAATACTGTTCCTGTTGTGCACCACCAGTCAAGTTGCATGCGAAGAAATCGTTCTGCTAGAGACTGAGTTAAATCTGAGTCAGGCCTGACCAGCAGTTAGAACTTTTTGTTGCTGCGCCATAAGGGCGCATAGATAGAGATGGCTGCACTAGAAGGGAAATAGCCTGCATTATCAGGGTGTACTATATTTTCTGCTGCAGGGCTCTGTAGATATATATGTGTTATGTATTAACCTTGTGCCTTTTACCTACCAGTAAAAAACCCATTATACTTCATCACTTGCTATCAATGTGTTATCATTATGCAAAAGAGGTTACTCTTACAATACAGATAGATTGTGATACAAGACAATCCCTAGACTAACTGTGCCAGAGTGGATCGAGAAGATTGCCGGGGGTTGACGGTGCTGTGTTCAGGGCCCAAAAACAAATCCAGCGGCTCTCTTAACTGGGGGTAGCGCTACACATGGGGGCTCTCGAGTCCGGGATCCTGATACAGCAAGTAACGCGCCAAAAGTACCAGCATGGACCCACTAGAAGTAGGACAGTGGTGCAAGGCGTCGGCACAGATTCAGCCGGGGTAGTAGTCATAGAACTCCCAGGTATCTGGCAAGAAGAAGTGGTGAAGCAGCTAGTGATGTCACTGTCCCCGCACCAGAAGGTATGGGTGGTGGATGTCAGGTCGAATTCTTCGCTGACCCACGCACTAATAGAGCGGAAGAATGGAATCCCAGAGCATTTCAAGAATCCAAGTATAGAAGCAATAGATGATCAGACTTATAGCCTAATACATGCGCTGCATTGTTTCAGACACCAAAACTATCTCCACCACCGTCCCCAAAAGTAGAAAAACGGGAGAAGAAAGAGAGTCCCGGATCTCCACCTGCCACCCTTAGCGCAGAATTATGCGCAGTCCTGGGGGAAATTGTAGCCCAGTGTAAGAAGGATCCTACAGACTACCAAATGTCAGGATACAGAAAACTTAGAATATTTTCTGGAAGGAAGCCTGTACCTTCGGGTGAAGAGGGGTTTGAGGAGTGGTTAGACGGCGCCACCCAGGCCTTAGAAGAATGGGAAGTCCCAGAACACAGAAAGAAACAGAGAATTGCTGAGAGCTTGAAGGGACCTGCTCTAGAGGCCATACGCAATCTCAAGATGAGCAAAACAGACTGTGATGCGCAGGATTATCTGGACATTCTACAGAATGTGTTCGGTGGAACAGAGAAAATCACTGAGCTCACGTACCAGCTGGAGCACTGCTACCAAAAGATAGGAGAGAAACTGTCGGAGTTCATGAGGCGCCTGGATAAGATCCTGCATAAGATGATCCTGAAGAAGGGGATCGACCCGCGGAAGGTGGATGAGGCCCGTGTTCAGCAGGTGATGAGAGGATCTCAGCACCTGGATCCCATCGCATTGGCGTTATGCACAAGACAGGACGGGAAGAGCCTGGAGTATCCTGACTTGATCCGAGTGGTCAGAGAGGAAGAAGCGATGCTGGAGGAGAAGAAGAGGAACCAACCAGTTGAGTCAGTTAATACACCTCCGGTGATGGTCAGGACGGCCATGACCTTGGAAAGAGACTCAGAGGTGGATACCTTGAAGTCACAGATGTCCCAAGTATTGGGGATGCTGATCTCCCTGATGGAAAATAAGTCAAGGGAACCGGAGAGGGAAAGTCCGAGGAGGGAGCTGTTTCCAAATACCTCAGCGCCCGCATCCCTACAAGATTGCGGGGACATGACTTGTTTCAACTGCGGAGGGGTTGGCCATGCGGCCAAAGTGTGTGCCAGTCCAAAGAAAAAAAAGATGAATAACCGCAAGTCGCCGGAAAACTTCAAGGAGTCAACCGGGTGCCCATCATCTCCAGTGAATTCCAAACTGAATGAGAAGCACATGAAAAGAGTGGAGAAGACCCCTCAGAAGAGACACAAGTTTCCTCAGTGGGAATGTACCCCAAAGAAAGAGGGTAATGTCCCTCAGCAGGTAGTTACACCCAATAAAAGGAGGGAGATCAGTGCATACCAGGCCCAAGAGAGACTTAAGTCCAAAGAGAAATGGAAGAAAGAAAGTCCAAAAGGAAAACGCAAAGATCCAAGGAAAGAGAATCCTTTGGAGCGATATCCAGATAAGCTGGTGGGTCCCTCCCCGATAGTACCTGTCCAAGTGGAGGGAGTCTACACCAGAGCCATATTGGATACTGGGGCACAAGTGACCCTGTTGTACAGGGACTTTTATGACAAGCATCTAAGTCACTTACCCATCCAGAAGATTGAGGAGCTGGAAATATAGGGGATTGGGACAAAGAGTTTCCCTTATGATGGCTATCTGCCTATAAAATTGACCTTTGACCCGTCCATAGCCGGGAAGGCCAAAGCGTTCGATACCTTGGCTGTGGTATGTCCCTGACCGCCGGGAGCTAACAAGAGTTCCTTAATAATAGGGACCAACACGGATCTGGTCCGAAGACTCTTGGCATCTCTAACAAGAAGAAACAGCCTACCAGCGATTGATCTTGGAGCAGAAGGCCCCGGAAGAGGGGGTAGGAAAGGTCTGGAGGCTGGGAAGAAGAGGAATAGTGCTGCAGCCCGGTGAAGTAGCCTGTTTGAAAGCCACTGTGAAGCTCACTTGGGAGCAGCCTGGGCCCTTTGTTATGCTGGAACCCGACCCAAGGGAAGAGCATTCGGGCCTAGAAGTAGTCCCAGAAGTGGTCCCGTTGAGGGCCTTGAAGAAGGCCCACTGTAAGGTACCTGTGAGTGTCAGGAATACTACGGATGGCCCCATGGAGATCCCAGCCAGGATGCTGCTGGGTCAGGTGAGCCCTGCCACCCCAGTTGCTTTGTCGGATGTGGAGAAGGCAGATGGAGAAAACCCTGTGTGGGAGAAACTTTCCATGGAAAACCCAAACCTGCCCAGGGCTTGGAAAGAGAGAGCCAAGGCCCAGTTGACCAGGTGGAAAACAATCTTCTCTCAAGATGAGTTCGATGTGGGGTGTGCGAGGAGTGCCACCCATCGAATCCGCCTCCAGGAGGACAAGCCCTTCAGGGAAAGAGTCAGGCGAGTTCCGTTAGCAGACCTCAAGGACTTGAGGGAACAGCTCGCTGAGCTCAAGCGAACCGGTGTGATTCGAGAATCTAGAAGCCCCTATGCCTCCCCGATAGTGGTGGTCAGGAAGAAGAATGGGTAGTTGAGGCTGTGCATAGACTACAGGACCCTCAACAGGAGAACCATACCCGACCAGTACACCACTCCAAGGATAGAGGATGCCCTACAGAGCTTGTCTGGAGCCAAGTGGTTCAGTGTTATGGACCTCAAGAGCGGGTACTATCAAATACCCATGCATCCAGAAGACAAAGAGAAGACGGCTTTCATAACCCCGGTGGGGTTCTTTGAATTTGACTGGATGCCTCAAGGTCTGTCTGGAGCCCCAGCTACTTTCCAACGTCTCATGGAGAAGACTGTAGGAGACATGAACCTCATCGAAGTCCTTGTATACTTAGATGACATCATTGTCTTCGGAGGAACCTTGGAAGAGCATGAAGAGAGGCTGGAGAAAGTTTTGAAGAGACTGAGTGAAGAAGGACTCAAGCTCTCACCTGAAAAATGCCAATTCTATCAGTCATCAGTCAACTATCTGGGACACATAGTGTCTGAAGATGGGGTAGCCACAGACCCCGAAAAATTGGAGGCAGTCACCTCCTGGCCAAGGCCCACCACTGTGACAGAGCTCAGATCCTTCTTGGGTTTCTGTTCCTATTACAGGAGGTTCGCGGAGGGGTTTGCTCGGATAGACAGGCCTCTGAATGAGCTGCTCAAGACGGAGGGGGAAGAGGATGACTCGGGTCCCAGGAAGCCAGGGGAGTCAATTAAGGACCAGTGGAATGAGAAGTGTAAAGATGCTTTTCAGATGTTGAAAAAAAAACGTAACCACTGCCCCTGTCCTGGCCTATGCAGACCCTAAGAAGCCTTATGAACTTCACGTAGATGCCAGTCACGAAAGTCTGGGAGGAGTGCTCTACCAGGAGCATGAAGAGCAACTAAGGCCCGTTGCGTATGTGAGCAGAAGTCTGACTCCCTCTGAAAAGAACTACTCCACCCACAAGTTGGAGTTCCTGGCCCTTAAGTGGGCGGTAGTTGACAAACTCAGAGATTATCTGTATGGGGCAGAATTCACTGTGAAAACCGACAACAACCCCCTCACCTATCTTTTCACCACAGCAAAGCTGGATGCCACAGGACATAGATGGCTGGCGGCACTGTCTGCCTTCAATTTCAGTCTAAAATACAGGCCTGGGGCTGGAAATCGAGATGCAGACGCCTTGTCTAGAAGATCTCACGTCCCCACCAGCAGTACAGAAGACTGGACCCAAGTGGCACCCGACAGGGTGCGGGCCCTCTGTCAAGGGGCTGAACTTCAAGCCCGTGGCGGCTCAAGAGCAGAAGAGATAGGGGTTACCATAGTAGGAGTTCCCAAGCAGTACTGTGGGGTAACCCAACTGGGGGAAGATAACTTGCCAAAATTGTCCAAAAAGGAGTTGAGATCTGACCAATTGGAAGACCCCATGGGGAGATTGGTTCTAGAGGCCCTGGAGAATCAGGATCCGAATAGACTCTTACGTCACCCTTCAAAGGAAGCTTGCCTGTTGAGGAAGGAGTGGGACAGGTTGCAGGTGCATCAGAGGGTGGTCTACCGAAGGGGCCCCTCTGATGACCTGGAAGACAAATGGCAGTTGTTCCTGCCCGAGAAACACCGAGAGACTGTCATGGTTGCTCTGCACAACAACCATGGCCACGTAGGGGCGGAAAGGACCTTCCAACTCGTTAGGGACCGTTTCTATTGGCCCTGCATGAGGGCTGAAGTTGAAGAATACTGCCACTCATGTGCACGATGCATCCAGAGAAAGACTTTACCCCATCAAGCTGCCCCAATGGGCCATTTGCAAAGTCAAGGCCCACTTGATCTGGTATGCATTGATTTTCTCTGCCTCGAACCCGACCTGAGTGGACTAGGAAATGTTCTGGTAGTAACTGACCATTTCACCCGGTATGCCCAGGCCTTCCCAACCAAAGACCAGAAGGCTTCCACTGTAGCCAAAGTCCTTATGGAAAAGTATTTCGTACACTATGGGCTGCGCAACGACTTCATTCAGATCAAGGAAGGGATTTTGAAAGTCGGTTGATCCGGAAGCTCCTGGATTCCTTGGGGATAAAGAAGACAAGAACTACCCCCTATCATCCACAAGGTGATGCTCAGCCGGAGAGGTTCAACCGAACCCTGCTCAACATGCTGGGGACCTTAAGCAGTGAAAAGAAGCAGCATTGGAGAAACCACATAGCAGCAGTTGTGCATGCATATAACAGCACCACAAGTGACGCTACAGGGTACTCACCCTATCGACTTATGTTCGGAAGAGAAGCAAGACTACCGGTAGATCTGGCCTTTGGCACCTCCATAGACCATTGTTCTGGCACTTCCCACAAAGGATATGTTGATAGGCTCAGACACAATTTAAAGTTGGCCTATGAGCAGGCCCAAGCAACCTCAGACAAAAGGGGGGCTCGCAACAAGAAAAACTTTGATCTGAAAGTTTGGATCCAAGATTTACAACCTGGAGATAGAGTGTTGCTACGGAACTTGGGGGTCCCTGGAAAACACAAGCTTGCAGACAGATGGAGACCTGAACCCTATGTTATTTGCAGGAAACTACCGGGCCTACCTGTTTACAGACTAAAGCCAGAAGGGAAGGTGGGGCCCTTAAAGACTTGGCATCGGAACCACCTACTTCCACTAGCTGAAGCAGTTCGGATTCCCCCTGTGATGGGTTCCCCTGAGCCAACCTCCATCCTGGATACTCCCAGGCCAAACACTCTGTCCCAGACCCCTCAGATTGGGTATATAGAGACCTCTGAGCTAAGTGAAGATGAGGGAGAAGAACTTGATTGGCTTTGGCCTTCCCGGGCCCCAAAAACTTCTGCTATTGATCTTCCACCTGATGAAGACACCATAGACAGAACACTGAATGCAGAAGCTACTGAGTTCATCCTGTCCAGTCCTTTGTCGGATTCTTGGGAAGATGCCTGTGTCTTACTCCCAGAGGAGGACCCAAGAGATTCCATGTACCTCCCTGCTCCGGAGTCAAGTGCCCCAGGACCAGTGGACACTTTCAAGTCGGTTCCGGGAGAGGAACCTGTGTTAGCCGGACCAGAAAGCCCAAGAGGACAAAGGATGAGAAGAGCCATAAAACCTCCCAGAAGATTGACTTACCTACAGTTGGGGAGAAGCTCGGAAGACACTGTGGTTACTGCCAGGAGGAGTATGGAAGACCCTAATCCCTCCACTGTTCATTTGGTGGGGGGCAACCCCAACTCACTCTCTGGCACAGTTAGGCAGGACACTAATGACAGTGTGACCCGTGGGCAGGGGAGTTCACCTCCTTGTTTTTGGTGGGAATTTCCTCTGCCAACATCATACGCAACTTTGGCTAATGTTGTGTGTACGGTAATTTAATGTTATCTTTGGGGACCAAAGAGTTTAAGTGAAGTAAGTGTGTAGCGGGGTCTCCTTTAAGGCCCCGGGACTACATTACCCAGAACCCTGTTTGGCACCCAGGCTTCATTCAGCCACCGCAGAGACTGATGGGAGGGGCTATATAAGAGGAGGGCGAGGCTGAGCTCGGCCTCTTTGGACACCGCGTTGCAATCAACAGGTCTTCCTGTGCGGATCTGCTGCAGTGCAGGGCCTGAAGCCTGGGCCTTGCACAACTTCCAGAGAGCCTTCCACCCCACTGCGGAACCTGGCTGACACCTGACTTTGCTGACTACTTACATCAGTTGGATCGGAGACCCGACCGTTACAGACGCTGTGTGTGTAGACACAGCAGGTGGAAGTTCCGGACTGGGATCGCGTCCGGAGTGGTGAGCGAGCACCTGCTCAATCCTATAGGCTGTACTGTTGTTAGGCCTAGAGACTGCCTTGGCCCACCGGCCTTTATTTACTGTTCCACTGGAGACTAGTGGCGGAACTGAGTTGAGTTAGTCTCCGGTGATTTTTTTTTTATTGTCTACCCCTTTGGATTACAAATACTGTTCCTGTTGTGCACCACCAGTCAAGTTGCATGCAAAGAAATCGTTCTGCTAGAGACTGAGTTAAATCTGAGTCAGGCCTGACCAGGAGTTAGAACTTTTTGTTGCTGCGCCATAAGGGCGCATAGATAGAGATGGCTGCACTAGAAGGGAAATAGCCTGCATTATCAGGGTGTACTATATTTTCTGCTGTAGATATATATGTGTTATATATTAACCTTGTGCCTTTTACCTACCAGTAAAAAACCTGTTATACTTCATCACTTGCTATCAGTGTGTTATCATTATGCAAAAGAGGTTACTCTTACAATACAGATAGATTGTGATACAAGACAATCCCTAGATTAACTGTGCCAGAGTGGATCGAGAAGATTGCCGGGGGTTGGCGGTGCTGTGTTCAGGGCCCGAAAACAAATCCAGCGGCTCTCTTAACTGGGGGTAGCGCTACACAAGTAATGGAAATATGTACCAAATCTCTCTTTCTTCTGACCATTAATGTAAGGAGGCACACTGAACACTGACCAATAATGTATGACCGATGCACTGTATGTGTTATGTTATACATTACCTAGTCCTGACTGCTGCATTGTATAGTCTACATAGTCCTTACCGTTGCACTCTATATTCTATGTTGTGTGCTATTTCTCAGAAAATAGGTGCAGGAACTCAACCACGACCACTCAACCCCCCCCCCCCCACACACACACACACACACACCTACACACACACACACACCCACCTTCTAAACCGCATCAAATAGTGGGTGTGGTCAAATTTCACCACTAACAGTGGGAGGGCCTTAAAGGGGCATTAACTACCAGGCGTGCATTATGTGCAGTGTAATAGTACAGAGTTCCGGGGGGCAGGTTTCCACAGAGTGCAGAGTTCAGACCGCAGACATAGTACAGGAGATGATCAGAGACTGCAGACATAGTACAGGAAATGGTCCATTAGATTAGACCCCTTTCACACTGGAGGTAATTTTCAGGCATTTTAGCGTTAAAAATAGCGCCTGAAAAAAGCCTCACCTGCAATCCCAGTGTGAGAGCCTGAATGCTTTCACATTAGAGCACTGCGCTGGCAGGTCGTCAAAAAAAATTCCTGCAAGTAGCTTCTTTGAGGCGCTTGAGGAGCGGTGTATATACTGCTCCTCAAGCGTCCCTGCCCATTGAAATCAATGGGCAGTGCCTGCAAAGTGCCTCGGCAGTGGCGCATTGAACCCTTTATTCGGCCGGTAGCAGGGGTTAAAAGTACCTCTAAAACGATGGTAAAGCGCCGCTAAAACTAGCAGCACTTTACCGCCGACGCCCCCGCACTGTCAGTGTGTCAGGGCTCTTAGTACATATCATTATACATCACATCATGGACTACTGAAGCGCAGGAAGGGACAGGGACTGTGTATCCTATGTAATCTATCATGCCATCCATCAGCCCAGAGCACATGTAAAGGGATGCTGGGGATGCCATCCTCCAGCACACAGCACACTGTGACTCACCTTGGTTCTCTCTCCCTGCAGGAGATAGAGATGGGAGGGGGGAGGCAATCCAACTGGAGTTGGTAGAGACAGTGTGGGGTCCCAGTGTGAGGAATTCATTCCAGCACATCAGCACTCAGCAGCCAGTGAAAATGAGAACCCTCATGTCAGTAAGAAGAGCGCCCCTCCCCCGAGCACTGCCAGGCTGTACGGGTCGGCTGCCCTATGCTCACACACACTGCTGTTCTGGATGGACACAGAGAAGGAGGGAGGGGAGATAAATCTGGCACTTCGGCGCCCCCATCTATGCAGGCGCCCAGGTGCAAAGCACAGGCCTAGGATCGTCCCTGCCACTGCCTCCCCTGACTGGGAGCAGGGGGCGGCTCGGGCTGCTGCGGCTGACAGCCGGGAGATTGTGCCGCACTCCCGGGTGTCCGTGAGCCCGCCGTCAAATGCGGGAGACTCCCGCAAGTTGGGGGAGACTTGAGATGTCTGCATTCGTTCCCTAATCATTTTTAGGATAATATTTTAGTCAAAAACAGCGCATCTTATTTATTTTACAACGTCTTTTTCTTCTTACTATTCAAGGAGTGTTTGATTGCAGAAGCTTTTTGATTTCACATATTTGCAGCTGAGCGCACCTTTTTGTATTGTTTAATTAGGGCTTATAATATACTGTGTGGCGTGCAGTGCATTGTGGGGTGTTTGGTGGGCCTGAAACAAATGGTCAAACGCCCCGACAGCCAATGTTCTAACCATTCACCCAACCTTAGAAAACGCATTCAAACACACAAAAAACCTCATGTGCCCACAGATAAACGCAGTAGCATTTTTAGACCTCATTTAAGACTGTGTTTACCCACACCAGGACATGCACCTGCACGTATGTCAAATTGGGAGCAGCGGCTGTATCTGTGCAGCCACTGCATCCCAATAGACATCAATGGGACTGCCTGCACTGGGATGCATGGAGCACCTGTGCATCCCCATGCGGGTAAACATGGCCTTGCATGATACGCCCCATGTGAACAAGGCCTTAAAAGTGCTTTTATGCACATCATAGTGTAAATGGGCCTATAAAGCTGCATATGTTGTTATGAAACAGTATGATTTTCACTGACAGTCCAAGATACAGGATACACTGGCAGCACATATTAGACGGTGGAAAATAATTTTTTTGTAATCAGATATAAACAGGTACCTGCCCATAAACTTACATGAAGCTTCTGTTCAGATCGGCCTTAAAAACTGACAGTCTGATCTGAACTGAAAGACCATGTAAAAGGACTTTAAGGCTCCATTCCCACTAGCACAACTTCAAAGTTGCACGATTTGCAGTGTGACTTTGGAACATGACTTTTGGTGCGACTTAGACTCGACTTTACACTTAATGGATCTAAGGGCCCTTTCACACGGGCTTTCCGATCAGGTCCGCCGGTCATCTTTACAGGCAGACCTGATCAGATGCTCCATTCCGCCCTATGGAGGGGCGGATGTCAGCGATGAGTGACATGTCTGCTGACATCCGCCGATATCAGATCTTATCCTGTCCGTGAAATCCAGATGGGATCATTGACAGAACTTCTTAAAACTAGTAATAAACAAACATTACTGAAGAACCTGTGGCTGTAATAGGCCATGGCCCTTTATTATAGGTATAATAGATTATTTAACCACTTAACATAAGGTGACCAAATTTTTAAAATGAAATCCGGGGACATATTTTTTTTTTTACTAGTGTAGCGGGTACTTACTTTCCCGGGGTAAATTTGAATCTTTTTCGGTGACACCGGTGGTGTGTTCCGGTGGTCCACTGGGTGGCGCTGTCCCCATGGGCTGACGGACGGATATCGCTGTGTGCTGAGCCTCCTTTTTGTCCTCTCCCGGCAGCGGTATGTTGGGGCAGGGAACCCGCCGTGCTTGTTGGGAGAGGGTATAAAGGGGCCGGCCATCTTGGTCACGGGGTTCTTCGTCCCAGGCACCTTCAGCTTGTGGACGGTGGTTCGTGTCCGTCCTCTAGGCGGCCTAGGCCTAGAGGACCACCGGAGATCGTGTTCCATCCCGGGCACCTTTAATCCTGTGGTGAGGTACTTGGATGAAGGTCCGGAGCTCAGTGCCCAACACTGAGTTCCGCGAGGGAAGGATCCTAAGGCACTCCGGGGATGGATGCCTGAATCCGAGGTGGGCGTAATGGACCGGGAAGAGCTCCTCATCTGAAGACCCGGTGCAGCAGACTGCCGGTGACGGGTGAGTCTCTTGTCGGAGACCGTCCGGAAGGAGAATTTCCCTCGTGCGGAGACCATAGATCACTCTCAGGGAGGAGAGTGGATGATAGAACTTGTGTCTGGGCCTATTCGTACACACACCTCCTTTTCTGTTCTATAGCCAAGGGAGTCCATGTTATGTTCTGAATAAAGGAGTGTTGGACTTTAACGGTGTGTGGCTCAATTTCTGGCGGACAAGGTTTAAGGAGACTCTTGGAGGGAGGATCCGATGCACAGCACAGACCCGAAGGTAACAAGAGACATTGCTGAGACCACATACACAACTGTGGTGGAAGCCTGGCGTAGCTCACCCCTCTCCCTCCCCTATCATACCCCTAGACCAGAGACAGTGCGAGTTGGAAAACTTTAATAGAGGGGACTGGGGAGAGGGTATGTGCGCTACACGTGGGGGCTCGGGTCCGGTATTGTGTTGTGCATTACTGTATGGAACGTGTCTGCTGGTAGAGTTAAACGAATAGGCCAAAGTGCAGCCCTGCTTGAAGCCGTGGCCATGACCCCAAGAAGGGAAAGGCCCGCGCAGGAAGAGCGGTGAACGGGGGGAAGCTCAGCCGTGTGAAGTAGTACACGTGGGGGCTTCCAATTGCACTGCGCCACCAGACACAATCCCCGCCGCTTAGTTCGTGGGCGTGGCTCAACCAAGAAAAGTGAAGAAAGCCCGCAAACTGGAGCAAAGGGGAGGAGTCCAATACGTGTGAAGGGACTACACGTGGGACATTGGCGCAAAAAAAAACTCTGCAGTGTGCGATGGATCAGCAACAGGTCGCCATGTTTGGACACACCTCGTGGATTCCGGTTCATCCTTCCACCACGACACTGACTGCTGCTGCTCCAATAACGGATACGGGGATTCGACTGAAGCCAAGGGGTCGATTCGCCCTATACTCATGTATGTACGTTGAGGCCCTGGGTATGATTTGTCCCGGGTGTTCGGGACTGGTGTGCCTGTTGAAGCCGTTCGAACGCTGTGAGGCCTGTGGGGAGTTCACGTTTGAGGTGGATTCGGTAGTTGAGAGGCCGAAAACCATCTACCCAGGCCGGACTTCAGGTACCACCACTCAGAGAGGAGAAATCACCGCTGTGAGAGTCGCCCCAGCGCACATTGCAGCGACCAGGGAAGAGGTCGTTAAAACTCTGCGAGAGAAATCCGAGAATGCTGACTCGGTCGCCACTGTCTCGCAGAGTCCGCCACCGAAGAAAAGAACCAGCGTGGTAGCCCCGACCAGCGGTGGTGGTGGACCGTCTCGCCCGCTTACGCCAGGCCCGGATGGATCCGTTGACGAGGGTTCCGGACGTCCCGCTTCAAGGAAAGGCCGAGGTAAGCCAGGCGAAGAGACTTGGTGTGTGGGAGGAGGTGTCGGTAAGGCATGGCCTAGCAAATTCGCGGAGTGTGGAGGCTCCGTTTCCACAAAGAGCTACATACCCGCAGAGGAGTGTGACACCTCCGACTTGGAATCGCTCTCGGATCTGGGAGATGATGCCATCATTGATGATTTGTTTGCTGAGAAAGGCTGGGACAAGGTACCGCTTGCTTCATTCCGCAGACCTCGGAATTCACCCATGTTGACAGGGGAAAGTACGCCCCGGGTGGAGGCGCCAATGCCTGAAGAGGGGTCCAGTTCCCAGCTTGTCCCTACATCCCTGGCGCAACCTGCATCTGATGCTGGGGTAAAGAGACTGTTGCTGCGGGCACCCATGCCCAGATTGGAGGTGGTCAAAGCGCCTCGTCATCCAGACTCAGTAGTTATGCCTGGTGAGGGAGACAGAGCTACCATGCCTCCTTTGGCAAGACTACAACGCCTATTTGGCCAAAAAGTTGCAGAGGAGTACGGATGGGAGTATCCCTACTTATCGAAGGACTTGCTCTACGAGGTGGAGGTGTACAGAGAGCGCTGGTACAATGACTTCGTGTGGACCCACCTGAAAGTTCCACACGCTCGCTGGTACCTGGCATGCTCTCCCAAGGCTTCACAACGTTTCAAGGATTGCAAGGCCGAATGGATGTTGGGAAGACACATCCATGCAGATAAAGTGTTGATCCGACGCAAAGAAGGTGAAGATGTGGAGTATCATCTGGAGACCGTAGATCAACACTTGAAGCCACTGATCTTGCCGCATCCCCGCTTTTACTTATAGGAGACAGAGACTCCGCTCTTATCATGTTGTTGAACTTTTTGGGGCAGTTGTTTGAGTATGCCCAAAGGAATGAGGAACTATTCCTGTGTTTTCCTTCGTTCCCATCTTCCTGCAAAAGAGATCACAGACTCTGGGGTTAGATAGGGCCAGAAAGAAGAAGAAGAAGCTCCACGGGTGCAGTACCGCGAGGCTGTCACCAGGTGGCAGTCTTGTGCAACGTTTTTTTTTTTTAACACTTTTCATGCACCCACTCTTTGGAGGGAAGTTTATTTTCTTCTTACACGAATACATGTGTCAGGGTTTTTGTGTGTTTGTTTTCTTTTCTTTTCCCTCTGCAGGAGAGCATCTCGTCAAGATTATGGAACCTGGGGTGGTTCTTAGTTAGGATGGGAGGAAAAGGTGTAATGTTGAAATGTGGTTTCATGTTAAATGTAGAGTTGAGCGGGTAGCTGGATATTCGGGTCCGGCGGGTTCGGCCGAACTTCGGAAAAAAGTTCGGATTCGGGACCGAACTTTAACCCGAACCCGGACCCCATTGAAGTCAATGGGGACCCGGACTTCTGACGACTAAAAAGGCTCTAAAAAAGTAATGGAAAGGGCTAGAGGGCTGCAAATGGCAGCAAAATGTTGTTAAGAACATGGCAAGTGCTCTGCAAACAAATGTGGATAGGAAATAACTTAAAAGAACATAAAAAAAATTAAAAAATAAAAAAATATGCTGGAGGCCCCCTTTTCAGCAGAAGAGGTACAGGAAGTCATTAAGAACCTCAGAAACTCAACGGCACGATGCCACACATATGGTGGGAATGCCCCAGAATACGCCCTTTCTGGAATAAATTATTTAATTTAATGGATAAGCTAGTGGGAAAATAAAATACTTTGAAATAAAAATGTAGCGGGGTGCTAAATTTAAGGAAAGTGTTTGAGTGGTAAATAGGCTCAAATACCCTAATTCTGTAGGATTCATGGACCATTTTGTCCTCGGGGGACAGTATTGGTGTGCAGTTCCCTGCGGCCTACAGGTGGCGCCTTTTGTGTCCCCTCTTGGCAGTAGTACAGCGGGGCGGGGAACCTGCTGTGCATGCCGGGAGAGCATATAAAAGGGGCAGACCTTTGGCCTGGGGGCTGATGTCCAGTGGGGTCCGCGCCCAGGTGCCTTCGGCCTGGGTGCATGTGTTCCTGTTCCATCTCGGGCACCTTTAGCCCGGGGTGAGGTACTATCCTGGAGTTCTTGCTGCCCTGGGTATGGAGGCCTAGGGGCGGGAGTAAAGCCTGGAGTTCAGAGCCGCCTCGTGTAGGGGACCCTGTTCCAGGGAAGGGAGGATCATTCTGATGGACCGATGCGGGAGTCACGGTGAAGGAATGGTCTGTTGACTCCCTGGAGAGATGTCTTCCCCTTGATATGGGCTAGGTTCGTAGAAGGAGAAGCTCAAGGTCACCTTGACTGTATCAGAGGCCTTATTCAACCGGCCCGTGGCAGGGGCCTTATACACCCTGGTCTGTGGCTGAGACCAAAGTTCTCCACACCCGTGGCAGGGGCCTTGTACACCCGGTCTGTGGCAGAGACCAACCTCAATGTCTGTGGCAGAGACCGTGCACCAAAAACTGTTTGAGAAACCTAAGCAGTGAAGTGAATGTGCTACGTTTGTGCCTGGACCTCCTCCACACCTTAAGCTGTCCTGTTTCTTTGCTCTAACCTTTTCTATCTGAGTACAGTTTATTTTGCCATGAGAGAATAAGAGTTGGAGTTTCAGCTGGTGTGGACATTGACTTTACTGGCAATTAAAGGACTTGCCTCTACCTACAGTAGAGGTGAGAATCATCCTCTGGAGGAGTTTTGACTCCGGCTGTGGACACGGCCCGTCAAGTACACCGCTCAACCTCTTTATATAGGAGGATACGGGCTGGTAGTGCGGTGTGCCTTTCTCCCTCCTGCGAAGAGCCAACAACATAAAGGCAGGTAAGGGGGAAAGGATCTGTGCGCTACAAAAAAATAAAATAAAAATTTTAATCTTGGCCTAGCAGGACGAGGTCCATATGGAGTAGGAGGTTGAGGTGGCGGTGGATGTGGCTGTGTAGGTGGAAGCGGCGGTGGAGGAGGACGAGGTAGCCAACACTGGTTCAAAAATACAACAATGGCTGGGTAAGGCCGGTGATGTGTCGAATTCTGTCCCCTGTCGAATAGTGTCCGCCCTGTACTGCGCTTGCTGAGTATGTAGGACAAGGGGATTTCAAAAATCTCCCAAGACTAACGGCGCCTGCGTGTTGAGTTCAGGTGAAGGCCACACCATCCGTGGTTCAAGCCGAGCCAAGCAAGGCCGCGATCGAAGCGAGCCCGTGAGGGGCCCTGTTACTATGTGCTACCGTATGACCTCTTGGATGGTGGGGCTTGAACCTGCACTCACAGCGCAGGCGCCGTTCATCTTCGGAGATTTTGTGAATCTCCTTGTCCTCTGTACTGCGCAAGCGCTGCGCCTGCGCAGTACGGGCCGGGCACAATCCGATGGCCAGACAGTTTTTGTCACAACACCGGTATACATGTCTATTCTGCACAAGGTACGGACAAGTCCTGTGGGATCCATGCCTGGTTCATTTTAATGAACGTGAGCTTGTCCACATTGGCTCTGGACAGGCGGCTGCGCTTGTCTGTGATAACGCCCCCTGCCGTGCTAAATACACGTTCAGATAATACACTGGCTGCAGGGCAGGCCAGCACCTCCAAGGCATAAACGGCAAGCTCAGGCCATGTGCCCAATTTGGAGACCCAGAAGTTAAAGGGGGCAGACCCGTCATCCAGTACGTGTAGGCCTGTGGACACATACTGCTCAACCATGTTGGTGAAATGCTGCCTCCTGCTAAGACGTTCCATCTCAGCTGGTGGTGCTGGTTGTTGTGGCGTGCTGACAAAGCTTTTCCACATTTCGGCCATGCTAACCCTGCCTTCTGAGGTGCTGCCGGTGCCCCGGCTGCGTTGGCGACCTCTTCCTCCTCCTCTGCCTTCGCCTTGTGCTTCCACCGTACGCCCGCTGTCAGGTGGGAATGCCACCAGCAGCGCGTCTACCAGCGTGCGCTTGTACTCGCGCATCTTACGATCCCGCTCCAGTGAGGGAATTAAGGACGGTACGTTGTCCTTGTAACGGGGATCCAGCAGGGTGGCCACCCAGTAATCAGCACCAGTTAAAATGTGGGCAACTCGGCTGTCGTTGCGGAAACACTGCAGCATGTAATCGCTCATGTGTGCCAGGCTGCCCAGAGGCAAAGAAAAGCTGTCCTCTGTGGGAGGTGTATCGTCTGTGTCCTCTGTATCCCCCCAGCCACGCACCAGTAATGGCCACGAGCTGGTCTGAGTGCCACCCTGCTGTGAACATGGCTCCTCCTCCTCCTCCTCCATCTCCTCCTCCACCTCGTCATCCTCCAGAACTGTGCCCTTTCTGCCGGACAATTGTGTACCTGGCGTTTGTTGGTGCAGGAACCCACCCTCGTAGCCACTTGTGAAAGACTGCCCTGAAAGCCTTTGAAATGATCCCGCTTCCTCCTCCTCCTCCTCATCCTCCTGTGCCACATCCTCTTCCATCATCGCACAAAGCGTTTTTTCAAGGAGGCATAGAACTGGGATAGTAACGCTGAGAACGGCGTCATTGGCACTGGCCATGTTGGTGGAGTACTCGAAACAGCGCAACAAGGCACACAGGTCTCGCATGGAGGCCCAGTTATTGGTGGTGAAGTGGTGCTGTTCCGCAGAGCGACTCACGCGTGATTGCTGCAGCTGAAACTCCACTATTGCCTGCTGCTGCTCGCACAGTCTGGCCAGCATGTGCAAGGTGGAGTTCCACCTTGTGGGCACGTCACATATGAGGCGGTGAGCGGGAAGGCCGAAGTTACGCTGCAGCACTGACAGGCGAGCAGCAGCAGGGTGAGAACGCCGAAAGTGCGCACAGACAGCCCGCACTTTCTGCAGCAGCTCTGGCATATTGGGGTAATTTTTAAGGAACCTCTGGATCACCAAGTTCAGCACATGCGCCAGGCAAGGGATGTGCGTCAAACCCGCTAGACCCAGAGCTGCTACGAGATTTCGCCCATTATCGCACACCACCAGGCCGGGCTTGAGGCTCACTGACAGCAACCACTCATCGGTCTGTTGTTCCATGTCCCTCCACAACTCCTGCGCGGTGTGGGGATTTTCCCCCAAACAGGAAAGTTTTAAAACTGCCTGCTGTCGTTTACCCCTGGCTGTGCTGAAGTTGGTGGTGAAGGTGTTACGCTGAATGGATGAGGAGGCGGTAGAGGATGAGGAAGCGGAGAAGGAGGAGTTAGCAACAGGAGGCAAACTGAAGCGCCCTGCAATCCTCGGTGGTGGAAGGACATGCGCCAAACCGCTATCTGCCTCAGGCCCAGCCGCCACTGCATTTACCCAGTGTGCTGTTAGGGAGATATAACGTCCCTGACCGTGCTTACTGGTCCACGCATCCGTAGTTAGGTGGACCTTGCCACAGATGGCGTTGCGCAGTGCACACCTGATTTTGTCCCCCACCTGGTTGTGCAGGGAAGGGATGGCTCGCCTGGAAAAGTAGTGGCGGCTGGGCACGACGTACTGCGGGACAGCCAATGCCATCAGGCTTTTAAAACTCTGCGTCTCCACCAGACGGAATGACAGCATTTCAAAGGCCAGGAATTTTGAAATGCTGGCATTCAGGGCCAGGGATCGCGGGTGGCTAGGGGGGTACTTCCTCTTCCGCTCCAATGTTTGGGAGATAGAGAGCTGAACGCTTCCATGGGACATTGTGGAGATGGTTGGTGACCCAGGTGGTAGTGTTGCTGGCAGATCCTCTGTTTGCGGGGTGACAGGTGCCACTGTCACTACAGAGGTGGATGAAGAGGCCGAGACTGCAGCAGAAGAGGAAGCAGGAGGAGCCAGAGACCTTTCTTGGTTTTTGAGGTGTCTACTCCACTGCAGCTCGTGCTTTGCACTTAGATGCCTGGTCATGCAGCTTGTGCTCAGGTTGAGAACGTTTATGCCTCGCTTCAGGCTCTGATTGCACAGCGTGCAAACCACTCGTGTCTTGTCATCAACACACTGTGTGAAGAACTGCCACGCTAGGGAAGTCCTTGGACCTGGCTTTGGTGTGCTCGGTCCCTTGCTGCGTTGGGCAGTAGCAGATGTACTGTCTAGGGGACGAATGCTCCGTTTTTGCACCCTGCTCCCTCTTCTGCTGTGCTGGTGGCTCTGTGCGACCACCGCCTCTTCCTCCGAACTACACTGGTCACCTGCATAACGTTGATTCCATGTGGGGTCGAGGACCTCATCGTCCTCCACATCATCTTCCACCCAGTCTTCACCCCTGCCCTCCATGTCTGTCTGCACAATTGCGAAAGCAGCAGCAGTTGGCACCTGTGTTTCGTCATCATCCGAGACGTGCTGCGATGGTCCTCCCATGTACCCATCATGAAACATAAGTGGTTGGGCATCGGTGCACTCAATCTCTTCCACTTCTGGGGCAGGGCTAGGTGGATGGCCCTGGGAAACCCTGCTAACAGAGTCATCGAAAAGCAGAAGAGACTGCTGCATGATTTGGGGCTCAGACTGCTTGGCTGATTTGCAAGGGGGTGAGGTGAAAGACTGATGGACATGGGCTTCAGGTGCCAACTCTGATCTTTCATCAGAAGAGTGGGTGGGAGACAATGTGAAGGAACCCGAGGCACTGTCAGCAACCCAATCTACTATCGCCTGTACTTGTCCTGGCCTAAACATTGGTACAGCCTCATTAGGCGCGACAAAATACCGCCGCAGGCTCGGTCGCCTACTCGCACCTGAGGAAGGTGTTTCACTTGTGCGTGTAGCTGCCACAGATCCACCACGTCCTCTCCCTGCAACAGGAGCTCCACCAGCAGCACCACGACCGGGGCCACCACGTCCCTTTGACCTTCCCCTCATATTTTCCAAATTTAGGATCTTGCCCTAAATGGCGTTTTTTGGAAGACCACAACACACCCACAGTACGTAATGGCTGAAACGCACAGCTACAGAACTGCAGAAAATGCTATTCAAAAAAAAAAAGGTTGTTTTTTTTAGTATAGCACAGTACAAGGAAAATATATAGAAATTGTTTATTTCACACACCTCCAGATGTGTATTTCACACTGCAAAATATTTTCTGTGGCCCTAAATGGCGTTTTTTGGAAGAGCACAACACAACCACAGTATTTAACCACTGAATCGCACAGCTATAGAAGTGCAGAGAATGCTATTCAAAAAAAATGTTGTTTTTTTTAGTATAGCACTGTACAATATATAGAAATTGTTTATTTTACACACCTCCACATGTGTATTTCACACTGCAATTTATTTTCTGTGGCCCTAAATGGCGTTTTTTGGAAGAGCACAACAACCCCAACAGTATATAACCGCTGAATCGCACAGCTGCAGAGGCCAGAGAATGCTATTCAAAAATAATGTTGTTTTTTCACACACCTCCAGATGTGTATTTCACACTGCAAAATATTTTCTGTGGCCCTAAATGGCGTTTTTTACAAGAGCACAACAACCCCAACAGTATATAACCGCTGAATCGCACAGCTGCAGAGGCCAGAGAATGCTTTTTAAAAATAATGTTGTTTTTTCACACACCTCCAGATGTGTATTTCACACTGCAAAATATTTTCTGTGGCCCTAAATGGCGTTTTTTGGAAGAGCACAACACAACCACAGTATTTAACCACTGAATCGCACAGCTATAGAAGTGCAGAGAATGCTATTCAAAAAAAATGTTGTTTTTTTTAGTATAGCACTGTACAATATATAGAAATTGTTTATTTTACACACCTCCAGATGTGTATTTCACACTGCAAAATATTTTCTGTGGCCCTAAATGGCGTTTTTTGCCAGACCACAACACACCCACAGCACGTAACCGCTGAATCGCACAGCTACAGAAAATGCTATTCAAAAAAAAGGTTGTTTTTTTTAGTATAGCACTGTACAAGAAGAATATATAGAAATTGTTTATTTTACACACCTCCAGATGTGTATTTCACACTGCAAAATATTTTCTGTGGCCCTAAGTGGCGTTTTTTGCCAGACCACAACACACCCACAGCACGTAACCGCTGAATCGCACAGCTACAGAAAATGCTATTCAAAAAAAAAGGTTGTTTTTTTTAGTATAGCACTGTACAAGAAGAATATATAGAAATTGTTTATTTTACACACCTCCAGATGTGTATTTCACACTGCAAAATATTTTCTGTGGCCCTAAATGGCATTTTTTGGCAGAGCACAACACACCCACAGTATTTAACCACTGAATCGCACAGCTATAGAAGTGCAGAGAATGCTATTAAAAAAAAATGTTGTTTTTTTTAGTATAGCACTGTACAATATATAGAAATTGTTTATTTTACACACCTCCACATGTGTATTTCACACTGCAAAATATTTTCTGTGGCCCTAAATGGCGTTTTTTGCAAGAGCACAACAACCCCAACAGTATATAACCGCTGAATCGCACAGCTGCAGAGGCCAGAGAATGCTTTTTAAAAATAATGTTGTTTTTTCACACACCTCCAGATGTGTATTTCACACTGCAAAATATTTTCTGTGGCCCTAAATGGCGTTTTTTGCAAGAGCACAACAACCCCAACAGTATATAACCGCTGAATCGCACAGCTGCAGAGGCCAGAGAATGCTTTTTAAAAATAATGTTGTTTTTTCACACACCTCCAGATGTGTATTTCACACTGCAAAATATTTTCTGTGGCCCTAAATGGCGTTTTTTGGAAGAGCACAACACAACCACAGTATTTAACCACTGAATCGCACAGCTATAGAAGTGCAGAGAATGCTATTCAAAAAAAATGTTGTTTTTTTTAGTATAGCACTGTACAATATATAGAAATTGTTTATTTTACACCCCTCCACATGTGTATTTCACACTGCAATTTATTTTCTGTGGCCCTAAATGGCGTTTTTTGGAAGAGCACAACAACCCCAACAGTATATAACCGCTGAATCGCACAGCTGCAGAGGCCAGAGAATGCTATTCAAAAATAATGTTGTTTTTTCACACACCTCCAGATGTGTATTTCACACTGCAAAATATTTTCTGTGGCCCTAAATGGCGTTTTTTACAAGAGCACAACAACCCCAACAGTATATAACCGCTGAATCGCACAGCTGCAGAGGCCAGAGAATGCTATTCAAAAATAATGTTGTTTTTTCACACACCTCCAGATGTGTATTTCACACTGCAAAATATTTTCTGTGGCCCTAAATGGCGTTTTTTGCAAGAGCACAACAACCCCAACAGTATATAACCGCTGAATCGCACAGCTGCAGAGGCCAGAGAATGCTTTTTAAAAATAATGTTGTTTTTTCACACACCTCCAGATGTGTATTTCACACTGCAAAATATTTTCTGTGGCCCTAAATGGCGTTTTTTGGAAGAGCACAACACAACCACAGTATTTAACCACTGAATCGCACAGCTATAGAAGTGCAGAGAATGCTATTCAAAAAAAATGTTGTTTTTTTTAGTATAGCACTGTACAATATATAGAAGTTGTTTATTTTACACACCTCCACATGTGTATTTCACACTGCAATTTATTTTCTGTGGCCCTAAATGGCGTTTTTTGGAAGAGCACAACAACCCCAACAGTATATAACCGCTGAATCGCACAGCTGCAGAGGCCAGAGAATGCTATTCAAAAATAATGTTGTTTTTTCACACACCTCCAGATGTGTATTTCACACTGCAAAATATTTTCTGTGGCCCTAAATGGCGTTTTTTGGATGAGCACAACAACCCCAACAGTATATAACCGCTGAATCGCACAGCTGCAGAGGCCAGAGAATGCTATTCAAAAATAATGTTGTTTTTTCACACACCTCCAGATGTGTATTCCACACTGCAAAATATTTTCTGTGGCCCTAAATGGCGTTTTTTGCAAGAGCACAACAACCCCAACAGTATATAACCGCTGAATCGCACAGCTGCAGAGGCCAGAGAATGCTTTTTAAAAATAATGTTGTTTTTTCACACACCTCCAGATGTGTATTTCACACTGCAAAATATTTTCTGTGGCCCTAAATGGCGTTTTTTGGAAGAGCACAACACAACCACAGTATTTAACCACTGAATCGCACAGCTATAGAAGTGCAGAGAATGCTATTCAAAAAAAAATGTTTTGTTTTTTAGTATAGCACTGTACAATATATAGAAATTGTTTATTTTACACACCTCCACATGTGTATTTCACACTGCAATTTATTTTCTGTGGCCCTAAATGGCGTTTTTTGGAAGAGCACAACAACCCCAACAGTATATAACCGCTGAATCGCACAGCTGCAGAGGCCAGAGAATGCTATTCAAAAATAATGTTGTTTTTTCACACACCTCCAGATGTGTATTTCACACTGCAAAATATTTTCTGTGGCCCTAAATGGCGTTTTTTGGAAGAGCACAACAACCCCAACAGTATATAACCGCTGAATCGCACAGCTGCAGAGGCCAGAGAATGCTATTCAAAAATAATGTTGTTTTTTCACACACCTCCAGATGTGTATTTCACACTGCAAAATATTTTCTGTGGCCCTAAATGGCGTTTTTTGCAAGAGCACAACAACCCCAACAGTATATAACCGCTGAATCGCACAGCTGCAGAGGCCAGAGAATGCTTTTTAAAAATAATGTTGTTTTTTCACACACCTCCAGATGTGTATTTCACACTGCAAAATATTTTCTGTGGCCCTAAATGGCGTTTTTTGGAAGAGCACAACACAACCACAGTATTTAACCACTGAATCGCACAGCTATAGAAGTGCAGAGAATGCTATTAAAAAAAAATGTTGTTTTTTTAGTATAGCACTGTACAATATATAGAAATTGTTTATTTTACACACCTCCACATGTGTATTTCACACTGCAATTTATTTTCTGTGGCCCTAAATGGCGTTTTTTGGAAGAGCACAACAACCCCAACAGTATATAACCGCTGAATCGCACAGCTGCAGAGGCCAGAGAATGCTATTCAAAAATAATGTTGTTTTTTCACACACCTCCAGATGTGTATTTCACACTGCAAAATATTTTCTGTGGCCCTAAATGGCGTTTTTTGGATGAGCACAACAACCCCAACAGTATATAACCGCTGAATCGCACAGCTGCAGAGGCCAGAGAATGCTATTCAAAAATAATGTTGTTTTTTCACACACCTCCAGATGTGTATTTCACACTGCAAAATATTTTCTGTGGCCCTAAATGGCGTTTTTTGCAAGAGCACAACAACCCCAACAGTATATAACCGCTGAATCGCACAGCTGCAGAGGCCAGAGAATGCTTTTTAAAAATAATGTTGTTTTTTCACACACCTCCAGATGTGTATTTCACACTGCAAAATATTTTCTGTGGCCCTAAATGGCGTTTTTTGGAAGAGCACAACACAACCACAGTATTTAACCACTGAATCGCACAGCTATAGAAGTGCAGAGAATGCTATTCAAAAAAAATGTTTTTTTTTTTAGTATAGCACTGTACAATATATAGAAATTGTTTATTTTACACACCTCCACATGTGTATTTCACACTGCAATTTATTTTCTGTGGCCATAAATGGCGTTTTTTGGAAGAGCACAACAACCCCAACAGTATATAACCGCTGAATCGCACAGCTGCAGAGGCCAGAGAATGCTATTCAAAAATAATGTTGTTTTTTCACACACCTCCAGATGTGTATTTCACACTGCAAAATATTTTCTGTGGCCCTAAATGGCGTTTTTTGCAAGAGCACAACAACCCCAACAGTATATAACCGCTGAATCGCACAGCTGCAGAGGCCAGAGAATGCTATTCAAAAATAATGTTGTTTTTTCACACACCTCCAGATGTGTATTTCACACTGCAAAATATTTTCTGTGGCCCTAAATGGCGTTTTTTGCAAGAGCACAACAACCCCAACAGTATATAACCGCTGAATCGCACAGCTGCAGAGGCCAGAGAATGCTTTTTAAAAATAATGTTGTTTTTTCACACACCTCCAGATGTGTATTTCACACTGCAAAATATTTTCTGTGGCCCTAAATGGCGTTTTTTGGAAGAGCACAACACAACCACAGTATTTAACCACTGAATCGCACAGCTATAGAAGTGCAGAGAATGCTATTCAAAAAAAATGTTTTTTTTTTAGTATAGCACTGTACAATATATAGAAATTGTTTATTTTACACACCTCCACATGTGTATTTCACACTGCAATTTATTTTCTGTGGCCCTAAATGGCGTTTTTTGGAAGAGCACAACAACCCCAACAGTATATAACCGCTGAATCGCACAGCTGCAGAGGCCAGAGAATGCTATTCAAAAATAATGTTGTTTTTTCACACACCTCCAGATGTGTATTTCACACTGCAAAATATTTTCTCTGGCCCTAAATGGCGTTTTTTGGATGAGCACAACAACCCCAACAGTATATAACCGCTGAATCGCACAGCTGCAGAGGCCAGAGAATGCTATTCAAAAATAATGTTGTTTTTTCACACACCTCCAGATGTGTATTTCACACTGCAAAATATTTTCTGTGGCCCTAAATGGCGTTTTTTGCAAGAGCACAACAACCCCAACAGTATATAACCGCTGAATCGCACAGCTGCAGAGGCCAGAGAATGCTTTTTAAAAATAATGTTGTTTTTTCACACACCTCCAGATGTGTATTTCACACTGCAAAATATTTTCTGTGGCCCTAAATGGCGTTTTTTGGAAGAGCACAACACAACCACAGTATTTAACCACTGAATCGCACAGCTATAGAAGTGCAGAGAATGCTATTCAAAAAAAATGTTTTTTTTTTTAGTATAGCACTGTACAATATATAGAAATTGTTTATTTTACACACCTCCACATGTGTATTTCACACTGCAATTTATTTTCTGTGGCCCTAAATGGCGTTTTTTGGAAGAGCACAACAACCCCAACAGTATATAACCGCTGAATCGCACAGCTGCAGAGGCCAGAGAATGCTATTCAAAAATAATGTTGTTTTTTCACACACCTCCAGATGTGTATTTCACACTGCAAAATATTTTCTGTGGCCCTAAATGGCGTTTTTTGGATGAGCACAACAACTCCAACAGTATATAACCGCTGAATCGCACAGCTGCAGAGGCCAGAGAATGCTATTCAAAAATAATGTTGTTTTTTCACACACCTCCAGATGTGTATTTCACACTGCAAAATATTTTCTGTGGCCCTAAATGGCGTTTTTTGGAAGAGCACAACAACCCCAACAGTATATAACCGCTGAATCGCACAGCTGCAGAGGCCAGAGAATGCTATTCAAAAATAATGTTGTTTTTTCACACACCTCCAGATGTGTATTTCACACTGCAAAATATTTTCTGTGGCCCTAAATGGCGTTTTTTGCAAGAGCACAACAACCCCAACAGTATATAACCGCTGAATCGCACAGCTGCAGAGGCCAGAGAATGCTTTTTAAAAATAATGTTGTTTTTTCACACACCTCCAGATGTGTATTTCACACTGCAAAATATTTTCTGTGGCCCTAAATGGCGTTTTTTGGAAGAGCACAACACAACCACAGTATTTAACCACTGAATCGCACAGCTATAGAAGTGCAGAGAATGCTATTAAAAAAAAATGTTGTTTTTTTTAGTATAGCACTGTACAATATATAGAAATTGTTTATTTTACACACCTCCACATGTGTATTTCACACTGCAATTTATTTTCTGTGGCCCTAAATGGCGTTTTTTGGAAGAGCACAACAACCCCAACAGTATATAACCGCTGAATCGCACAGCTGCAGAGGCCAGAGAATGCTATTCAAAAATAATGTTGTTTTTTCACACACCTCCAGATGTGTATTTCACACTGCAAAATATTTTCTGTGGCCCTAAATGGCGTTTTTTGGATGAGCACAACAACCCCAACAGTATATAACCGCTGAATCGCACAGCTGCAGAGGCCAGAGAATGCTATTCAAAAATAATGTTGTTTTTTCACACACCTCCAGATGTGTATTTCACACTGCAAAATATTTTCTGTGGCCCTAAATGGCGTTTTTTGCAAGAGCACAACAACCCCAACAGTATATAACCGCTGAATCGCACAGCTGCAGAGGCCAGAGAATGCTTTTTAAAAATAATGTTGTTTTTTCACACACCTCCAGATGTGTATTTCACACTGCAAAATATTTTCTGTGGCCCTAAATGGCGTTTTTTGGAAGAGCACAACACAACCACAGTATTTAACCACTGAATCGCACAGCTATAGAAGTGCAGAGAATGCTATTCAAAAAAAATGTTTTTTTTTTTAGTATAGCACTGTACAATATATAGAAATTGTTTATTTTACACACCTCCACATGTGTATTTCACACTGCAATTTATTTTCTGTGGCCATAAATGGCGTTTTTTGGAAGAGCACAACAACCCCAACAGTATATAACCGCTGAATCGCACAGCTGCAGAGGCCAGAGAATGCTATTCAAAAATAATGTTGTTTTTTCACACACCTCCAGATGTGTATTTCACACTGCAAAATATTTTCTGTGGCCCTAAATGGCGTTTTTTGGATGAGCACAACAACCCCAACAGTATATAACCGCTGAATCGCACAGCTGCAGAGGCCAGAGAATGCTATTCAAAAATAATGTTGTTTTTTCACACACCTCCAGATGTGTATTTCACACTGCAAAATATTTTCTGTGGCCCTAAATGGCGTTTTTTGCAAGAGCACAACAACCCCAACAGTATATAACCGCTGAATCGCACAGCTGCAGAGGCCAGAGAATGCTTTTTAAAAATAATGTTGTTTTTTCACACACCTCCAGATGTGTATTTCACACTGCAAAATATTTTCTGTGGCCCTAAATGGCGTTTTTTGGAAGAGCACAACACAACCACAGTATTTAACCACTGAATCGCACAGCTATAGAAGTGCAGAGAATGCTATTCAAAAAAAATGTTTTTTTTTTAGTATAGCACTGTACAATATATAGAAATTGTTTATTTTACACACCTCCACATGTGTATTTCACACTGCAATTTATTTTCTGTGGCCCTAAATGGCGTTTTTTGGAAGAGCACAACAACCCCAACAGTATATAACCGCTGAATCGCACAGCTGCAGAGGCCAGAGAATGCTATTCAAAAATAATGTTGTTTTTTCACACACCTCCAGATGTGTATTTCACACTGCAAAATATTTTCTGTGGCCCTAAATGGCGTTTTTTGGATGAGCACAACAACCCCAACAGTATATAACCGCTGAATCGCACAGCTGCAGAGGCCAGAGAATGCTATTCAAAAATAATGTTGTTTTTTCACACACCTCCAGATGTGTATTTCACACTGCAAAATATTTTCTGTGGCCCTAAATGGCGTTTTTTGCAAGAGCACAACAACCCCAACAGTATATAACCGCTGAATCGCACAGCTGCAGAGGCCAGAGAATGCTTTTTAAAAATAATGTTGTTTTTTCACACACCTCCAGATGTGTATTTCACACTGCAAAATATTTTCTGTGGCCCTAAATGGCGTTTTTTGGAAGAGCACAACACAACCACAGTATTTAACCACTGAATCGCACAGCTATAGAAGTGCAGAGAATGCTATTCAAAAAAAATGTTTTTTTTTTTAGTATAGCACTGTACAATATATAGAAATTGTTTATTTTACACACCTCCACATGTGTATTTCACACTGCAATTTATTTTCTGTGGCCATAAATGGCGTTTTTTGGAAGAGCACAACAACTCCAACAGTATATAACCGCTGAATCGCACAGCTGCAGAGGCCAGAGAATGCTATTCAAAAATAATGTTGTTTTTTCACACACCTCCAGATGTGTATTTCACACTGCAAAATATTTTCTGTGGCCCTAAATGGCGTTTTTTGCAAGAGCACAACAACCCCAACAGTATATAACCGCTGAATCGCACAGCTGCAGAGGCCAGAGAATGCTATTCAAAAATAATGTTGTTTTTTCACACACCTCCAGATGTGTATTTCACACTGCAAAATATTTTCTGTGGCCCTAAATGGCGTTTTTTGCAAGAGCACAACAACCCCAACAGTATATAACCGCTGAATCGCACAGCTGCAGAGGCCAGAGAATGCTTTTTAAAAATAATGTTGTTTTTTCACACACCTCCAGATGTGTATTTCACACTGCAAAATATTTTCTGTGGCCCTAAATGGCGTTTTTTGGAAGAGCACAACACAACCACAGTATTTAACCACTGAATCGCACAGCTATAGAAGTGCAGAGAATGCTATTCAAAAAAAATGTTTTTTTTTTTAGTATAGCACTGTACAATATATAGAAATTGTTTATTTTACACACCTCCACATGTGTATTTCACACTGCAATTTATTTTCTGTGGCCATAAATGGCGTTTTTTGGAAGAGCACAACAACCCCAACAGTATATAACCGCTGAATCGCACAGCTGCAGAGGCCAGAGAATGCTATTCAAAAATAATGTTGTTTTTTCACACACCTCCAGATGTGTATTTCACACTGCAAAATATTTTCTGTGGCCCTAAATGGCGTTTTTTGGATGAGCACAACAACCCCAACAGTATATAACCGCTGAATCGCACAGCTGCAGAGGCCAGAGAATGCTATTCAAAAATAATGTTGTTTTTTCACACACCTCCAGATGTGTATTTCACACTGCAAAATATTTTCTGTGGCCCTAAATGGCGTTTTTTGCAAGAGCACAACAACCCCAACAGTATATAACCGCTGAATCGCACAGCTGCAGAGGCCAGAGAATGCTTTTTAAAAATAATGTTGTTTTTTCACACACCTCCAGATGTGTATTTCACACTGCAAAATATTTTCTGTGGCCCTAAATGGCGTTTTTTGGAAGAGCACAACACAACCACAGTATTTAACCACTGAATCGCACAGCTATAGAAGTGCAGAGAATGCTATTCAAAAAAAATGTTTTTTTTTTTAGTATAGCACTGTACAATATATAGAAATTGTTTATTTTACACACCTCCACATGTGTATTTCACACTGCAATTTATTTTCTGTGGCCATAAATGGCGTTTTTTGGAAGAGCACAACAACTCCAACAGTATATAACCGCTGAATCGCACAGCTGCAGAGGCCAGAGAATGCTATTCAAAAATAATGTTGTTTTTTCACACACCTCCAGATGTGTATTTCACACTGCAAAATATTTTCTGTGGCCCTAAATGGCGTTTTTTGCAAGAGCACAACAACCCCAACAGTATATAACCGCTGAATCGCACAGCTGCAGAGGCCAGAGAATGCTTTTTAAAAATAATGTTGTTTTTTCACACACCTCCAGATGTGTATTTCACACTGCAAAATATTTTCTGTGGCCCTAAATGGCGTTTTTTGGAAGAGCACAACACAACCACAGTATTTAACCACTGAATCGCACAGCTATAGAAGTGCAGAGAATGCTATTCAAAAAAAATTTTGTTTTTTTTAGTATAGCACTGTACAATATATAGAAATTGTTTATTTTACACACCTCCACATGTGTATTTCACACTGCAATTTATTTTCTGTGGCCCTAAATGGCGTTTTTTTGAAGAGCACAACAACCCCAACAGTATATAACCGCTGAATCGCACAGCTGCAGAGGCCAGAGAATGCTATTCAAAAATAATGTTGTTTTTTCACACACCTCCAGATGTGTATTTCACACTGCAAAATATTTTCTGTGGCCCTAAATGGCGTTTTTTGCAAGAGCACAACAACCCCAACAGTATATAACCGCTGAATCGCACAGCTGCAGAGGCCAGAGAATGCTTTTTAAAAATAATGTTGTTTTTTCACACACCTCCAGATGTGTATTTCACACTGCAAAATATTTTCTGTGGCCCTAAATGGCGTTTTTTGGAAGAGCACAACACAACCACAGTATTTAACCACTGAATCGCACAGCTATAGAAGTGCAGAGAATGCTATTCAAAAAAAATGTTTTTTTTTTAGTATAGCACTGTACAATATATAGAAATTGTTTATTTTACACACCTCCACATGTGTATTTCACACTGCAATTTATTTTCTGTGGCCCTAAATGGCGTTTTTTGGAAGAGCACAACAACCCCAACAGTATATAACCGCTGAATCGCACAGCTGCAGAGGCCAGAGAATGCTATTCAAAAATAATGTTGTTTTTTCACACACCTCCAGATGTGTATTTCACACTGCAAAATATTTTCTGTGGCCCTAAATGGCGTTTTTTGGATGAGCACAACAACCCCAACAGTATATAACCGCTGAATCGCACAGCTGCAGAGGCCAGAGAATGCTATTCAAAAATAATGTTGTTTTTTCACACACCTCCAGATGTGTATTTCACACTGCAAAATATTTTCTGTGGCCCTAAATGGCGTTTTTTGCAAGAGCACAACAACCCCAACAGTATATAACCGCTGAATCGCACAGCTGCAGAGGCCAGAGAATGCTTTTTAAAAATAATGTTGTTTTTTCACACACCTCCAGATGTGTATTTCACACTGCAAAATATTTTCTGTGGCCCTAAATGGCGTTTTTTGGAAGAGCACAACACAACCACAGTATTTAACCACTGAATCGCACAGCTATAGAAGTGCAGAGAATGCTATTCAAAAAAAATGTTTTTTTTTTTAGTATAGCACTGTACAATATATAGAAATTGTTTATTTTACACACCTCCACATGTGTATTTCACACTGCAATTTATTTTCTGTGGCCATAAATGGCGTTTTTTGGAAGAGCACAACAACTCCAACAGTATATAACCGCTGAATCGCACAGCTGCAGAGGCCAGAGAATGCTATTCAAAAATAATGTTGTTTTTTCACACACCTCCAGATGTGTATTTCACACTGCAAAATATTTTCTGTGGCCCTAAATGGCGTTTTTTGCAAGAGCACAACAACCCCAACAGTATATAACCGCTGAATCGCACAGCTGCAGAGGCCAGAGAATGCTTTTTAAAAATAATGTTGTTTTTTCACACACCTCCAGATGTGTATTTCACACTGCAAAATATTTTCTGTGGCCCTAAATGGCGTTTTTTGGAAGAGCACAACACAACCACAGTATTTAACCACTGAATCGCACAGCTATAGAAGTGCAGAGAATGCTATTCAAAAAAAATTTTGTTTTTTTTAGTATAGCACTGTACAATATATAGAAATTGTTTATTTTACACACCTCCACATGTGTATTTCACACTGCAATTTATTTTCTGTGGCCCTAAATGGCGTTTTTTTGAAGAGCACAACAACCCCAACAGTATATAACCGCTGAATCGCACAGCTGCAGAGGCCAGAGAATGCTATTCAAAAATAATGTTGTTTTTTCACACACCTCCAGATGTGTATTTCACACTGCAAAATATTTTCTGTGGCCCTAAATGGCGTTTTTTGGAAGAGCACAACACACCCACAGTATATAACCGCTGAATCGCACAGCTGCAGAGAATGCTATTCAAAAAAAAGTTTTTTGTTTTTTTTTAGTATAGCATAGTACAAGAAAAATATATAGAAATTGGTTATTTCACACAACTAGAGATATACACTGCAAAATATTTTTTTTTGCCCAAAAATAGGTCTTTTTTGCGCACAACAAAGTGCCTTTTTTTTTTTGCAACAGCACAATAAAGTGATTTTTTTTTTTTGGGGGCCCAAAAATGGGTCTTTTTAGCAAAAGCACAATAAAGTGCCTTTTTTTTTTTTTCTGCCCGAAATGGGTCTTTTAGCAAGAGCACAATACAGCCACAGTATGGAATAGGTGTATCACTCAACGTAATGCAGTGCTGGTGCACTGAGCTTGCAACACAAACAGATAAACCTATGCAGATCGCTGAGCTATTATATCTCTCAATCTGGACTCCTATCTAAATCTCTCTCCCTGAAAGCACAAACAGGATCCTGCCCCTACACTACACTACACTGTCTCTCTATCTTTTCTATCAGTAGATTGCAGAATCAGGACTAACTCCTATCATATAATTCTCTCCCTCACAGCAACAGCAGCCAGGATCCTTTCCCTACACTGTCTAAAAGCAGAGTGACGATCTGTGCTGTGTGCCTCTTGCTTATATAGAAGCTGGTCACATGCTGGGTCACATGTTGCACTGACCAATCACAGCCATGCCATTAGTAGGCATGGCTATGATGGCTTCTAAGGGCACACCAGCTAATCAAATGGTGATTGGCTGGCCCCTGAAGCATTTCTAACTGCGCCATTAAATTCCCGAATCCAGACCCGAACCCGGACTTTAGCGCAAAATCCGGGTCCGGGTCCGGGGTCGGGAAAACGCCAAAATTCGGTACGGACCCGAACTTTACAGTTCGGGTCCGCTCAACACTAGTTAAATGTTGTCTTTCACTCCTCTTTGTTACAGGGGCTCAGACACAACTTCTCCGTTAGGATAGTTTCCTAAAAATGTTTTTTTTTTTAAAATTGTTAGTCGGTTTCTGGATTGGGTCGTGTCAGCCGTTGAGGGCGTGATTCACTCCAGACACTGGGGACCAGTGTCAAATGACAGGGGGGAGAGTGTAGCGGGTACTTACTTTCCCGGGGTAAATTTGAATCTTTTTCGGTGACACCGGTGGTGTGTTCCGGCGGTCCACTGGGTGGCACTGTCCCCATGGGCTGACGGACGGATATCGCTGTGTGCTGAGCCTCCTTTTTGTCCTCTCCCGGCAGCGGTATGTTGGGGCAGGGAACCCGCCGTGCTTGCTGGGAGAGGGTATAAAGGGGCCGGCCATCTTGGTCACGGGATTCTTCGTCCCAGGCACCTTCAGCTTGCGGACGGTGGTTCGTGTCCGTCCTCTAGGTGGCCTAGGCCTAGAGGACCACCGGAGATCGTGTTCCATCCCGGGCACCTTTAGTCCTGGGGTGAGGTACTTGGATGGAGGTCCGGAGCTCAGTGCCCAACACTGAGTTCCGCGAGGGAAGGATCCTAAGGCACTCCGGGGATGGATGCCTGAATCCGAGGTGGGCGTAATGGACCGGGAAGAGCTCCTCATCTGAAGACCCGGTGCAGCAGACTGCCAGTGACGGGTGAGTCTCTTGTCGGAGACCGTCCGGAAGGAGAATTTCCCTCGTGCGGAGACCATAGAACACTCTCAGGGAGGAGAGTGGATGATAGAACTTGTGTCTGGGCCTATTCGTACACACACCTCCTTTTCTGTTCTATAGCCAAGGGAGTCCATGTTATGTTCTGAATAAAGGAGTGTTGGACTTTAACAGTGTGTGGCTCAATTTCTGGCGGACGAGGTTTAAGGAGACTCTTGGAGGGAGGATCCGATGCACAGCACAGACCCGAAGGTAACAAGAGACATTGCTGAGACCACATACACAACTGTGGTGGAAGCCTGGCGTAGCTCACCCCTCTCCCTCCCCTATCATACCCCTAGACCAGAGACAGTGCGAGTTGGAAAACTTTAATAGAGGGGACTGGGGAGAGGGTATGTGCGCTACACTAGTAATGGCAGCAATCAGCGAATCTCTGCCCATCGCCACCGCCGCTCGCCTCACAGCCTCTCAAGTCTCACTCTCTGGGCCCCCGGCTACTACTGGATGGGGAGCGGAGGAAGATCACTCCGCCAGGGAAGGCAAGGAGATAAGCAGGCAGGCGACTGGCCGGGACTTGAGCCAAAGCAGAAGAACATGCGAGTGGAACTTTATAGGCATGCACCCGAAACAAAATAAATATTCCCTCCGCTCCGACCAGCACATGATCATCAGAAAGGGGCACAGATAATGTAAAAAAATACACCCCCATAAGTAAGTAGGAGCGGCAGAGCTGGGGTGTGTAATTCAGATTTTTTCTTTTTTATTCTGCACTGACTGTCTTTGAAATTGCCAGAGCTCCTGTTCAAATCCAGTTCGGAGACAAAACCGGTGACAGACTTGGTCCAGGGACAGTGTCCCCAACCCGGGGACTGTCCCCGGAAACTGGGGATGTCTGGTCACCCTAACTTAATGTAGCGCCCCCCCCAATATTTGGGGGCGCTATGTGTCTATTTAGGGGTAGTCTGGGCCGATAGTTGGGCTCAGACCAATTGATATTCAATTTTTGCTTCTGCTCTAGGTGTGATGCTGCCTGGCAGTAGTGTCCCCTGTTGCCTGTAGGTGGCACTGTCACCCCCGGCATAGGTTGAACCACAGGGGGTATCACAGCACCTTGGGTGTCCTCTCTCGGCAGCCATGCAGTGGTGAACCTGCTGTGCATGCTGGGAGGGGGTACATAAGGGGCAGACGCCTTTGTTCGGGGTCCATTTTGTGGGGGTCATTCCTGGGGACCCATTGGTCCCCTGTGTGCGCCTCGTGGCCCATATGGCACGGGGTCCGCGTGTTCTGGTCCCGGGCACCTTCAGCCCGAGGCCGCATCGCTGCTTCATAGGCCCAGCTCTGCTGGCTGGGGCCTGGGTTCTCAAGAAGGTATCCCAAAGCTACCCACCTACGGGGAGCCACGGTTTAGGAAAGGAGTCCAGGGGAGGATCAGTCACAGAGGAGACCAGCGACGGTACTGCTGTCTCGGAAAGAGGCCTGGAAACTCGCCTAGGAAGGGATCCATAATTACAAGCCCTGCAATACGCCAATCTGGCATAAAAGGTTCTCTTCATTATTGCTTGACTGGGAGGTTTGTGACTTTTAATCCTGTGGCAGAGGGTTCCTGATCGTATCCTAATACAAAGGAAAGATTGATTCGTGCTGCATTCCGGCTGCTAGGACCACTAAAGGGACTATCCGGTGAGCAATACCCACTCAGGCTTGAGTGGCGACGAGTGCTGTTTAAGTGTTGCGTGCCTGAACCTTCCCCTGTGTATTTTCTCTCTCGTGTCCTACTCTTCCTCTAAGTTCACTCAGCAAAGATAAAAATAAAGCCTAACTGTTTTGGGTTTTACACGGTGTGGACATTGACATTTCTGAAGACCTTTCTTACACCCCTGACAACGGAAGCCATGGAGGTAATTCGCAGACCCAAAAAAAACAGCCGGTCCCTTAATTGGGGGTGAGTTCTACATGTGGGGGCTCGAGTCCGGGATTTGTGGTTACCTCTCGCATTTGGATTGATTTCTGTGTGTTTGGAAAAATCAGCCATTGAGGGAATTGGACTGTGTTTTTGGAACGAGAGAAAGGGGGTTAAGGGGCACAGAACTGTGTTGGTTTTTCTAACTGCGTAGTTCGTGGGCGGATCCAAAGGAAGAAAAGCCCACAAGCTGCGTGCAGAAAGAGAAAAAGGGGAGGAGTTCCCACCACCTGCGTGCTACACGTGGGTGCAATTGGCGCCAAGGAGCAGTGAGAGATTGGATCAAGTGAGAGGAGCAACATGTCCGCATTTCCATGGACCTCAACTTTATCGGGACCCCGGATGTTCCCAGTGCCTACTACAATGAACATTACTCCCCTCATAGCCCCACTCACAGATACGGGGATCCGGCTCAAGCCCCGGGGCTGCTTCGCTTTGTATACCTGCCGAGATGTGGAGGCCCTGGGCATGCTCTGCCCTGGATGTGGTGGACTGGCCGTGCAGCTACGGCCGTTCGGACGATGTTTTTCCTGTGGGGAGTTCTTGTTTGAGGTGGACCAGCCCACCGAATCGCTCCGGGCCTACCAGATAAATTGTGTTACGGCGTTATTACTTTGGAGGAAGATGCCTATGCCCCTACAGTCGGACCCACGTGCATCACATTGGTCTCCACGGATGTGACCGAAGAGAATGCCTCTGCCGCTGCAGAGCCATCTGCGGACACCGCAGCGGATGCTGCCTCCGCCACTACGGAACTCCATATCCCGCCAGCAAAGCGAAAGGTGGGATATGTCAAGGCCTCCCACGGCCGCGGTCGAAGCCTGCCCCAGCGCCTGCCGCCACCAGACCTCAAGAGCGTCAAAATGCAGAGAAGTCTGCGTCAGGTGACGGTAAGGAGGCTGGGGAAAATATGTCAAGTTCTACCCGTAATTACCTACCTGCTGAGGAGTATGATACCTCAGACGTTGACTCATCATCCGATGTTGGGGATGATGTCAAGATTGACGAAATCTCTCTCAAAAAGGGATGGGACAATGCAAAAACTGTTGCCCCGACCCGCAGCCTGACAGAGGGATCGCCCATGAGTTCGGGGAACACTACACCCCGTGTGAAGGTCCCTGCCATAACAGAGAAAGTTGGAAAGTTGTACCTGTCCAAAGTGAGAAACCTTTACCAGGGCCTGCTACGGTTTTGGTCTGGAAGTCCCCGGACTCTTATGTGTTGCCTGGTGCCGGAAACTCTGCAACCCTACCTAAACTTGCTCGCCTGCAGCGGATCCTCATGAAGAGAGTGGCTGATAAGTATGGCTTGGAGTACCCCTACGTACCCAAAGAACTGTTATTTGAAATTGAGGCCTATCGTGAACAGTGGTACGAGGACTTTTCTGAAAACCTTTCTTACACCCCTGACAACGGAAGCCATGGAGGCAATTCGCAGACCCAACAAAACCAGCCGGTCCCTTAAATGGGGGTGAGTGCTACATTAACAACTGCGCTATAGCCGAATGACGGCTACAGTGCAGCTCGATAACTCTGGGAGTGCGTACTATGACGTCCTCCCAGAATCGTGCCCCCTGGGGCGTGCATATGGGAGCATGCCTGACCCCCTGGGGCGCGCATCACGGATCATGGTAAATGCCTGCTGACAGCGACTGTTTGCCACATGATCACTTGTAAACAAACCAGGGTCATGTCCGGGTTCCTCTCTCCCCTCTCTGTACCAATCGGTACAGTGTGAGTGGAGAGGGGAGAGATCGGGTGCAGCAGCGCTGTGGGCTGGATCTGTAGTGCCCACAGCGCTGCTCTGAGCCCATTGCAGCACTCATCCATCGATCCATGCTCAGCCATCCCATCCACCCCATCCATACTCAGCAATACCCAGTCATACTCAGCAATACCCAGTCATAATCAGCAATACCCATCCATACCCAGCCATACCCAGACATACTCAGCCATACACAGCCATACCCAGCAATACTCAGCCATACCCAGCCATACTCAACAATAATCAGCCATACCCAGCAATACCCAGCAATACTGAGCCATACCCAGCAATACTCAGCCACCCTCAGCCATACCCAGCCATACCCAGCTATACTCAGCCATACTTAGCAATACCCAGCCATACTCAGCCATACCCAGCATTACCAAGCCATACCCAGCAATACCCAGCCATACTTATCAATACCCAGCCATACTCAGTAATACTCAGCCATACACAGCCATATTCAGCCATACCCAGCAATACCCAGCCATACTCAGTTTTGAAATTTATGCTCCCTAGAACACCTGATTTTGCTCCCTTCATGTTGGGCCTCTGTATTTGGCCAGGCTGTGGAAAAGTCTCCCACATGTGGTATCTCTGAACTCAAGAGGGGTAGGAGAATCAATTTTTTCATTTTTGGTATGTACATGCTATGTGTTAGAAATACTGTATAAATGGACAACTTTGTGTAGAAAAAAAATATGTGTTTTCATTTTTTTTCCACATTTTCCAAAAACTTATAGAAAAAAATGACATGTTCAAAACAATCATTATGTCTCCTAGATTATACGTTGGGGAGTTTTCCTTCCAAAATGGGGTCATTTTTGGGGGGTTTCCATTGTCCTTGCGCTCCAGGGCCTTCAAAAGTGCAAGAGGTAGTCAAGAAATTATATGTGTAATTTTTGCTCCTAGAAAGCCTCATGGTGCTCCCTGCATGTTGGGCCTCTGTATGTGGCCATGCTGTGTAAAAGTCTCACACATGTGGTATCGCCATACTCAGCAGGTGTAGTAGAATGTGTTTTAGGGTGTAATTTGTGGTATGAATATGCTGTGTGTGAGAAATAACCAGCTAATTTGACAATTTTGTGGGGAAAAAAAAAAGAAAAGAAAAAGATAATCTTGACTTTGCAAATAATTGTGGGAAAAAATTACAACTTCAAAAAACTCACCATGCCTCTTACTAAATACATTGGAATGTCTACTTTCCAAAAAGGGGTAATTTGAGAATACTTGTACTTTCCTGGCTTGTTGAGGTCTCAAGAAATGAGGCCATCGGTACTTCAGGTGTGATCAATTTTCAGAGATTGGCACCATAGCTTGTGGACTCTATAACTTTCACACAGAGCAAATAATATACACTGATTTGGGTTATTTTTACCAAAGATATGTAGCAGTATAAATTTTGCTAAAAATTTATGAAGAAAAATTACTAACTTGCAATTACTAACTTGCAATTTTAACAGAAACAAATAATTATTTTTTTTACAGAATTTTCGGTCTTTTTTCTTTTATAGGAAGTGTGAATATAAGTGTGGCGCTAATTTTTGTTATTATAAGTGAAATAATAAATCACACTTAGATATACGTGGTTAAATGTGTTACTAAGACAAAAACTAGTGTACATATAAAAACAAAATTACTGTAATAATTAGTGATAATCATTAAAGCAGTAAATGTTTAACTATAAAAACTCAAAAAGTGAATATAATAGAGTCCAGGAAAAAATACACATTCATCTATTTGTAGAAGTGAAATGAAAATCAATTCCAAGTGATAATGTTCATTAATGACATAAACTTGAAATACAAAAAATGAAGTGCTGTGAGAACCGCCACCAAGAGTGAGTTGAAGGAGGCTTACCGGAAGTCTCGGACCTAAAGAAGCGTATGCCACTTAAGTCGAGAAAGGCTTGGGGGTTTACAAACCCAATATAGATGGTCTGGAGTCTGAGGGGTTTCTTATTCCACTTCAATCTCAAAGGACATCTAATATGTTGATCACGTATTCATAAGCATATACAAAAGGCTTGGTATCCGTGTTTGGTGCATATGGAAGTGAAAAAAACTCACATAGCGTGATACCGTTTGGAAAGGTTTAATAGCAAAAAATATATATTAATAAAACACTCACATTTGTGATGGTATAAAAAGGCATAGATTCAGGTACAGGAGCGATACATGTAGACAGGTCCACCCGACTAGTTTCGACTAATAAGTCATCATCTGGGGTATGGACTCTGTCCTCCACGCATCGCACTAAATAGGTAAAATTACCTCTGTGACCCCGGAAGTGGACCACCATTGCATCACTTCCGGTTCTTTATATTAGAGGAATTAATTAAATTGATTACACTATGGTGACACCTGTGTGTTTGTATTAGGTACATATCATGTAGGTTTTAATGGGTTTATTATAAATCCATTACTGTTTGTTTACCTAAAACGGCGTGTCACATATGGTGACACCACCGTATAAATAACCAGACCTCTATCTATGGGACGCTGCGTCATTTCCGCAGCAGTGTCCCATTATTATTAAAAGCGGCATCCAAGCCTCGCTATGAAAACGAGGCTTGGATATCATGCCGCGACGTCATATCCATATGCGTCATATGACGCTACCAGCTAGGCACGACACCGCCGTCCACGCCTCATTCCGAAAACGAGGCGTGGATCCGACACCCCGCACAGCCACACCTCCAAAGCCTAATGCCGCAACGTCATATCCTAATACTTGGTACGACGCGGCGGTGGAGTATAACAACACCATCCACGTCTCGCTCTGAAAACGAGGCGTGGATTCGATTACTTACACAGCCGTTCCTCCAAAGGCAAAGAGACTGCGACTGTGTATCCAATATAGGCATTTATAAATAAAACCTATAACCCCTATCTCCCGCATACTAGAATGATTAGAAGTGTGCAGACCTGGCAACCTCTAGCAATACATAGCGGCCAGGGGGGGGCATATGCATCATACAAACACAAAGGTTCTCTCATAGCGAGGCTTGGATGCCGCTTTTAATAATAATGGGACGCTGCTGCGGAAATGACGCAGCGTCCCGTAGATAGAGGTCTGGTTATTTATACGGTGGTGTCACCATATGTGACACGCCGTTTTAGGTAAACAAACAGTAATGGATTTATAATAAACCCATTAAAACCTACATGATATGTACCTAATACAAACACACAGGTGTCACCATAGTGTAATCAATTTAATTAATTCCTCTAACATAAAGAACCGGAAGTGATGTAATGGTGGTCCACTTCCGGGGTCACAGAGGTCGAAACTAGTCGGGTGGACCTGTCTACATGTATCGCTCCTGTACCTGAATCTATGCCTTTTTATACCATCACAAATGTGAGTGTTTTATTGATATATATTTTTTGCTATTAAACCTTTCCAAACGGTATCACGCTATGTGAGTTTTTTTCACTTCCATATGCACCAAACACGGATACCAAGCCTTTTGTATATGCTTATGAATACGTGATCAACATATTAGATGTCCTTTGAGATTGAAGTGGAATAAGAAACCCCTCAGACTCCAGACCATCTATATTGGGTTTGTAAACCCCCAAGCCTTTCTCGACCTAAGTGGCATACGCTTCTTTAGGTCCGAGACTTCCGGTAAGCCTCCTTCAACTCACTCTTGGTGGCGGTTCTCACAGCACTTCATTTTTTGGATTTCAAGTTTATGTCATTAATGTACATTATCACTTGGAATTGATTTTCATTTCACTTCTACAAATAGATGAATGTGTATTTTTTCCTGGACTCTATTATATTCACTTTTTGAGTTTTTATAGTTAAACATTTACTGCTTTAATGATTATCACTAATTATTACAGTAATTTTGTTTTTATATGTACACTGGTTTTTGTCTTGGTAACACATTTAACCACGTATATCTAAGTGCGATTTATTATTTCACTTATATTAACAAAAATTAGCGCCACACTTATATTCACACTTCCTATTTTGCTTTATCTATAGCAGTGTTGGCGGCTGCCTTTTGTGTTTATCTCAGCGCAGTATGTTCCTTTATTCCTTACACTAACAGTTCACTAGATTCTTCACATTGCTGCAGAGATATTTTATATATATTCTTTATTTCAATCTATTGAATATACAAGTATTGATGTTTTTGATTACCGTGCATCACGTACAGTGAATACCGAGGGTGTATTTGTCGTTACGGGCAATGACACTGAAATTGGGGGTCTATTTCTAAGACTTAAAAACATCATGGTGTCAGAACTACATCTCCAATGGGACCTTGTTTTTTTGGAACAGTATGTTTCAGAGAACATGGTTCCACGGAGTCTTAGATGGGACATTCATCCACAACAAGAAAAAGTAGATTGTGAGTCCTGGTTCAAATATTTTAATGAGGCCGGGACTAAATTTCTCAATTTCCTTATCACTAGGAAGAGAAGTCGTCTCTCAGATTTAGATTGAGAGATAAAAGAACTTAAAGATGGACTTCTTGTATATAAAAATACAGTTGAATATAACAATCTGTCGTCCAGTCTCCAGGCCCATCTTGTTAAAGAAGATAGGGACCAGAGAAATAAAAAACATAAAAAATACTCACGGGATATTGGGGACTATAAATCTGGGAAAGTGTATAGCTGGCAAAAGCCTTCTGCACCAGAGAAGGCTATGGAGGTCAATCCTTCCGGCTCTGTAGTGGCGACACTTCCTACAGAAAATTATAGTCAACCAAAACCCTCTAAGAATAGGAATCTACAGCCTAGCGATCAAACACAGGGAGGTAGATCACAAAATGTCCACACCCCTAAGAATACACAGAGGGGGAGGGGACATAGCTCCAACAGAAGAGGTGGGAGAGGACAGAGAGGTAACCATTCTGACTATGAGAACAATCAACATTATGAGAAAGATAGGTCATACCAACGGGGATCACCACCCAGATTCTACGACCATCCTCATACCTCCTATCAGAACTATCCAAGTACATCTACTCATAATAGATACTCACCTCTTCAGGACTATCATGACGATAGAGTATACCCATATCCCGTCCCTGAGTTCGATCGACCCCAATATGGATACCAGCAATCTAATCCCAACCCTCGCCCTACTCAGGGTTTTCGGGAGGACCCCCTAAGAAGAAAAAGGGGTCCCGAAACAAAAGAGGGACCAGAGGAGGAAGGAGACTACAAAGGCGGAAAGAGAAGTCGAACATGACCTGTCAAGGCGTGTTCAACTTAAGCACTGTCACATTATCCCAAGAAGAAAAGATGGTTTTGGATAAGGGCCTTAAATTTGCCCCTCCACGTAAGCTCAATAAGTTTAACACCTTTGTGGATATACATAAGTATGTTAGGAAAATTAATATCCAACGCTACATTACTTCAAATCCCACCAGGAATGTAGCAAGGGCAGCGACTTCAGGCACTGTCCATTCGGGGTTAGCTAACCCCTCACTTTTCAATCCTCCCAAACAACTAGCACCAGCATTAAATATGTTTAGGGACTTGGTCCTTCAGGATTTGGCCAAGCTCCCCCCTAAAAAGATTTCTAACAATCCTTTACCTAGTACGGGTCTCAAAACCCTATGTGACAATAAAAATCTTGTCATACGCCCCGCCGACAAAGGCGGAGGCATAGTTTTGTTAGACAAAGCTAGCTATATGGAAGAAATGTACAAAATTTTGAGCGATCAAGACACTTATAAAAAAATACCAAGTAACCCAACTTTTAAATATAAGAAAAAGCTAACTAATCTCATCACTAGAGGTTTCGATTCGAAGATTTTAAACTATAAAGAGAAGTCGTATCTTGTCCCTTTAGCCCCTAGAATTCCGATTATTTATTATTTGCCTAAAATTCACAAGGATCCGCTTCACCCTCCTGGGCGTCCCATCATTAGTGGGATAGACTCTATTACATCCAGGATAGGTAAATACATAGATTTCTTCTTGCAACCCTCTGTCAGAACCATGCCTTCTTATCTTAAGGATACTAAGGACGTCATCGAACGCCTTAGGTCCATATCCTTTGAGGGCGAATTTATTATGGCTACGGCGGACGTGGCGTCTCTGTACACCTGCATCCCACATCATAGGGGTATGGAGGCTGCCCAACAATTCCTAAACAGAGATCTTACGCTAGCCGCCCCCCAAGTAAACTTTATTATGGAATTATTGGAATTCGCCACTCAACATAATTATTTTTGGTTTGACGGACAATATTATCTTCAACATAAAGGGGTCGCAATGGGCGCTAAATTTGCGCCAAGTTTGGCCAATTTGTTTATGGCCAAATGGGAGGAGGATGTCGTCTATACCTTGGAAGACCCTCAGCTTTTGCTTTGGGCCAGGTATATCGACGACATCCTCCTCCTATGGGCTGGCAATTCACAAACACTGGAAAAAAAAATTCAGTGTTAAATGATAACGATAGAGGTATTACTCTCACATATGATTCCAGCCAGTCTATTATACATTTTTTGGATCTACAGATTGAAAGATCAGGACAACAGTTTAAGTTTAGTACTTATTTTAAGCCCACTGACCGGAATGGCTTTATACCCATGAACAGTTGCCACCACAAGGTGTGGCTCAAATCGGTCCCTAAGAGTCAATTTCTGCGTCTTCGCAGGAATTGTACCGAAACCGATACTTTTGTGGCACAAGCAAATGTATTGAAGAAAAGATTTTTAGAAAAGGGGTATAACCAGGAAGAAATTGAAAGTGATCTAAAAAGAGTGTTGAACATAGAAAGATCCACATTGTTTGAGGACAGACCTCCTAGAGAGGGGAATGACTCTTTTAGATGGTCCTTCCTCACGACTTTCTCCACTCAGCATAGGCAAATTAAAGGCATTTTTGACAGACACTAGGGGATATTGCGTAATGATAGGATATTGGGTGCACTAATTCCTGAGAGACCTAAGGTTATATACAAAGGAGTACCTTCTCTCCAAAATAAAATTGTACCTAATATTATAAACCCACCTATCAAACCCAGTTTCTTTCATAATTGGACTGGTTATTATCCCTGCAAAAAATGTGTTGTTTGTCAACATAACACATGTGGAAGAAAGCCCACTAAGGAGTTCAGATCCTCAGTTACTAACAGGGTTTACCCTATTAAACAGTTTTGCACATGTGCCACAACTCATGTCGTATATTTGCTGACGTGTCCATGCGGCAAACAATATGTGGGCAGAACCATAAGAACTTTTACTGCCAGAGTATCTGAACACATCAGTAAGATAAAACTTGGCAGTATAAAACATACAGTCCCTAGGCATTACCGACAACACCATGCTCGAAATCCTAGTGGCACTCAATTTTTGGTCATAGACCACTATGTGGCTCCATGGAGGGGAGGAGCTACTACTAGGGGAGTATCCAGATTGGAAACATTCTGGATATATGAGCTCCAGACCCACCACCCACAAGGAATGAATGTAGAGTGGGACATTAATTCTTTTATTAACATGTCTTGATACAATTTAAACACGACTTCTCCCAAATTCTCGAACCAGCACTTATTTTATATTTTTAATTCTATATTTTAATTTTTGAAAAATATTTTTTAAAACTGAATTTATATGATAATATACATTTACATTCTCATGTAGTTTGTGTATTAAACACGGACTAACCATCTGAGTGTGAATTATGTATTTATATACTGTTATCTAATTTATACCGTTTATGATGCACTTGTGTGGTTTCTTTTTTCGCTTTGTGATCATACACAATGTAAAAAGATTGGTACATTATTTTAGTCTATTTACAAATTTATATACCGTATAAGCATAATCTTCATTCTAAAGAGAACCTTTGTGTTTGTATGATGCATATGCCCCCCCTGGCCGCTATGTATTGCTAGAGGTTGCCAGGTCTGCACACTTCTAATCATTCTAGTATGCGGGAGATAGGGGTTATAGGTTTTATTTATAAATGCCTATATTGGATACACAGGCGCAGTCTCTTTGCCTTTGGAGGAACGGCTGTGTAAGTAATCGAATCCACGCCTCGTTTTCAGAGCAAGACATGGATGGTGTTGTTATGCTCCACCGCCACGTCGTACCAAGTATTAGGATATAACGTTGCGGCATTAGGCTTTGGAGGCGTGGCTGTGCGGGGTGTCGGATCCACGCCTCGTTTTTAGAATGAGGCGTGGACGGCGGTGTCGTGCCTAGCTGGTAGCGTCATATGACGCATATGGATATGACGTTGCGGCATGATATCCAAGCCTCGTTTTCATAGCGAGGCTTGGATGCCGCTTTTAATAATAATGGGATGCTGCTGCGGAAATGACGCAGCGTCCCGTAGATAGAGGTCTGGTTATTTATACGGTGGTGTCACCATATGTGACACGCCGTTTTAGGTAAACAAACAGTAATGGATTTATAATAAACCCATTAAAACCTACATGATATGTACCTAATACAAACACACAGGTGTCACCATAGTGTAATCAATTTAATTAATTCCTCTAATATAAAGAACCGGAAGTGATGTAATGGTGGTCCACTTCCGGGGTCACAGAGGTCATTTTACCTATTTAGTGCGATGCGTGGAGGACAGAGTATATACCCCAGATGATGACTTATTAGTCGAAACTAGTCGGGTGGACCTGTCTACATGTATCGTTCCTGTACCTGAATCTATGCCTTTTTATACCATCACAAATGTGAGTGTTTTATTGATATATATTTTTTGCTATTAAACCTTTCCAAACGGTATCACGCTATGTGAGTTTTTTTCACTTCCATATGCACCAAACACGGATACCAAGCCTTTTGTATATGCTTATGAATACGTGATCAACATATTAGATGTCCTTTGAGATTGAAGTGGAATAAGAAACCCCTCAGACTACAGACCATCTATATTGGGTTTGTAAACCCCCAAGCCTTTCTCGACCTAAGTGGCATACACTTCTTTAGGTCCGAGACTTCCGGTAAGCCTCCTTCAACTCACTCTTGGTGGCGGTTCTCACAGCACTTCATTTTTTGGATTTCAAGTTTATGTCATTAATGAACATTATCACTTGGAATTGATTTTCATTTCACTTCTACAAATAGATGAATGTGTATTTTTTCCTGGACTCTATTATATTCACTTTTTGAGTTTTTATAGTTAAACATTTACTGCTTTAATGATTATCACTAATTATTACAGTAATTTTGTTTTTATAAGTACACTGGTTTTTGTCTTGGTAACACATTTAACCACGTATATCTAAGTGCGATTTATTATTTCACTTATATTAACAAAAATTAGCGCCACACTTATATTCACACTTCCTATTTTGCTTTATCTATAGCAGTGTTGGCGGCTGCCTTTTGTGTTTATCTCAGCGCAGTATGTTCCATTATTCCTTTTTTCTTTTATAGCGCAAAAAAACCCAGCGGTGTTTAAATACCACCAAAAGAAAGCTCTATTTGTGTGAAAAAAGGACGCAAATTTCATATGGGTACAGTGTTGCATGACTGAGTAATTGTCATTCAAAATGTGAGAAGGGGGTTTAAGTGCCCAGTGGGTAAGTGGTTAATATTATTATCGACATCTTCAAAAATTAAAATAATGAATTTACTTAAAAAAAATCAAGCACTACTTATATCTTATTTAAACATATTTTTTCATTCCAACTATAGCTCATATAAACTTGAGCTAATACTTAAATTTTCATACAACATCCCATCTCAAAATACAGCTAAAAGTAATTCAAACCAAACATCCCCTTTTATGTGAAAGGGCCGAAACCTCATAATCAAGGCTACAACAAGGGGGGGGGGGTGAGTTATCTTCTGTCTTTTCCTTGCTGTGTGCCCGTTGTAATGATGCATCTTCCTTAACCACTTAACGACCGCTCACTGTAAATATACGTTGGCAAAATGGCACGGACAGGCACAATCACGTACCTGTACGTGACTGCCTTCGTATGGGTGGGGGGTCCGATCGGGCCCCCCCGGTACAGTGGGGGGGATCCGTGATGAGGGGGCAGCCATTGGTTTCTGGCCACCCCCTCGCGATCGCTCCCGGCGAATCAAATGCTTCCTCTGCCTGTGTAATGTATACACAGGCAGGAGGAAGTGATGTCATCTCTCCTGCGGCGCTCACATAGACCGCAGCGCCGTGGAGAGAAGACATCAAGTAAGTGCACAAACAGTACACTGACACGTAGGTACACATAGGCACACGATCGCCCCCCCAGTCACCCCCAGATCACCCCCCAGCCCCCAGTCACAGTGTCACCGATTGCAGTGATCATTTATTTACTGATCACTGCAAACAGTGACATTTGTAACTGTAAAAGTGTCAGGGCAGTTCGTTTTAGGTCCAGGGTAGCCCACTAACCCCCCCCCAATAAAGGTTTAACCCCTTGATCGCCCCCCAGGTAACCCTTTCACCCCCTAGCACCACTGTCACTAAGCGATCGTTTTTCTGATCGCTGTATTAGTGTCGGTGGTTGTGACGATCTCACAAAATGGACACATGCCTAGAGCATTAGTGCAACCATTTTGTTGGGACTGGCATCCATGACAGTTTGTAGTTTAGAGCAAGTCAGAGAAATCAATTCGCTCTTCCCCCCTCCCTCATCCTTAAGGAATTTGCAGCTTTCTATTTCAAAGAGTGTTATTTCACCCTCTAAACTTTCTACATCAAACACACCTTATCTGAGCAGAGGAAGCTAGGTTTGATAACGGGCCTGGCAGTCCTGGCCTGTCGTAAAAATGTCACTTTGTACAGCCTCAGAGTTATAACAGACACGGTCGTAAAACCCTGAGTGACCCTCAAGCTTACACAGGAAGAATCGGAGTGTAAAATTCAACATGTTTCATAACTTTCGAATAACAAAACCCACAGTCCTAACATACATATATTCAGTCTCCTCAGAGAATTTGTAACGTGTCAAGTCCAGACATGGATAGGTTAGGCCATAGGGAACCCGAGTAGTGACCGTTATTGCCCCTGGGTCAACTGGAGCTGACAGGCTGGTCATGTTTGGATTCAAATGAAAAGTTAAATAACACTGAATAAGAATATGAAGATTGTTAGTATATAAAATGTATAGTTGCAGAGTTATGAATATGTATCTCAAAAGGGGTACATGAGTGAGACACCTCCCAGGGCTCAGCCCCTGTCTCAGGAGGACCAGTAATTGGTCATTGGTCCCTGTCAACACCCCCTGGAGATTGAGAGAAAAAGAAGCTCTCAGAGAGCACAAACAGTTCTCCTTTCACCATCAAAGAAACAACAACTGCAGAGTTCTCCTTTGGACATTTAAGCAAGAACCTCTGCCAAGTTGAGAACCGGATTCATCGATCGAACTCTGATCAACCTTTGGACATTTAATTGCAAGTATTCTTCTTCTTCAATTCTACCTCATTGCTTTGTGGCTGTATTCTGTTATCTCTTGAAACATATTTTTTCTGTAACATTTTATTGCATCAACTTGACCCTTTTCAAAATAAATCCTTATGTTGGGAAGGTTACTCTTGTCTCTAAAAAACTCTTAATGCAAACTATAAACGAACCTGCCGCTTGAAGAGGGCTACTAAAATCATAATTGGTATTGTTGAAATCACGAGTATCCCCTGGCGCGGGCTTTGTTTAAACCGGGGTGGTGGCAGAGAAAGGGTTAATTGTGACATTAGCCCGGTAACAATCGCTCTCAGGCTGCTGGCACTCAGATTGTCGTCCCGCAAGCTGGAAAATCTTTGTGCTGGACGCAGCTGAGAGGGGCATTGTTACGCAAGTGACAGCGTGGTGTGAGGTTGGCCGGTCCTTCGACGCCAGTTAGCGCGGAGGGCGGGGATATGACACTCGCGTTCGTCACAGTGGTGCCGCTAGGTAGTCAGTTATTTTTTTAGGTTCGCCGCCAGGTTTTTATAGCGTCAGGTACCCCCATATATTGCCTAATAATGGTTTAACCCCTTGATCGCCCCCCAGGTAACCCTTTCACCCCCTTTTGCCAGTGTCACTAAGCGATCGTTTTTCAGATCGCTGTATTAGTTATGCTGGTGCCGCTAGGTAGTCAGTTATTTTTTTAGGTTCGCCGCCAGGTTTTTATAGCGTCAGGTACCCCCATATATTATCTAATAAAGGTTTTAACCCCCTGATTGCCCCTAGAGTTAACCCTTTCATCGGTGATCACTGTATAAGTGTCACTGCTGACACTGGTTAGCCAGTTAGTCATTTCGTTATTTAGGTTCCCCATCAGGTTTTTATATAGCGTCAAGTACCCCCATATATTACCTAATAAAGGTTTTAACCCCCTGATTGCCCTTAGTTAACTCTTTCACCAGTGATCACCGTATAAGTGTTACGGGTGACGCTGGTTAGTTAGTTTGCTTTTTATAGTGTCAGGGCACCCGCCCTATATAACCCAATAAAGGTTTAACCCCCTGATCGCCCGGCGGGTGATATCAATTAGGTTTTAGCGTCAGAGAGGGTCTGTGTCACACCCCAGGCAGCGCCAGGTTAGTGCCAGTAGCGCTAACACCCACGTGGGAAGCATACACCTCCCTTGGTGGTATAGTATCTGAACAGATCAATATCTGATCTGATCAGATCTATACTAGCGTCCCCAGCAGTTTAGGGTTCCCAAAAATGCAGTGTTAGTGGGATCAGCCCAGATACCTGCTAGCACCTGCGTTTTGCCCCTCCGTCCAGCCCAGGCCACCCAAGTGCAGTATCGATCGATCACTGTCACTTACAAAACACAACACACATAACTGCAGCGTTCGCAGAGACAGGCCTGATCCCTGTGACTCCAGTGCTGTAGGAGGTGATTTCACCACCACAGTTAAAAAAAAGAGCATATATGCCGAAGCATGGGGGCAGCAGGGGTGGAGGAGCGATTTTGCTCCTAATGCCGTGTACATACGGTCGAAATTCCGACGGAGGCTTGCCCGTGGAAAAGTCTGACCGTGTGTACGCGGCATAACTTTTGTGGGAGGATGCCCCCATGCTTCGGCATATATAAATGGTGCATGTATGCCCATCATTAGAAGTGGGTGAATGAAGGGAGGTATTCTAATGGTGGGCATACCCACCGATCAATCTCTTTTTTTCGTTCAGCCAACAGGCTGCATGAAAAAAAAGATTACAATACATGTCCAACAAGGACCAGCAACTTACTGGTATGTTGCTGGACTTTGAATGGTTATACCAGAATGATGCCTGCGGGTTTAGGCATCATCTTGGTATCATTCTTTTCAGCCAGCGGCCTGCTTTCATGTAAAAGCAATACTAGTGGCTAATTAGCCTCTGGACTGCTTTTACAAGCAGTGGGAGGGAATGTCCCCCCCCGGATATAAAAAGCGCCATTGGGAAATTGGGAAAGCATTTTATCACACCGATCTTGGTGTGGTCAGATGCTTTGAGGGAAGAGGAAAGATCTAGGGTCTAATAGACCCCAGTTTTTTCAAAAAAAGAGTATCTGTCACTACCTATTGCTATCATAGGAGATATTTACATTCCCTGAGATAACAATAACAATGATAAAAAAAATAATATGGAAGGAACAGTTTAAAAATAAAATAAAAAAGCAAAATTAATAATAATAAAAAAAAGCACCCCTGTCCCGCCCTGCTCTTGCGCAAAGGCGAACGCAAGCGTCGGTCTGGCGTCATATGTAAACAACAACTGCATCATGCATGTGAGGTATCACCGCAAAGGTCAGATCGAGGGCAGTAATTTTAGCAGTAGACCTCCTCTGTAAATCTAATGTGGTAACCTGTAAAGGCTTTTAAAGGCTTTTAAAAATGTATGTAGTTTGTCGCCACTGCGCGTTTGTGCGAAATTTTAAAGCATGTCGTGTTTGGTATCCATGCACTCGGCCTAAGATCATCTTTTTTTATTTCATCAAACATTTGGGCAATATAGTGTGTTTTAGTGCATTAAAATAAAAAAAAGTGTATTTTTTCCCCAAAAAATGCGTTTGAAAAATCGCTGCGCAAATACTGTGTGGGAAAAAAAATGCAACACCCACCATTTTAATCTGTAGGGCCTTTGATTTAAATATATATATATATAATGTTTGGGGGTTCAACATAATTTTCTTGCAAAAAAAAATAAAATGTTTTCATGTAAACAAAAAGTGTCAGAAAGGGCTTTGTCTTCAAGTGGTTAGAAGAGTGGATGATGTGTGACATAAGCTTCCTAATGTTGTGTATAAAATGCCAGGACAGTTCAAAACCCCCCCAAATGACCCTATTTTGGAAAGTAGACACCCCAAGCTATTTGCTGAGAGGCATGTCGAGTTCATGGAATATTTTATTTGTTGACCCAAGTTGCGGAAAAAATATATTTATTTTTTATTTTTTTGCACAAAGTTGTCACCAAATGATATATTGCTTAAACATGCCATGGGCATATGTGGAATTACACCCCAAAATACATTCTGTTGCTTCTCCTGAGTACGGGGATACTACATGTGTGAGACTTTTTGGGAGCCTAGCCGCGTACGGGACCCCAAAAACCAAGCACCGCCTTAAGGCTTTCTAAGGATGTACATTTTTTATTTCACTCCTCACTGCCTATTAGGCTTGTGCAATTAGTTTCGTAACGAATCGAAATTCGTCCGAATTTAGCAACTTTCGGACATTCGGAAGCATTCGAATTTCCCAACAAAGCAATTACGAATAAAACCGAATCCAAAATAAATGATACCGCAAAATAGCGAATGCCCGAATGTCTTCGGCATAATTCGTTATGAAAAAAGTTACGAATGTACGAATCCATACGAAGCACAATAACACTCACTCTGCTCTCTGCTTCTCCCTCACCGTGCTAAACTCCCTCTCAAAATGGTGTACAGGGGCGGAGGCTATAGCCGCATGTAAAAAACGAAAGTAAAATACGAGATTTCTAATCCATTCGAAGCACAATAACACTCTGCTCTGCTCTCTGCTTCTCCCTCACCGTGCTGAACCCTCTCAAAATGGTGTACAGGGGCGGAGGCTATAGCCGCATGTAAAAAACTAAAGTAAAATACGAGATTTCGAATCGTTACAAATAACCGCTATGTATTTAGAAAAGTACAAATCCATTCGAAGCACATTAGGCATAATAGGCAGCGTCGTTGTGAGAGAGACACGGAAAATTACGAATCAACTAACCCAAAAAAAGTTACGAAAGTAGGAGTTGTGTCCAGAATCAACGAAAAACAACGTACCCTACCGAAAGTACGAATTATAAATCAACTAAAAATTCAACGAAAAATGACGCTTGCGAAAATACGAATTAGTCCGAACACGAAAAATCCCGTCTAGCAAAATTACGAATCATTACGAATCAACAGGACCGAAAAGAAACGAACCGAAACTAAACTAATTTTTCCGTTGTGCACAAGAAACGAACCGAAACTAAACCAATTTTTCCGTTGTGCACAAGTCTACTGCCTATCACAGTTTCGGAGGCCATGGAATGCCCAGATGGCACAAAACCCCCCTAAATGACCCCATTTTGGAAAGTAGACACCCCAAGCTATTTGCTGAGAGGTAAAATTGAAAAAAAAAAAAAAAAGAAAATTATTTTCTTTCTTCATTTTCAAAAACAAATGAGAGCTGTAAAATACTCACCATGCCTCTCAGCAAATAGCTTGGGGTGTCTACTTTCCAAAATGGGGTCATTTGGGGGGGGGGGGGTTGTGCTATTTTGGCATTTTATGGCCTTTGAAACTGTGATAGGTAGTGAGGAGTGAAATCAAAAATTTGCGCCCTTAGAAATCCTGAAGGCGGTGCTTGGTTTTTGGGGTCCCGTACGCGGCTAGGCTCCTAAAAAGTCCCAGACATGTGGTATCCCCGTACTCAAGAGAAGCAGCTAAATGTATTTTGGGGTGCAATTCCACATATAACCATGGCATGTGTGAGCAATATATCATTTAGTAACAACTTTTTGTATTTTTTTTTGTCATTATTCAATCACTTGGGACAAAAAAAAAATATTCAATGGGCTCAACATGCCTCTTAGCAATTTCCTTGGGGTGTCTACTTTCCAAAATGGGTCATTTGGGGGGAGGGGGGGGGGGGGTTTGTACTGCCCTGCCATTTTAGCACCTCAAGAATTGAGATAGGCAGTCATAAATTAAAAGCTGTGTAAATTCCAGAAAATGTACCCTAGTTTGTAGACGCTATAACTTTTGCGCAAACCAATAAATATATACGCTTATTGACATTTGTTTACTAAAGACATATGGCTGAATACATTTTGGCCTAAATGTATGACTAAAATTTAGGGCTGTGGAAATTAACTATTAATTCCTCGATTAATCGATTAATATATTTTTTTTAACAAGAAGATCGATTAATATTTTTGATCGATCAAAATTCTTTTGATCGGTACTCACCTCTCCGCCGGCTTCCGGGTCTTCAGGGAGTTCCTTTGGAGATTCGGTGATGTCACGGACACCGGCGGAGCTTGCCGTGTCCATCTGAAGAGCTCCTTTGCTGTGCCTTCATATCTGCATGCCGGCGGGACCTTACTATCTGCCACACGCAAGGGCTGTTACACTTCCCTCTATCAACCTGGGATTCTACAGCCATCCACTGGGAGTTGTGATAGTTCCCTTCACGGGACATCTACATGCCAACGGACTGATGTTAACCCCTCCTCATCTGGATTCAGCAGTGGTATTATTGTACACATTTTTATACCAGTATCATACTTAGCTATATGTTTTTATGACTGCTTTTGCCACTGTTTGGTATTACTCGCACCATTTTTACAGTTTATGCTTTTTATGCTACATCGATTTTATCTCCAGTGCAATATTTATTTTGTTACCTACTTGAAGACTATAAAAGATTTAATGCTATTCCCATCGAGCGCTGCCTTTGTGTGTTTTTTGTATCCTGCTATCCATTTTTCCAGTGGTTGGTAGCTGCACTGGGAATGAGACTGCAAGCAGATAAGCTAAAAGTAGTTGGATCTGTATGTGCGTTATAATTAATCGAAATTAGTCGATTAATCGATTAAAAAAAATCGATTAATCCAACACGAAAATTGTAATCAGTAACAGCCCTACTAAAATTGAGGTTATTCTATTTTTCTTATAACAAAAAGTAGAAAATATTTTTTTTCAAAATTTTCTGTCTTTTTCCGTTTATATCGCAAAAAAAATCTCAGAGGCAATCAAATACCATTAAAAGAAATCTCTATTTGTGGGAAGAAAAGGACGCAAATTTTGTTTGGGTACAACATTGCATGTCCGCACAATTTCCAGTTAAAGCAGCGCAGTGCCAAATTGTAAAATCACCTCTGGTCTTTATGCTGCGTATTGGTCCGGGGCTTAAGTGGTTAAATAGATGCCCGCTCGTGACTGAGGACCGTTAATTGGATTATCGTTGGATCAACTCCCAATCAATGTAAAATATTTTAAATATTATTTATCTGTCTGTAATGATCCCTTAGGTGGTGGGGTGGGGACATTTTGCCCCACCCTTCACCTTTATTACAGGCGGGTTTTATCCAATCTCCATAGAGGACAGCGGGGCTTTTAGAGGTCCATCTTTGCACAGTGAGTGGAGACAGACCTGTCATCCGCCTGCTTAGCGGGGATTGGCGGATTTATCCCTGCTGAGCAAAGCAGTGTTCGTACATGGACATGCCCGTGTGAAAGGACCCCAAGCCCAGGTTCACACTGGGCTGCGGGAATGAAGCCATGCAAGTTCAGCTGAACTCGCACAATTTCACTCCCGCTTGTCAGTCCCGTATTCAGCCGTGATTACAGAGACATCTGTGCAGGTTTCTGCACAGATGTCAATGTAAACCACGTGCCGAAATTGCAAAAAGTAGTACAGAAACGACTTTTTGAAATCGGTGCAGCGCCGCAGATGCGGCGTCGCACTGATTAGGACGGTGTCATTGCCTGCAATTGCCGGCGAATGCATGTCAAAACGCAGCAGTGTGAACCAGGGCTTAGTCACATCAAAATTCGCACCGGAGTAGTGCAAGCACCTTTTCAAAATGGCTGCGACTTTCAGTTTCACAAATCTGAAAAGGTGCCACTGAAAAGAATGGCTGTGACTCGTCATGTCCAAAGTCACATGACAAGTCGCGCTAGTGAGAATAGAGCCTTACGTTTTCAAGGTGTGGGAGTTTATTTTTTTAATTTATTTTTTACTTTTTGTAGGAATGGGTAAGGAGTACCAATGCACTGCTGTACTCATTCCCTTTTTGTACGACGTGTCTGCAAAGGGGCTGCGCTGCGTATTTTTGTACGTTGCAGGAGAGTGCCCATTACTTCACACATTCCTGCAATGCACAAATTGCCTGACACTTGGTGCTATCCCTTCCTCTGGAAACCAGTCATAAAGAGAAATACACTATGGGGGAAATATTGCTATGGTGTGTAAAAGCTGTATAAAATGTATCACTAATAAAACAGACTGCCAATGTGGACCTGACCAGACACAGGTTCATGGGGGGGGGGGGGGGGTTTAGGGAGAGGTTTCTCAATGACGGAACCTTTGTGTCTCGGAATGTTTCTTCCGCTACTAGGCATTCCGGGGACAGTAACTACCGCACGGTGCCATGCTAGAAACACTTCCGGCCAACTCATCGCTGTGTTTGTCTGACAGACACTTCAGTGGCCAACATGGTGTTGTTAACGTTGATCGCCCGAGTGGCGGACGGGTTGCCTTTGGCAGCTTCAATGCAGGAGGACGAGCAGGTAGGGAGGGAGCACTGTGCGGGGGTTGTGGTGGGACTGCCAGTGACAGGCGAGGACTTGTGTGGGGGGTCCAGCTGTAGGTGACATGTCCCGGTCTGTTGGGTAGGTATGATTGGATTGCCAACATGGCAGATAGTGGGGATGTTAGCAGGCTTTATGCGATAAGAGACTGACATGAATACTTGGCAGTCACTGGGGCTGATCTGTGACAATTGTTCTGAGAAGACCTTCCTGTCCACACCATTAGATTTCTGTACCTCAGATATAGAGGTAAATCTGCCCTGTATGACATTTACTTTCATAAAGCACGATTGTGACAAAAACAGAATACATTTTAGTATTCTTTTTTAGGAAATACTGTTTTCACTTTTTTTTTTTTTCCTTGTGGCATCTCAGTGATGCTGATCTCCTGCAGGCTCTTCCAGCCACTTCCTGTCTCCATGCACACACTCCTGTATTGGCTGCATATCATTGGGCTTTCTAAAGGTGACAATGACAAGACATGCCTGTGCATTGAACGCCAGATCAGCTCTTCAGGCTACATGGACAGGACACAGTTTCCCTTGCAGCGTATTTCTGGTGTTCAGGATTTTCTGGGGCTGTGTCCAGCTGTCCATAGACATGAACAGGTGAAGGTGGCTGTATGCAGCTATTGGCGTAAAGTAGCGCACACACACAGATAGACGTAACGGTAATGCACCTTTTGGTGCGCTACTTTACAAATCTATTGGCACATAGCAGCAGGCCTTGGACACCCAGCATGCTAGAAATATGTGGCGTCTTTACACTAAAAGGACTCTAAGAGCCCTTTCACACTGGTGCCGCCCATAGCGTTGGCGGTAAAATAGCAGTAAAACGCCACTATTTTACCGTCGGATTTTGGCCGCTAGTGGGGCGCTTTTAACCCCCACTAGTGGCCGAGAAAGGGTTAAAACGGCCTGCAATGCACCGCTACAGCGGCGTATTGCCGGCGGTACGGCGGCTCTGCCCATTAGGAGAGGTGAGTTCACCGCTCCTAATGCGCTCCAAAGAAGCTGCTGGCAGAACTTTTCCTGATGCCCTGCCAGCGCACCGCTCCAGTGTGAAAGCCATCGGCCTTTCACACTGGAGTGAATAGAGCAGCAGTTTTAGGGCGGATTGCAGGTGCTATTTTTAACGCTATAGCGCCTGCAAAACGCCCTCTGCGAAAGGGGTCTCGGGTGCACATACATGCAGCCTTCCAGTCTGCATCAGAAACCCATAGCAGGGTTCGCACGGTCATTAAATTCCTGGAAAAGTCATGGGATTTTGACATGGCACTTTCCAGGCCTGGGAAAGTTTTGGAAAATGACTGAACCCCACTAAGTTTTGGAAAAGTCATGGAATTTTGAGTAGTGGTGCCAACTGATCATAAGCGAACGGGTCATCCTGTTCGGATCCGCGGAGCGCTCCGGAGCCTCGGCCATTAGGAAAGTTGTTGTGTATGAACCCTGCCATAGTGAGGGGAAAAAAAGTGGGGCTCCTTCATTTAGCTGAATGGGTCATTTTTGACAATGCAGTGTGTTCGAGTTCTTTCATTGTCCAGTCAGAAGGCTGTGTTTTTGGTCAAGCTTTGCTGATGGTTCAGTGGAGGTTAGTGAGCTTGTTGTGCTGTCTGGCAGGAGGGTCTGGATCAAAAAACTGGCATTTAATCATAATCTTACTTGTTTTTGACAGTCTGGAAGAGATTTGCAACAGTATCAGAACCAAGCAAAGCAGCTTTTTCGAAAACTTAATGACCAGTCACCAACACGATGCACTTTAGAGGCAGGAGCCATGGCATTCCAGTAAGTACATGAAAGAGACAGCAGCACCATGAGAACATATTGAGGGAAGGAGCCATAGCTTGAATCACAAACTGCATACTAATTCATTGTTTCAGGACCTGCCCTAGATCTTCTACATCAATGGTCTCTCTGAACTGCGGCCCTGGGGCTGAATGTGGCCCTTTGTTTGCCTTTATTAGGCCTCTGGGACAGTGTTCCTCCCACTGATACAAGCCATTATTCCTTCTACACCCACAATGGGTATTTCCTGTCGCTGATACCAACAATAGGGAAATATTCTTCCCACTGACCCCAACGGGGCACTATTCTTCCCATTGACACTAATGATGGGACACTATTCCCCCCCCCACTGACACCAACTGCAAGGCCCTATTCTTCCCACTGCCGCCAATGATGGGGCACTATTTCTTCCCCTAATGCCAACAACAGGGACAATATTCCTCCTACTAATACCAATGATGAGGCATTCTTTACGCCCATTGATGCCAGGGCATTCTTTACTCCCACTGGCCACAGTCCGGCCCCCTCAAAGTCTGAAAGACCGTAAACTGGCCCTTTGTTCAGAAAGTTTGGAGACCCCTGCATTACATGGTACATAAGGTGAGCAATGAAAGAAACCAGAACCTTCTCACAAGGTGTTTTACTTCTCAGCAGTTCCCTTTATGAAATCCCAAAGACTTCCATTGCTTTGCTTGAAAATGCAGCCTTATTTGTATTCATTCTCAATATATTGCTGTGCTTATCGTAATGATTGGTTTACTTAAATAATTTAGAAGCAGAGTTTTAGCACATTTAGCCTGCAGTTGCCTTGCATGTCACTGAGTAGGGATGAGCTCCGGCGTGTTCGCACACTCCATGTGCAGAGCCCGCCAGGAAGTCGGCACGGCGCTGCGCTAATCACAGGCAGGGAGACATGTCCCGATGCGCGGCTGCAGAGATCGGGACATGTCTCCCTGCCTGTGATTAGCGCAGCGCCGTGCCGACTTCCTGGTGGGCTCTACACATGGAGTGTGCGAACACGCCGGAGCTCATCTCTGTCACTGAGCATTCTGAGTACATCAATGGAAAGACCAAAACAGAACCCATAGTATAAAATTAAAAAATACATTTGGTAAAGGCAGGTGCAGATGGTTACTCCATTCCAGCACTGTACTTTTCGCCATGTGGAAATGTATTAAGTGATATTTTGTAACCTACAGCTACCTAATTGAAAAAGGTGTTTGCTATCTCGTGCTGTGTGAAATGTCATTTCCGAAGAAGCTGGCATTTGCTTATTTAGAAGATTTGTACAATGAATTTGATGAGCAGCATGGGAAGAAGGTACCGACTGTATCAAGGCCTTACTCCTTTATAGAGTTTGGTGAGTTATAAAAACAGCATACTAGCATTCAATAAAATAACCAAATGTATGTTTGGATGAACATGAAATGTTACCAGAACCTTGAATATGTTTTTCACATGTATGCAGTGCATATTCACATTTAGAAATATTCTAAAAGGAAAACTTGAACTACACAAGTAAAAATGATTCTAGCAATTTGCCCTGTGAAATTTGTATGTACATTCATTCTGTGTGAATTGGCCATAAAAGTGAATGCTACTAGGCTGTTTTCCCTTGTTGCTCAAATGTTTTTCATGGGTTTAAAAGGGAAAATACTGCATTTGGCCACTAGATGGTGCTGCATCATAAGAAATTCCTGTGATATGTCGTGCCATCTAGTTGCCAGATGTGGCATTTTACCTTTTTAAATCATTGAAAAATATTCAACCAGCAAAGGTAATAGTCTAATGAAGTTTTGTTTTGTTTTTTTGCCCCATTCGCACAAAACGAGTGTACATGCACTTTAATTGGAGCCTGTATATGCTGCACTTAGACTGTGTATGTTCTAAATTAACATTCTGCTTGTGCTACCAAGTGCATGTCTGTGAAGTCAGCCCTTGGCTGTCAGTGTGCGCTATGGTTTGTAGAAGATCCCAAGCAGATGAATGAGTGAGTAAACCTCGCTGACAATTGCAGACTGCAAGGAAAAAAAATCCATGCATAATGCAACTGGTGGGAGCCAAGTCTAAACGAAAATAAACAAGTTTATACCTTCAGAGCTCCCAACACTCGCATCCAGTCCAATAACTCTGGGTGGAAACTTTTTGAAAAGACAATTGTTCCAGGATTAGTTTAATGCTTTATAAACCACACAATTTCATATAAACTATTGCATTTTTCCATCCTATCTGATATCTTTCATCTTTGATTTGTACCTACTAAATACATCAACATGATTGAATCATTTTCTCTACCATTTCAGCCTTGCAACTTTTAGTTAGAATATTTAACTGAGCGCTTTAGGGCTGCAACTAACGATTATTTTCATTATCGATTAGTTGGCCGATTATTTAATCGATTAATCAGTTAATAACCTTAAAAAAAGTGTGGTGTATAATTTAATTTAGTTAATATGTAATTTTTTTTTATTTTTAAAAAAAGACAATTTTATTCTTAAATATCCCTATGAAGTGGTAAATATAAATTAGGGAGCAAAATCTCTAATCCACTCTGAGAATAACTGACAGAAGAGATATACTGTATATACTATTAGAGGGTGAATCTGGTAAATATCATCAGACTCAGATCAAATTTTTTTATTTAAAGAAAAAAAAAGTTAGACTGTTTTTCAAATAGAACTGTAATCTATTATATGCTGGCCATACAACAAAGTCTTCTTTCAAAAAAAAGAAAAAATGATTTTAAGAACGTTCGTTCGATTTTCTAATCGTCAGTGGGGTCAAATCGATGTTTGTTTTCAACCATAGTGACGGGAAAGTTTAAAAATAATAGAAAACTTCTTGGCCAAAGGAATTTTCAGACCGTGTATGTGGTTTTCGTTCAGAAATTACATGCTTTTAACATTCAATTTTAAAATGAAAGTGAACATTTCAAACCACATTCTTTCATTCAGCGAATGTACAAATAGTTTTCATATTAATATAATATTAACAGTAGTGATTATTTTCTTTTTGTACTATAAAGGGCTAATTTTCATTTTTTTTTTTTTAAACCCATTATGTTACTGGCCGATTAATCGATTATGAAAATAGTAATCGATTAATTTCATAATCGATTAGTTGTCGATTTAATCGATTAGTTGTTTCGGCCCTAGAGCACTTTATCAGATGGAATCAGTACATGTATAGACAGACCGCCTTAGGCTTCTTTCACACGGGACGGATCAGTCATGATCCGCCCCGTGAAGCTCTGCTTGCTCAGCGGGGATCGCTCCGTTGATCCCCGCTGAACCGGCTGATGACTGGGCGGTCCCCGCACACTGTGCAGGGACCGCCCTGTCAGATCTCCGCTCTCCCCTACGGGGGGATCGGATGAACACGGACCGTCTGTCCGTGTTCATCCGATCCGCTCCGCAGACGGATAGAAAAATAGAAATTTTTCTATCCTGAAAAACGGAGCGTAGCGGACACGGGTGAGATCGGGTGTCAGCGGATGTTCATCCGCTGTCCCATAGGGATACATGCATGTCCGTTTTTCATCCGAAAACGGATGGGTGAAAAACGGACATACGGTCCGCCCGTGTGAAAGGGGCCTTAAGCTGGCCATAAACTGTAGATTTTTTTTTTTTTTTCTTCTGGTCAGACCGCTAGGTGAAAGAAAAACAAAACGGATTCCTCCATCCACACAAATGAGGGGGCTGAAGGATTCCAGCTCCCTGTCCCCCAAATGGGGGCTCTTAGGCTGCAGCTGCTGTTCGATGGAAAAATTCCCAACATGTCACTTCAACAGAAATCAAAGTTCAATTCTGTCTATTGGGGGAGCCACACACAGATCAAAATTTGGCAGGCCCAGCAGGCGATCAGTGTATGGCCAGTGTTACACTACTAGTATCCAAACAAAATCTATTCCAGGATTTCCATTATTTTACCATAAAAATACTATTCTGATGATTAATTGTGTTGTGTTTATGTAGATAATTATATTCAGAAGACAAAAAAGTCCTATATTGATAGTCGAGCAAGAAGAAACCTGGGCTCCATCAACACTGAGTTACATGATGTGCAGAGAATCATGGTGGCAAACATTGAAGAAGTCTTATTACGCGGAGAAGCGCTTTCAGGTATGCTTATGTGAAACATCAAAAATATTATTGTTGGATGTTTTTTTGTTTTTTTTTTACTTTAATAGTTATCAAAGTACACTTGCATATGTATAAGTTTTGAGATGCAGGACTTTTGGTGCCCTTTCAGAAAACATGCCAAAAAATGCCTACCTAATAGAAAGTCTATGAGACTGAGGCTAAAGCCATTGGTAAAACGCGCAAAAACCGCAGATAGACCTGTGCTGCAGCCATACTGCTGTGCAGCAGTGTTAAACCAGTCTAACATGTTTGGACCATTCAGAGTAGGAATCATTACTCTGAATACTGTTCTTTAACCAGTTTTCCATCTATTTACAAATTGAATTTGATAAGCCTATAGACCTTAACTTTGCATTGCACTGAGCAGTCACTTACCACCTCTTCTGTGGTCTCCCGTCAGCGCTCCTTGGCTCCTCCTCTCTTCCGGGTGCCCCCATAGCAAGCCGATTGCTATGGGGGACCTAGTACAGGCTTGATTCCAAGCCGCATTGTGCGCATCTATAGACACACAGCACGGCTCAGCCCTGCCCTCCTTTTTCCTCCTCACAGGATTTTGTTGACAGCAACAGGAGCCAGTGGCTCCCGCTGCTGACTTTTGAGTCCTGTGAGGAGAGAGAGTGCAGTGTTGGATCGAGATAGGACTCGGGTAAGTATTTGGTCGCTGGGGAAGCTGATCATGGAATGTTTTTTTTACCTTAAAGTGATTGTAAAGGCTTTTTTTTAATTTAATTTTTTTAACCACTTCAATACCAGGCACTTATACACCTTCCTGCCCAAGCCAGTTTTCAGCTTTCAGCGCTGTCGCAATTTGAATGACAATTGTGTGGTCATGCTATACTGTACCCAAACAAATTTTTTGTAATTTTGTTCCCACAAATAAAGCTTTCTTTTGGTGGTATTTGATCACCTCTGCGTTTTTTTTATTTTTTGCGCAAAAAAATAAAAAAAAAACTGAAAATTTTGAAAAAAAATAAGTTTTTCTTTTTGTTTGTTAATTTATTTTTGTAAATAAGTAAGTTTTCTTCTTCAATGATGGGCACTGATATGGCTGCACTGACGGGCACTGATAGGTGGCACTCATGATGGGCACTGATAGGTGGCACTCATAGGCGTCACTGATGGGCACTCATAGGCGTCACCGATGGGCACTTATGGGTGACATTAATGGGTGGCATTGCTGGGCATCACAGATTTAATTTGTTTCATAATGGTGCCAATCAGTGCCTATTTGTGGGCACTGATTGGCACATATTTGGCATGTATTTGCATATGTGGATGGCCATGGGGGATGTACCTGGCCATCTACATGCTTGGGGCTTCCCTGGTGGTGCTGGTGGTCCAGTGTGGGCATCTGTGGGGGGGGGGGGGCTGCGCTGATTAACAATCAACGCAGACCCCCCTGTCAGGAGACCCGCCGATCGGCTCTCCTCTACTCGCTTCTGTCAGATGTGAGTGAGGAAAAGCCGATCAACGGCTCTTCCTGTTTACATCGTGATCAGCCGTGATTGGACACGGCTGATCACCTGGTAAAGAGCCTCCGTCAGAGATCGATGTAGTGGTGTGTCGGACTGACACACCGCACCACCAATTGCCGCAATGCGCACCCCCATGGGCGCGCGGCGGCTGTTATCTTGCTGGATGTCATATGACGACCAGTCAGGATAACACAACCACCGCCCGACCGTCATTTTGCTATAGGCCAGGCGGTAAGTGGTTAAATTACAAACATGTTATACTTGCCTTCTCTGTGCAGTTGGTTTGGCACGGAGCAGCCTGGTCTGGATACTCCTCTTCTTGGGTCCCTCTTTGCTGCTCCTAGTCCCTCCCTCCATTTGAGTGCCCCTCAGCCAGCAGCTTGCTACAGGAGGTCACCCAAGCTGAGTCAGATCTCTGTGTATCCATTCTGACACGAAA